>JARBWK010000012.1:48295326-48305929 GCA_030556195.1 Anolis apletophallus | reverse complement strand
AACAAACAATACAAGGAAAAGACCAGGTGAAAAGCCCTAGAGGAGAAATCTTTGTCCATTCAAGGAATTGTCCTTTCATAAAGTCACAGCCCTAAATTAATGAGTGAAGTGTAGGAGAGTAATTTGATAGAGCAGTGTTTCTCAACCTGAAGATTGGAATCCCAGGGGCTCATCAAAGATAATCAGGAAACACAGTATTTTCTGTTGGTTATGGGAGTTCTGTGTGGGTAGTTTGGTCCAATTCTATTGTTAGTGGGGTTCAGAATGCTCTTTGATTATAGGTGAACTATAAATCCCAGCAACTACAACTCCCAAATGTCAGGGTCTATTTCCCCCCCAAATTCGACCAGTGTTTGCATTTCGGCATATTGAGTATTTGTGCCAAGTTTGGTCCAGATCCATCATTGTTTGAATACACAGTGCTCTCTGGATGTAGGTGAACTACAACTTCAAAACTCAAGGTCAATGCCCAACAAACCCTTCCAGTATTTTCTGTTGGTCATGGATTCCTTCCTTCCTTCCTTCCTTCCTTCCTTCCTTCCTTCCTTACTTACTTACTTACTTACTTACTTACTTCTTTCATCTAGGGAGGCAGAAGGAAGCTGCATTAGTGCTTGGAATAATAATATCTTCAAACATAGGCTCAGATGCTTGCTCGGATGTCAGGATAATTGTCCATGATTATAGCCTCATTCTGCAGTATGTTCAAACAACAAGATTGTTGCATGACTTTCTTCAAGCAACTAAATCAGAAGTAAGTACGTAAGCAGGCACAATCAGACAGGAGATAGATATGTCTCACCAAAATTTCCCTAATGTTCAAAAGAATGTATATTTTTAAATCAACATAGTTCATTCCCATCATCATGCTTTCTCAATTGGCCAAGGACCTTCTAAAATAGACAACTTATTTATTTATTTATTTATTCTGCTTAATAGACCGCTCTATCCGAAGTTCAGAGCGGTTTACAGCACATAAAATATGCCAGATAAAAAACACATAAAATGACATTATAAAACCAATTTAAAACCCCACTCCCAACAATAAAACTACAGCAGATCAACACATAGTGCAGGTGGCAATGACGTGGCAGGGTGGCAAGTTATGGCAGGCACCAGTCAGGCGTGGAATGCCTGCCTAAACAGCCAGGTCTTACAGGACCTGCGAAATGTCATTAAGTCCCGTAGAGCTCACACCTCCTCTGGTAGCGAGTTCCATAAGGTCGGCGCGGCCACTGAAAATGCCCTCTGCCACGTACTGGATAGCCTGCAGGTCTTTATACCAGGGACCTCCAACATGTTGAGGCTCTCTGAGCGCAGTGATCTTCTGGGCACATATGGGGTAAGCCTTGAAAGTTAAAACTAACACCTTGAAGGAGACCCGGAATTCAATTGGCAGCCAGTGCAGTTCGCGCAGAAGTAGTGCTACATGAGCCGTTCTTGTGGCTCCTAGGAGCAGGCATGCTGCTGCGTTCTGCACCAACTTGAGTTTCCGGATCGCCGACAAAGGTAGGCCAATGTACAGCACATTACAGTAATTGAGCCTCGAGATGACTGTGGCTTGGATCACCGTGGCCAGGTCGCAGCGGGAGAGATAGGGAGCCAGACGTTTTGCCTGTCGCAGGTGGTAAAACGCTGTCTTGCAGGCGCAGGCAATCTGCGCCTCCATAGACAGTTGGGTATCCAGCCGGACCCCTAAGCTCTTGACTAAAGGCTGTGGGCATAGTGCCACGCTGTCAAACGTCGGCAACTGATCCCCCCCCCCCGGGTGGCCCAGCCACAAGATCTCCATCTTCGCCGGGTTCACCTTCAACTTACTGGCTCACAGCCATCCAGTTACGGCTTCTAGGCAAAGGTGGAAATTATCGGGTACAGATTCCACCCCGGCGTCCATCCTCAGAATGAGCTGGGTGTCATCAGCATACTGGTGGCACTCCAGCCCAAAACTCCACACCAATTGGGTGAGTGGTCGATGTAGATGTTAAATAACAGGGAGAGGATGGCCCCTGAGGAACTCCACAATGTGGGGAGCCCTCGGAGACCACCCCTCCCCCACTTCACTCACTGCAGGCGGTTTGGAGGAAGGAGGACAGCCAGTTTAAGGCTGTCCCCTCACCCCCGCCACCGCCAGGTGGTGCGTTAAAAGTTGGTAATCGACAGTATCAAAGCTGCCGTGAGGTCCAATAACACGAGCAGCGCCGATCCGCCTCGGTCCAAGTGGCAACGGAGTAGGTCTGTGATGGAGACCAGGACGGTCTCTGTCCCATGGCCAGAATGGAAGCCAGACTGGAAGGGGTCTAGCCAGGTTGCATCATCCAGGAATGTCTGCAGCTGGTCCATTGCTGCCCTTTCAATTACATTGCCCAGGTACGGTAAATTGGACACTGGGCAGTAATTGGAGGGAGCCGCGGGGTCTAACCCAGGCTTCTTCAGCAATGGACTAACCACCGCCTCTTTAACTCCTCTGAAAAGCTCCTTGCTCAAGGGAGCAGTTGACTATATTCAACAGAGGGCCTCGTAACCCCTCCACAAGCTCGAATCAGCGTGAGGGGGCGGGGTCGAGGGAGCAGGTGGTAGGTCGAAGAGCTGCGACAATCTTGTCAACATCCTCTGCGTCCAGTGGCCGAAACCGGTTGAAGGTGGACCCGGCGGAGGACCGCGGAGTCTCAAGTTCCTGTACTGTATCAACCATAGCAAAGAGGTCCGGCGGAGCGTCGCAATCTTGTCTGCAAAATGATTCTGGAAAGCCTTGGCGGAAAGGGCCCGATCATCATTATTTGGGATGGTAGGGACTTGATAGGTCTTCTGAGAAAGAAAATAAGCATAGCAAAAAAGAGGGCTAAAGACAAGATATATGAAAGAAAGAGTAAAATGAAAGTTGAACAAAGTTGTAGCCCCCTCATTTAGAGTAGTATATTTCCACAACAGTAGCATAGTGACAACCTCTGGTTATGTTTCTGCTTCATGACATCTGCTTTCTTTTGTAGCCTGCTAAAATTTGGTAAGTATAATCTTCCTGAGAACATTTGGATTTACCTAGCTTAAATGGTACACTGTAAGTTATTGGGAGGCCCCAGTGGTGCAGTGGGTTAAATCGCTGAGCTGATAAACTAGTTGACCGAAAGTCACAAGTTCGAATCCGGGGAGCGGCATGAACTTCCGCTGTCATCCCCAGCTTCTGCCAACCTAGCAGTTCAAAAACACGCAAATGTGAGTAGATCAATAGGTACCACTCCAGCAGGAAGGTAGCGACACCCCATGCAGTCATGCTGGCCACATGACCTTGGAGGTGTCTACGGACAATGCTGGCTCTTCGGCTTAGAAGTGGAGATGAGCACCAACCCCCAGAGTCAGACACGACTGACTTAATATCAGGTGAAAACCTTTACCTTATAAGTTATTGACATTAGTCTCGGTCAGTAGAATTGTCATGTGTTTCTTCCAGAAGATTGCATAATGTGATCTTCAACAATTTGTCTATTATTGAAACACAACCATGGTTGTTTGTTTCTTAATGTGATAAGTCAATTGAAGAGCGCAAGGTATCACACACAAACACAGTTAAAGCAAGGAAGCCTGAGAATGAGTTGAGACAGAAATGTATGAATACCTTTAGAAAGGAATACAGGGAATTGAGTATTGTACAGTTTGAAAATATGTTGTGGGAGGAGAGGAAAAGGGTACAAAGAAGAGAAGGGGATTTGTATTAAAGCACTAGGATTACTTAATGTAGCACAAACCTGTCCTGTAATAGGCACTTCAGACACAAGCTACATCTTACATGGCACCGTGATTTTGTGGTGGGGGTACACTATTATAATTCCATTCCTGGCCTGAGGCGTTTTTTATTGCTTAGAAACACCCAGAGGAGAAAATTCTGAAATACACTAAAACAGTTGAGATTTACTGATCAAGCAAAAGATGTCAGCTGAGAAACCCGTTTTGCACACCCTGCAAATCACTTGGCACAGCTTGCAAAATTTCTGCAGGGCTTGTTCTTTCCCAGTGCCGACATTTGTGCCACATGCACAATGTGCATTGGTGAGCTTATCATTGTGACCTCAACAATTGACTTAATTGGGCATCTCTTTCTCAGACAAATCAGATATGTTTCTGACTCTGCACTGAGATATTCCTCTTTTCTGCCCAACACCACAAACAAACAGGGGCCCCTTCCCAGCCTATCCATGTATAATTTGCTTACAGGCACAAGCTGCCTCCTGTTACATCAGTATCAGGAGGACCTAGTCATCATTGTATCAAATCATTTTGTGTTCATGATGTCTTATACAGGCTCCCTTGAGATAGACAGTTCAGAGCTCAACTTGGGACATCTTAGAGCCTGGATATCAGCCACTGGCATTAATGAAATTGTATAAGAGTTATTTATAGTCAAGGGCTTTGGAATTACACATCCGGGGTACACATTAAGGCCTTATATGGTCTAGGGCCTGTGTACTTGAGGGACTGTCTCTTTGTGTATGTTCCCCAGAGATCACTATGGTCTAGAGCAGTGTTTCCCAACCAATGTGCCGTGGCACACTAGTGTGCAGTGAGCAATCATCAGGTATGCCGTGAGAAATTGGAACCTCCAATACCCTTTCTTCCCCCTCCTGCCGAACACTTTTTCTTCTCCACTCGGGCTCCCTTCTTCCCAGACTCGCTCTGCTTGCTTTGCCTCGCTTTGCTCACGTTGCCGCTTCTGCAGGAGGGGGGAGGGAGGAAGACGTGACCCATGCGGGCGCTACTGCGGAGACTTGCCCCACGTCTTCCTCCCTCCCCTCCACAGTGCTAAACTACAACTCCAAAACTCAAGGTCAATGCCCACCAAACTCTTATAGTATTTTCTCTTGGTTATGGTAGTTCTGTGTGGGAAGTTTGATTCCATTCCATCATTGGTGGAGTTCATAATGCTCTTTGATTGCGGGTGAACTATAACTCCCAGCTGTTGAGCAAGACCTTCGTGTGTGTCTTTCTGCCATTCCTGCCAGGATATCTATGTTGTGTTCATTGAAACAGGCCCAGGTTTCACACTGAGTGTATAAATACATTTAAAAACATATTAACTATATGTATTACTGTGTTAGAGTGTCATTTTGTGTCATTTTGGTTGGTGGTGTGCCCCAGGGTTTTGTAAATGTAAAAAATGTGCCGCGGTTCATAAATGGTTGAAAAACACTGGTCTAGAGAACATAACTTATTGGAAGTCCCTTCTGTTTGTACTTATCACCTGTCCTCTACCAGACAGAGAGACTTTTTGGTGGTAGCCCCGACTCTTTGGAATGCCCTGCCAAATGAGGTCCAGACCCTTAGGGAGTTGCCTGCATTCCGAAGAGCCTGCAAAACAACTTTATTTCGGCAGGCTTTCAATCTAAACTGACCCAATGTAACTAGGTGTACTTGGGGTGATTGTTTTATTGTTGGTTTTAGTATTGTTTTTATTGTTTTTAGTGTATTTTATTGTTAATGTTGTCTTATGTAAACTGCCCCGAGCCTGTTGGGATGGAGCGGTATATAAAATCAAAGTAATACATAATAAATAAATAAATTAGTGAGAAATATCCAAAATCTTTTTAGGGAAAATCTGAAATGGGGGAGATGCTATGTCTACTATGTGATAGCAACAACAAAACAGGGCACTATATCAATAGCGAATATGTAGAATTAAACTTTGAATGTCTATCATTAATAGTGAATAATCAAAAACCAATTCTAGTGTAATGAAATATAATCTGGATTATCCAGCTATAAAATCCAAATTAAATTTGAACATATGTCAGCACCAATCCGTTAGTTGGGCATATTAACATTACTCCAATATATATCCAGTAGTCATCTACATCTTATCTGTACCCAAACTCACAAGCGTGTACATTCAATAAAGTATATACAGTATCTGTATTTAAAGTCATAGGCTAAACATCTTAGCAGTTATACTCAATAAACAGACACATGTAAATATATTAGTACATTCCATAGAAGAAGGCCATACGCACACATATATCAAAAATATGTCTATGCATCCACAAAATATTATATCTCTATAGTGTAGTTTACTACTATGTGATAGCAACACACTAAAGAACCACATGATGTCCAGGTCACTGTAGGGTTTTGTTGCTTTAGGGATAGAGGAGAAGGGAGATGTTAAGAAGTAGAATAAATGAATTGGGCTTTTTTAAACATATGATTTGTTGCTTCTTCCATTCTCTATCACCTAGTATTCAAATGCAATTTCGTTTACTGAATAAAATTAAACAAAACGTGTACAGTGCTCCCTCTGGATCCATGGGTTCCAGATCCACAATTTCTACTGACTGTGGATCATCACATCCTGTATTACTGAATGGCGGTGATATGAATACACATGCTTCAGCATGATCATTTGTAATTTTTGGTATCTGCAAAGCCATTCTATCAATCTTTGTAAATGTTATTCTTATCGGCAACAACACATATTTTAACTGTTTTTTCCTCACTGTAATAAGGTTCTCAAATAGATTAGAACTATATATTTTCCCCATCTTTGAATAGATTTGAGGCCTACTTACCCAAGCCACAACTCATATTTTTCCTGCTCAGTCCGTATGTGTGGTCAATAACTTTGTTCTGTGGCCGGCCTCTGCCATTATTCTGGAAATGCTTCATTCCATAGCCAGGATTTCACTAGCCTCCTAAAGGACAGGAGGGAGGGGGCAGATCTGATCTCAATCAGGAGAGAGTTCCGTAGCCGAGGGGCCACCACAGAGAAGGCCCTGTCTCTTGTTCCCACCAGACGCGATTTTGAAAGTGGCAGGACTGAGAGCAGCCCCCTGCCCAGAAGATCTTAATAGCCTTGATGTTTCATAGGGGAGAATATGTTCGGACAGGTAAACTGGGCCAGAACCATATAGGGTTTTGTAGGTTAAAACCAGCACTTTGAAATGTGCTCGGAAGCTAATTGGCAGCCAGTGGAGGTAGCGCAACAACGGAGTTGTTCACTCCCTGCACCCCACTCCCGTTAGTAAACTGGCTGCCAAGTGTTGGACTAATTGCAGCTTCTGAGTAGTCTTCAAAGGCAACCCCACGTAGAGAGCGTTGCAGTAGTCTATACGGGATGTAACCATAGCATGGACCACCGTGGCCAAGTCAGACTTCCCAAGGTACGGAAGCACCTTGGAAAGCACCACATGAATTCTGTCGAATGCCACCACAACCTTGGCCCTCTGTCCACCATAAGGCATACCCTGCTGAGCTTCACCATCAGCACCCCCTGTTATCATAGTTACATGTGATTAGGAAAGCTATACACAAGCTTACATGAAGACTTTTAAATGAATGGAATATTATGATAATCAGGTGTCCCAAGTGTGTTAATATCTATACAAAAACAGCTACAATTGTGAAGGCCTGGTGACTACAGATGACGATGCTGGTGACATTGACCTATGGGAGGAAGATCCAGATGTAAGGCTAACAGTAGTACAGTGTCATGGACAAGCTCCTTCTTCAGCAATCACATATGAACAGAGTTGAGGAAATTTACATTTTTTGGACTGGGCTTCCCAGAATCCCCAGACAGCATGGCCCCATGAAGGGGTTCTTGTATTGTTAGAGTACAAGGAATGTCACTTGAATGGTATTGCTTGTGTAAGCTGTGATATGGGGTGAAAAATCCCAGAGGTCTGGATTTTAGGGTAAAGCTAGCCCAGACTAAAGGCAACCATTTTATTTTGAATACAGCAATAGTGACTCATAAATCCTTAAAGAGATTATTGAGAAAACTTAGTTAATGAAGCAGAAGGATGAGTACAGATCTGGTGTTCTAAATATCAATTGAATTACAATATACCACAGAGAAGGGAATATGTAAATATTAAAGGCTGACAGCCAATTAAAGATTTTTTTAAAAAAAAGAGTTAACTGTATCTGACCCTTAAACAATTGATCATTTAACTGATTGATTTAATTTAAATAAATGTACATATTGCAACTCTTCAGTGAAGATAACCTTTAGAGGATCCCAAAGGAACAGCTCAAAGCTTCTTTTAAATATCAGAGCTTACAAATTTTCCAACTACGGTTATAAGCAGGAACATTTATCTTCTTGTTACGAGCCCAGAAAGTATTGGAAGAATTAAAATGAATGTGCAATTAAAGCCAATGTAGAGCTGCAAACCTATACTCACTTAACCTGGCAGTAACATCCACTGAACTCAATGGGTCTTATATCTAAGAAAACAGATATATCCTGTTTGTGAGTGAAATCATTTGATTTGCAGCCCTTGCAAATATCAAAACCCAAGGAAACCCTCACTTCTCCTCTGCCTCATGAATTTATGTATTGACACTTATGTCTTTCTGAACATCTCTTTCTGCGATAGGACAGAGAACTACAGAAGACAGATTGGGTTGTATTGCTAAGGGGTATTACAGAATAATATCTTATTTTATTATTTATTGCAAAGTTTGCTATTACTGCAAGATTTTTTTTTTAAATCAGTTGGGAATAAAAGGTGATGGCAGCAAATTTTGTTTTATTTATGTGCTGCCTTTCTCCTGTCAAAGCAATCTCCTTCTCCTCCTCTGTTCAACTATTGATGTATATCTATTAGAATCTCTATTAGAATCTCTCATCGGTAATAACTCAACTGTAGACTAGTGTTTGTCTGTGTAGATCATTTCAATATACTGTATAGCTTCTGGAATGCTGGAGATTATTGACTTTATCCTTGAGCTACTATTTTCTGTCTGGCTTTTCCATTTACATCAGTGGTTCTCCACCTGTGGGTCCCCAGGTTGTTTGGCCTACAACTCCCAGAAATCCCAGCCAGTTTACCAGCTGTTAGGAATTCTGGGAGTTGAAGACCAAAACATCTGGGAACCCACAGGTTGAGAATCACTGATTTACATTCTCTCCCTTTTGATTTGAATTGCAGCTGAATTCTAATAAAATACCTCAGCCTTACTTTCAGGAAACTTCCCATTCCTCATGACATGGCCCATTTTATTCAGCAGCCTGATCAATGCTCTTGGATCAATGCTATGGAATTCTGGGAGTTATAGTTTGGTGAGGCACTAGCATTCTGGGACAAAAAAAGACCTTCTAAAACTATGGCATTGGGTACATCTGCAGGAACACCTTTCCCTTGTCAACCCTAGAGATCACCACGCTCAGACCATCAGAATTTATTACAGATCCCTGGCCCCAAGGAAGCCCATCTGACAACAACCTGGCATAAAGCTTTTCGGTGATCGCTCCATCACTCTGGAACGCTCTCCCTCCTTACATCAGAGCTAAAACGTGGCTGTTTGAGAGGGCGTTCGGCTGAGAAACTGTTTTAGATTGAGCCGGAGAGATAGCACAGCGGTAACAACAGCTGTGCTTGCAATCAGAAGGTTGCATGTTCGATTCCCGGGCT
Organism: Anolis apletophallus; assembly: GCA_030556195.1. Lineage (NCBI taxonomy): Eukaryota > Metazoa > Chordata > Lepidosauria > Squamata > Anolidae > Anolis > Anolis apletophallus. The sequence continues at coordinate 48,296,528 of JARBWK010000012.1, read as the reverse complement.
GGTCTGGACACCCAGCTGTGAGCCCTGTCCACTGTTCACCTAACGGTTCGAAAACAGCCCAGCTGTGAATAGATGAACTAGGGACCGCTAAGTGGGGAAGGATTTTTACAAAAAGGACTTTACAACGCCTGAATAAAAGGAAGATCGGCTGTCAGAAGGTGGAATGCGGAAACAGAGGCTCTCCGTCATGAGGATGAAGCAACAGCACCCCTTTGTGACGTAATGACGTGATGGAGCAACCGCACCTTGTGACGCAGCCAGAAAAAGAAAAAAATCCTTCTAAATTGTACTTGTATTGTAATTGTATGTCAACCCCGGCAGGGATTGTCTGCCGTATGTGTAATGTAATCTGCTCTGAGGTCCCTACGGGGTGAGAAGAGCGGAATATAAATAAAGTGTATTATTATTATTATTATTAAATTGTTTAGACATTTTAGGTATTTAGTTGTGTGTTCTAATGTAAATCGCCCAGTGCCATCTGGGATGGGCGATTAATAAATCTCAAAATAAATAAATAAATCTACACTGACAATTTAGATAAGTGTGAGATTGGATCTACCTGCAGGCAGCAACAAAATGCATGCAGATTGCTCTGAATTAATGTGGCTGTACTTCAGATAAATATATGTTAGGGAGAACCCAAATCCTGCACCTGGATTTTCTCCACTGAATTTTAAGCAGTCCAATCAGCTACAGCAAGTTCCTGAGTGGAATTGGTTGTTTGGTGTCCTGACAGCCATCCCATGCTCTCCAGACTCAGGCAGTCCAGAGATATGGGATGCCTGTATTCTCCTGTCTTCCCCTATGTCACTGTTGATGTCATGTGACTCACAAAGTAGGATGGGAGATGGAAAAGCAAGGTTTCCTGTCCTCATTTATCCCATTCTCCCTTGCAAATCATGCAACGCTGAAGGGGGACGAAGCCCCCCACATAAGGTAGGTCATGGTGTCACTATTGTAGCCATCAACAACACAGGGGTGGCTGTTGGGCCCTTGCCCCCAATGCCACTGGGCCACATTTGGTGTGACTGGGCAGTGGGGACTCCTGCTGGGCAGAATACAGGCTGAAACTTGTGTCTCGGATGCCAGTTTCAGTAGAACTGCCAATTGAGCTATGGAAGTTCAAGTGGTAGCAAACTGCATTAATTCTACAGTGTAGATGCAACCCCAAGAACAAGTACTAAAAGTTTTCAATTCAGACC
>JARBWK010000012.1:48250479-48295226 GCA_030556195.1 Anolis apletophallus | reverse complement strand
GGAAAAGAAACAGCCAGAAAAGAAGGATGTCGAGGAGCAGCGGAGGAGGAGAAGGCGGGAGAAGGAGCTGGCGGAGGCCGCTCTCCTTGAGCGGGAGGGGATTCGCCTCCTCTATACAGGGTCGGACTGGGTACGCCGACCCTGTGTAGAGGGGGATCCCTTCCTGAAGGGGATGCAGCAGAATAACAGCCAAAAAAGTCGCCAGCCCTATTACCTTATCTCCGCTGCTCCAAACGCCTCCACCAAACTGCCTCCTATCCATCAAGCCAGTAACCTCCATTGGCCACGACCACCTCCGAAAGAACTAAAGAAATAAATATTTTTAAAAAACCTTTTCTTATGGTCCAAAGTCTCTTATTTCATTGTAGGCGTACAAAGTATGTGGGTAATGGGATTAAGAACATCCAACAAAAAAAGTTATCTTGGAATCATTTTGACAGCAAAAAAATCCGAATTATTGAAAAACAATTATGGTTAACCTATAAAGACATTTTGAAAAACCGAGATAAGGAGTATATATTAAAATCACAGGAACAACTAAACATATTGGATGAAGGAGTCTCATGGTTTCAATATAGACAAATTAGAGCATATGATACAAAGGATAAAAATGGATTTATGGACAAAGACACTTTTTGGGGCAAGATATTGAACACAAAAAGCAAAACAATAACAAAGATCTATAAGAAATTACTGGAATGGTCCACAGAAAGAGAACTAATTAAAGATTGTATGGTCAAGTGGGCTGCAAATATTGGACACTCAATTAAATTAGAAGATAGGGAGAAAATGTGGAACAAGAAAATAAAATATTCATATGTCTTTGATTTAAATGAAAATTGGCTAAAATGATGTACAGGTGGTACATCACGCCTCAGAAATTGGATACATGTTATTCGAAAGTGGAAGTGTGAAGAGCAACCCGGTTCATTTTTTTCATATGTGGTCGACTTGTAAAATTGCCAAGTCCTATTGGAAGAAAAAATAGAAAAGATACTGGACATGAAAATAGAATTCAAACCAGAATATTTCCTATTAGGATTAACGGACTTTGAAATGGAACTTAACAAGGACAAACTTTTCAACTATCTGGTGATTGTGGCCAGAATAAATTATGCATTTTGTGTTCTGTTTACACTGTAAGCAGTTAAAAATGCCTCTTAAGGTCATTCAGGTGATTAGGTGCCCATTGACCTTGAACACTCCCGATTGTCCCACTCAGGGCCCCCCTACGCATCACAATGCCCCCTGCATGCATATAAACCCTGGCCAGCCCTGGCTTTGTTGCAGGCAGATTTTCGCTGCTCCTAGGACGTTCGAGAGAGAGACTACGACATTCAAGAGAGAGACGACGATGACAAAGACACCAAGACCTAGAAACTCCTGGGTCTGAGCAGAAGACCCATTGAGGTTACCCCCAATACCTTCCCTCTTCGGCCCTGACAAGGTCACAGAGGAGGTATGTAAGGCTCAGATATCTATAACAATTATCTTGGTAGTTATTAATTGAATAGTATCCTTTGTTGAATTATAATGTGACATATATGAGAATTGTACTTTTACTGCTGTAATTTTTGATGTATTTTCAACATAGTAACACAGCTTTAAGTAACTTTCTCTTAGAGTTGTAGAAATTATATTTATGAGTTACGCTCACACATTGTTGTTTTCTTTTAAGGCCATTCAGGTCTCACAAGGAAGGCCATCCATTATCACTACGGTTGAAGACCTGACCGGTCCAACAAAAAAGGCGAGACGTCCTCTGTGGAAACAAACAGAGAAAAAGGAAGAAGAAGCTAAAATGCTTCGGGCACAAATCCAAGCCCGCCAAGCTGAACATAACCAAAAAAGGGCAATAGTAGCCCAACAGAAGTCACAAGCCAAAGAAAAATGGAAAGAACTACACCTTCTCAACTATTGAGAAAAAAAACAGCCAGAAAAGAAGGGGATTGAGGAGCAGCAGAGGAGGAGAAGTGGGAGGATTCGCCTCCTCGATACAGGGTCGGACTGGGTACGCCGACCCTGTGTAGAGGGGGATCCCTTCCTGCTTAAGGGGAGGCAGCAGAATAACAGCCAAAAAAGCCGCCAGCCCTATTACCTTATCTCCGCTGCTCCAAACGCCTCCACCAAACTGCCTCCTATCCATCAAGCCAGTAACCTCCATTGGCCACGACCACCTCCGAAAGAACTAAAGAAATAAATATTTTTTAAAAAACCTTTTCTTATGGTCCAAAGTCTCTTATTTCATTGTAGGCGTACAAAGTATGTGGGTAATGGGATTAAGAACATCCAACAGAACTGCAAGAAAAAACTGGGATACAAACAACAAAAAAGTTATCTTGGAATCATTTTGACAGCAAAACATTCCGAATTATTGAAAAACAATTATGGTTAACATATAAAGACATTTTGAAAAAGCAAGAAAGGGAGTATATATTAAAATCACAGGAAGAACTAAACATATTGGATGAAGGAGTCTCATGGTTTCAATGTAGGCAAATGAGAGAATATTATACAAAGGGTAAAAATGGCTTTATGAACAAAGACACTTTTTGGGACAAGATATTGAACACAAAAAGCAAAAAATTAACAAAGATCTATAAGAAATTGGGCGACTCACAGAAGTCTAAAACACAGTAAAAACAGGATAACAAGATAAAAACACAGTATGCACAATAAAATACATTCCATATTTGTAGGCTGTCAGCCAATTTACAATCCACCACCACAGCCCTATCTTACTCATATTGTCCGTCCGCTGCTCCACATCAACGAAATGCCTGGTCCCACAGCCACGTCTTTAGCTTTTTCTAAAGGAAAGGAGGGAAGAAGTTGCTCTTATTTCACTGTGGAGTGAGTTCCACAGGCGAGGGGCCACTATCCAGAAGGCCTTGTCTCCCGACCCCACCAAACGTACTTGTGATGGAGTTGGGATCGAGAGCTGGGCCTGCCTGGAAGATCACAAATTTTGAGGTGGGATATAAGGGGAGATACGTTCGGACAAGTAAGCTGGGCCAGAGCCATAAAGGGCTTTAAAGGTCAAAACCATCACTTGGAATTTGGCTTGGAATTGGACAAGCAGCCAGTGGATCTGGCACAACAGAGGAGTGGTGTGCTCCCTGTATGTCACTCCAGTTAGTAACCTGGCTGCTGACAGCTGGACTATTTCCGAAAAGTCTTCAAAGGCAGCCCCACATTGAGTGCGGGATGCAACAAGAGCATGGAACACCGTGACCAGATCAGACTTCCCAAGATAGGGTTGCAGATGGCGCACAAGTATAAAGACTTTGGATGGGAAAAAATTCAAGAATAAAGCTATTGAACTTAGAGAAGGATTTGGCTTGCCAGATCTAAAACTATACTACGAAGCAGGAGGCTTGACATGGATAAAAGACTGGGGCACTCTGAAGAATACCAAAATAATTAATTTAGAAAGCTTTGACTTAAGAGCAGGATGGCACTCATATTTATGGTACCAAAAAAAAATCACAGAAAGAACTAAACATATTGGATGAAGGGTTTCAATATAGATAAATTAGAGAGTATGATAGTGTTGTAGTTGAGCCTGTGGCTCCAGTTACTCATAGGAGTAATGGCTTGGGTGGTGTTGCTTTTTCAGCAGCTGACGTCAGTTTAGATTCAGCAGCTGACGTCAGTTTAGATTCAGCTGAAACTGAATCCTCAGCTTCTGGCAGCTGTATGGAGTTAGGAGGGGCTGTGGGTGATAACACTTTAAACAGGAAAAGAGCTCTTCATGGATCAAGTGAGGAAGACATACAGCAATGTATACAGCAATGTAAAAAGATCCATCAAAGACTTACAGAGGCCACTGACAAGGAATCCAGTGAGGGCTTTTGGGGAAATGATGGGAGTCAGAGTGAGGGGGATTCATCAGATGAAGAAATAGACTGGGATCAAGTAAAAGAGGTACAAGCTGTTTGTGAAGCACCCACTAGCTCTGACACCTGCCTGGGTTTTTCAGATGATTCTGACTGGCCTGAGGGGGAAACTGGATGCGGCACTTTAAGTTTTGATAACAGATAGAATTCATGGCAACAGAGTCAAGATGCTGCAGCTGTAGAAGATGACAGTGGGGAGTCGTCTGATTAAGAGTGGGTCCTAATTAAGGGCATAATATTGATTCCTGATTTAGTTATCCTGACCTTTGAAAATCCTGTTATCTGCTGAACCTGCTGCCGTCACGTTCCTTTTGGCACGGCTTGAATTCCTGTGGACTGAAATTGACTGGCTTTTTGACCCTGGACTGTTTCTATTGATGACTTCTCCTCCCTCGCTTTGAATCTGGTTTTCTGGCTCCTGTTTCCTGTTTCTCCACTGACTGACTTCACGTGACAACATATGGACCGGCCTGAACTACTCTTCTGTCTCCTGCGGCGTTTGTGTTTACCTCCAGCATTTTGGGGTCCTTAATTGGAGATAGTGGGTTTTACAGAGATAAAACCCACTCCTTTTTTGGCAAGGCTTCTTTGCTTTCCGAGTTTGGGATATTTTTTGAGATTCTTTTTTAGAGCTGACTGTAAGCGCTTTTTGTTTCCCTTCTGTGCCTGAAGCACAGAAGTTTTGTGCTAATAAACTCTCTTTATCAAACCTTCTACTGGCCTGGCTCTCTGAGTGGCATCTGTTCGCGACAGATACAGAGGAAAAAATGGCTTTATGGACAAAGAATCTTTTTGGGACAAGATATTGAACACAGAAATCACTCTTCAAACAAACAAAGATCTATAAGAAATTACTAGAATGGTCCACAGAAACAGAACTAATTAAAGATTGTATGGTCAAGTGGGCTGCAAATATTGGACACTCAATTAAATTAGAAGATTGGGAGGAAATGTGGAACAAGAAAATAAAATATACATATGTGTTTGATTTAAAAGAAAATTGGCTAAAATGATGTACAGGTGGTACATCACAGCTCAGATAAAATTTACAACAGTAAAAACTGCTTCAAAAACATGTTGGCTTAAAAGGCTACTGCTGGCACGTTTCAAGTTCTAGGTATGCAGGTAATGAGATTAAGAACAACCTGTTGATTGAACACACAAATCTATAAAATTCACACCTATTAAAAACTGCTTAAAATACCAACAACAAACTTTAGTACGATCTATGGACCCGCATCTGTTAAATAGATAATATACAGGAATTAATAGATCACTCATATCTGGGGAAATGTACTATACAATGTCAGGTAATACTCTGGTCAGAGACTAGGCTCTTTCTCAGCCTTGCTGCCACTATGAGGAACTTTGTCACCTTGAGGGTCACCCCATGGTGCTTGTCCTCCAAGATATCTGACCTTCCTTTGCGGGGAATTGTTAGACAATTGGGTCAGGATTGGGTGTAGGATTTGTCCGTGTGCTGATGACAATGTCGTCTGTGGGCGTTCAGGAGAAGACTTACAAGCCACTCTAAACACCTTGGTAGAAGCATGCGAGAAGCTTGGCCTGTCACTGAACATTCAGAAAACCAAAGTGCTCTTCCTGCAGTCACCAGCCAATCCTTCTCCAATGCCAGAAATACCGCTTAATGGTGTAACATTAGAAAATGTTGACCATTTCCACTACCTTGGCAGCCACCTCTCCACAAAAGTCAACATTGACACTGAAATACAACACCACGTGAGCTCTGCGAGTGAAGCATTTTTCTGAATAAGCAGTGTGCTTGAGGATCAGGACATCTGTAGGGACACCAAGGTGCTTGTTTGTCCTCCCAACCCTGCTATATGCCTGCGAAACGTGGACTATCTATAGATGTCACATGCAACTCCTGGAATTATTCCATCAGCATTGCCTCCGAAAAATCCTGCAAATCTCCTGGGAAGACAGGTGGACAAATGTCAGTGTGCTGGAATAAACAAAGGCCACCAGCATTGAAGTGATGGTCCTCCATCATCAGCTCCGCTGGACCAGCCACTTGTCCTGAATGCCCAACCACCGTTTCCCAAAGCAGTTGCTCTACACTGAACTCAAGAATGGAAAACAGAATGTTGGTGGACAGGATAACAGATTTAAAGATGGGCTCAAAGCCAACATTAAAAACTGTGGCATAGACACAGAGAATTGGGAAGCCCTGGCCCTTGAGCACTCTAGCTGGAGGTCAGCTGTGACCAGGAATGCTGTAGAATTTGAAGAGGTACGAATGGAGGGCGAAAGAGAGAAATGTGCCAGGTGGAAGGTAAGTCAAGCCAACCCCAACTGGAACCACCTCTCACCTGAAACGGATGCCCTCACTGCAGGAGAACATGGAGGTCAAGAATAGGGCTCCACAGTCACCTATCTACCCACCGCCAGTACAACAAACCTGGAAGACAATTTTACTCGATCAATGAGGAATCACCTAAGAAGAAGAAGAAGAAGAGGAAGAAGGGTGTAGGTGTTGACCTCGTTGGGCTGAGTAATAGCGACACTGCAACAAGTTGTGTTCTAATGATTCTATTTCATTACCGCCACACGGACATAATCTTAGGGAGTAGGGGATACAAGATAGTCTGCCATTTAGCAGCTCTGATGAAATGCATTTAGTCTTGCTTTTGTGAAGAGTCTGTGGTAATTAAGACACTGTGAGATTGTTAAGATATTTGCATAACTTGAATGGCTCAGTGTTCAAGGATCTAGGAGAACATGATGAATTTGAGCGGGCTCTGAGCTCTCCCAGGGCAATTTCCCTCATCCATTGCTTTAGTGATTCCTGTGCCATTTTGAAACCCAGATGCAGCAAAAGGGTCACTGATAGACTAATTAAGGTCATTTCATGGGCAGCCCTCTTGCCCAAAAGGGGGTGAGTGGTTTTGGATAGGATATACTGTGATAGGCCCATTCCCAATTTGAATACAATTGTTTTCAGCTAAAGATGTGCTTTCAGAATGTGCTTAATGGGCATTCACCCGTTTCTAGTAACAGGACTGCGTTAGGAATGCAGCACGGCAGGTTTAACAGGTATCTTCTAAACCTTGCTTGGACTCTATCTAAGTTTACAAACGTGTTATCTCACCAAATGGCTGCATCAAAGAGAAGTTCTGAAGCAATTTTGGATTTATTTTTTAATGTCGAGGGGACGTGTTGTCCTCCTTTGGTGTAGTAAAACCTTAGTATAGCAACTTGGCTATAACCTAATTGCAAATAAATATTTAAAAAAAAACATCTTTTGATTCTTAGAATTCTCTTTTTCGATGTACACATCTTGGGCACATCTAGAAGAAGAATCTGGATGGCCATCTGGCAGGAGGGATTTAATGGGGGTCTCCCTGTATTGGAATGGATGGTCCTTGGGTTCTCTTCCAACACTAGGATTCTAATAATAATAATAATAATAATAATAACAACAACAATAATAAGATGACGCCCTGGCAGAATATGTCAAGGAAAGCCAAGAACCTGCTTTAATTGAAGTCAGTAATCGGAAACTTCTCAAAGCACAGCAGGCAAAGAAAAGAAAACTGCACTTCATGTGAAAGAAGGTACCGTTTTCCCCGTTACAACACCAGCAGTTGGGTTTTGATTTCTTATATATTTTTGCCAATTTATCTGGGGTAAGGTACCATCTATATAGTACCTTAATCCAGTTTTCTCTGTATTTATAACAATATGATAGGTTTATATTATTTTTCCAGATATTTTTCCATATATCTGGTTTTATTTTGAATCCAATATTCCTGGACCATTCTTTCATAAATCCTCTGTTTTGATCTTCTTTCACATGTGGTGGCTCTGTCCAAAAGCCAAAAGATATTGGAACATGATTCACAGAGAAACAGAAAAAATTGTTAAAATAATAATAATAATAAAGAACCTGAGAAATTTTTACGTGGAATCATGGAGTCTGATCTCGGCACAAGTGAAAGAAAAATATTTATATTAGTAACCACGGCAGCAAAGCTGCTATATGCAAACTATTGGAAGTCGGGGGACAGCCCGTCCAAAAATGAATGGCTACAAAAAGTTATAGAGACATGTCAGATGGAAAAGCTGACGGAAGCACTGAGAGAGGAAAATAGTAAAGAGAAAGCAAATAAGAAATGGGACTGGTCCCTTCTGCAAGAATACTGCAAAAGAGAATGTAACATAGATCTAAACTTTATAAGCTACAATAGGATGGAGTTAATTCTCCCAATAGATGTATTTAGGATATGGTTTTTTCTTTTTCTCTGCTTCTGTCACCTCTTCTTATACTGTGTTTCCTTATTATAGGTTATATAAGAGAATCAGTCGGGAAAGTAAGAGAAGATATAGCAAAGAAATTAAATATACAATATTATAAGACTAATAAGAAGGAAAAGTCACCGATACTTCGAAAAACTTTCAGAGCACTTTCATTGCTATGCCACTTAATAGCATTTTCTCATCTATATTCTGTATGTATCTTTCTTATTTCTTGCTTCTTGATCCTATTATCTTTGTTTTCTATTACTCTTATATGTTGTTATATTTCTCATTTTAGTCTGTATTTTGAAACCAAATAAAGATTTAGGAAAAAAAGAAAGAAAACTGCACTTCAAACCAGAGATGACAGCTGGCACAACAAAGCATTGCATGGGAAGTTCCTTGACAAAATTGAAGGAAAACTTGACAAGGAGAAGACCTGCTTATGGCTCACAAATGGAACCTTGAAGGCCTGATTCTTGTAGCCCAGGAGCAAGCCATCAGAACAAATGCAATTAAGGCCAGGATCAAAAAATCAGCTGATTACCCAAAATGCAACTGTCAAAAGAAGCTGATGAAACCATGGACCATATCCTCAGCTGCTGCAAGAAAAGAAAATCAAACAAAGATGGCCCAAATGACAAACAAAGACACTACTCTGTGGCCGGGATCAAATGATTCACTGATGTTTTAACTTATGTCAATCGAATTTATAAATAAATAAATAAATAAGTACCACCTGCCAGCAGTAAAGAATTTGTGGGATCATAAACCTGCAAAGGTTGTGGAAAATGAACTTGCAAAAATACTGTGGGACTTTCGAATCCAGACTGACAAAGTTTTGGAACACAATACACTTTTCTTCCATGCAACACTTGAGTGACATCACGATTGTGGAAAAGAAAAAAAGTCTGGATTATTGATGTCGCCATACCGGGTGACAGCCGCCTTGAGGAAAAACAACAGGAAAAGCTCAGCCATTATCAAAACCTCAAAATCGAAGTGCAAAGGCTCTGGCATAAACCAGTACAGGTGGTCCCAGTGGTGATCGGCACACTGGGTGCCATGCCAAAAGATCTCAGCCGGCATTTGGAAACAATAAACATTGACAAAATCACTATCTGTCAAGTGCAAAAGGCCACCTTACTTGGATCTGCCCGCATCATTCGGAAATACATCACACAGTTCTAGACGCTTGGGAAATGTTCGACCTGTGATTTTTTGATACGAAATCCAGCATATAGATCTCATTTGCTGTGACATACTGTGGTTTTGTGTCAGTAGAAGAATAATAACAATAATAAATAATAGATAATATGAGAATAGGAATTTCATCTTCCTTCTTGGCACACTGGGGTCCCTTCTAACTGTTTGAGTCTAATCATAACAAAATATAATAATAACGCATAATATTATAATAGTAATTGTTGGGGAGTCAGAGCTGTTAGATCCCAAAATCAACCTCAGTAAGAGGGATTCCACTAAAATCTAGCAGAGGACCAGAACATCAGTTCATAACCACAAAAAGGTTACATGTGGTGAGCAGAGATAGCCTTGAAAAGTCAATCTTAGGGTTCAAAGATTTATTATGGTAAAAGAAGGATATTCAGGAAAGAAAAGTACTAAATGTATTATTATTGTTATTATTTATTTATTTACTATATTTATAGATACCTTTCTCAGCTAAAAGGCAACTCACATGCTCAATGCAAGTGGAGGAAGGAAGGGATTCCCTAAGTTAGCCTATCTCTGACTACCTCCTTGAAGACTGGAAACTTGACAGGTACAAAGGCTTAAACAGTGCAGGGTGAACCCAACAGGAATTCCATCCTCGCGCTTGGCAGGATATGCTTGTACTAGATGTCCTTTAGGGTCCCTTCCAATGGTATAAGTCTAATAATAGTAATAAAACATAGAATAATAACAGTAATAATTATAATAAATGATAATAGAGATCATAATAGAATAGAAATTCCATCTTCCTACTTGGCAGAATGAGTTGGGACTGGGTGGCCTTTGCGGGTCCCTTCCAAATGTATGAGTCAAATAATCAATAATGAATAAATAATTCCAACTTCCGGCTAGGAAAAGAGGAACGTAGTTTCAAACCTTTTGTTTTCAGCTTGCTTCCATTGTTGCAAAATGAGATCAAAAAGTAGAACTCAAAAGCAACAAAAACTGGCAAGCATCAAATATATTCTACAGAAAAAAGTCAGAAACAACTGGAATTAACCACACACATCTATGCAGCACTTTGGGAGGGGTCTCTGAGGCTGGATCTACACTGCCATACAATACAGTTTCAGGAAATGTATTGCACTATTTTTGCTCATTCAGCAGTTTTGGCGAGTTCTTCTAGAAAATATTTCCCCCCCTCATAATCATCACTTCAAGACAGTCAAGAACTTCCATGCAACACTTGAGTGACTTTTGATGATCTGTGCTTAAAAATCAGACTGTAAGCTCAACATGAATCAATAATGTGATGTAGTATCTTTAAAAGCCAATTTTAGTGTGCACCAATAGAAACATAGTGTCTAGACCAGGTATGGGCAAACTTTGAAACTTGGGGGCCACATGCTAGCACTCCCTGATAGGAGGACTGGCTGTCCGGTGATTGAAGGAAGGAAGGAAGGGAAGGAGGAAGGAAAGAGAAGCGGAAGGAAGGATGAAAGGGGGAAAGGGAAGGATGGAGGGAGACAGAGGGAGAGAAAAAGAGGGAGGAAAGAGGGAAGGAAAGACAAAAAGGAAGGAAGGAAGAATGAAAGGGTCGAAGAGATGGAAGGAAGGAAGGAAGAAAGGAAGGAAGGAAGGAAGGGAAGGAGGAAGGAAAGCGAGAAGGAATGAAGGGAAGGACAAAGGAAAGAGAGAAAGAAGGAAAGACAAAACGGAAGGAAGGAAGGAGAAAAGGAGAGAGGGAGAAAAGAGCAAAGTAAGGACAAAAGGGTAGAAGGAAGGATGGATAGAAGGAAGGGAAGGATGAAGGGAAGAGAGAAGGAAGGAAAGGCAAAAGGAAAGGAAGGGGGGAAGGAGTAAAATAGAGGGAGGTAGGAAAGAGGAAAGGAAAGAAGGACAAAGGAAAAAGAGAAGGAAGGAAAGACAAAAGGGAAGGAAGGGCGAAAGGGTGGAAAGGAAGGAAGGAAGGCCAAAAGGGTGGAAGAAAAGGATGGATGGAAGGGAAGGATGCAGGAAAGAGAGAAGAAAGGAAAGACAAAAGGGAAGGAGGGAGAAAAAAGGGGTAGGAAAGCGGGAAAGAAGAAAGGACAAAAGGGTGGAAGGGAAGGATGCATGGAAGGAAGAGAGGGAAGGAAATATAAAGAAAAAAGAGAGAAGGAAGGAAAGACAAAAGGAGAGGAAGGAAGGAGAAAGAGGGAGAGAGGGAGGAAAGAGAGAAGGAAAGACGAAAGGGAAGGAAGAAAGGAAGGAGAATGAGGAACATAAGGAGGGAGGGAGGAAAGGAAAGGGAGGGAGGAAGGAAGCATGAAAGGGTGGAAGGGAAGGGGAAAGGAAAGAGAGATGGAAGGAAGAGTAAGATGGTGAGAGAGAGGAGGGCCTGAGAAAAGTGCCCAAGGGGCCGCATCCCCCCCCCCCAGGCCTGGGTTTGCCCATACATGGTCTAGACCAGAGGTCCTCAAACTTTTTAAACAGAGGGCCAGGTCACAGTCCCTCAAAGTGTTGGAGGGCCAGCTTATAATTGGAAAAAATCATGAATGAATTCCTATGCACACTGCACATATTTTTTTGTAGCACAAAAAACAGTTAAAAACAATACAATAATTAAAATGATGAACAATGTTAACAAATATAAACTTATTAGTATTTCAGTAGGCCTGAAAGTGTGGGCCTGCTTTAGACTGATGATATAGGATCGTTGTTGCATGCTTTCAAGTCGTTTCAGACAGGTTGATCCTGAGCGAGGGCCGGGTAAATGACTTTGGAGGGCCGTATCCAGCTCCCGGGCCTTAGTTTGAGGACCCCTGGTCTAGACCAAGCATGGGCAAACTTTGGTCCTGCAGGTGTTTTGAACTTCAACTCCCACAATTTCTAACAACCAGAAAAATGGCTTGGATTTCTGGGAGTTGAAGTCCAAAACGCCTCGAGGGCCATAGTTTGTCCATGCCTGGCCTGGACCAAAGAAAGCAGTAGTTTCACTTTATTCTGCTTTGGTCAGACCCCACCTGGAAGACTGTGCCCAGTTTTGGGCACCACAATTCAAGAAAGTTTTTGACAAGCCAGAGAAGAGCGACCAAAATGATCAAAGATCTAGAAGCAAGCCCTATGGGGAGCAGATTACGAAGCTGGTTTTTCCTTCTTTGCTTGAAGAATATTGAGAGGAGACATGATTAATTATCTGAATGGATGCCGCGTTGAAGAAGGAGCTTGTTTTCTGTTGCTCCTGGGCCTTTCCCCACAGCCCTATATCCCAGGATATTAAGGAAGAAAATCCCACATTATCTGAGTGTGGACTCAGATAATCCAAGGGCCCTTCCCCACAGCCCTATATCCCAGAATATCAAGGCAGAAAATCACACAAGATCTGCTTTGAACTGGGTTATCTGAGTCCACATTCAGATAATGTGGGATATGGTACCTTGATATTCTGGGATATAGGGCTGTGGGGAAGGGCCCCTAGACCAGTGTTTCCCAACCAGTGTACCGTGGCATACTAGTGTGCCGTGAGCGATCATCAGGTGTGCCGTGCGAAATTGGAACCTCCAATACCCTTTCTTCCCCCTCCTGCCGAACACCTTTTCTTCTCCACTCGGGCTCCCTTCTTCCCAGCCTCGCTCTGCTCGCTTTGCCTCGCTTTGCTCTGGGGCGAGTCTAGGCAGTAGCGCCCGCACAGGTCACGTCTTCCTCCCTCCCCCCTCCCCTCCTGAACACGCTCACGCTGCCCCCTCAGATCAAAATGGCAGCAGAAGCAGCAGTGTAGAAGAAAAAGTAAGTGTTCGGCAGGAGGGGGAAGAAAGGGCGCGAAGCGGAAGGGGGAGGAAGAAGTATCTGTCGAAAGCTGGCATGGGCAAACTTGGACCTTCCAGGTGTTTTGGACTCCAACTCACACCATTCCTAGCAGCCTCAGGCCCTTTTCCTCCCCCCCCCCCCCCTCAGCCATTTAAGCAGGAAAGGGCCTCAGGCTATTAGGAATGGTGGGAGTTGAAGTCCAAAGCACCCAGACGGCCAAAGTTTTCCCATGCCTGTTTTAGGAACCTTAAAGTGGTGAGCCTCCTTCCAACAGTGTGATTCTGGATAGAAAACAAACAGCAACATAACATGACATTGTTTGAGTCCACAGTGCTCTCTGGGTGTAGGTGAACTACAACTTCCAAACTCAATGTGAATTCTCAAGAAAACCCTTTCAGTATATTCTGTTGGTAATGAGAGTTCAATATGCCAAGTTTGGTTCAATTCCATTGTTGCTAGAGTTCAGGATGCTCTTTGATTGTGTGTCAAGCTCCAGGAAAAGATCTCACCTAAACATGACAATGAATTTCCGGACAGTATGTATTTGACCACATAATACATTGTCCAGGAGTGTAGTGAAGTCTTCTTCTCTGGAGGTTTTTAGGCAGACTCTGGATGGCCATCTATCAAAAGTGTTTGGCAGGGGTTTGGACTGTGGTCTCCTCCAACTCTATGATTCTATAAAGAATTTGACAAGAAAAGTGGCACCTGGTGTGAAGTCAGGGATTCTTTCTTTCTTAAGTCTACATTACTCACTGTAAAAGAGAAGCTGTTCTGCAATGCTGTCCTGTTATTTACAGTGTGACGTAGTCTCTGAGGGAGATGAGCATTCCTTTCATATGATTCTAAGTACACTGGGGTGTTCCTAGGATAACTGTCACTGGTTGTTGTCCAGTTAAAAGAGACAACAATGAGAAAAAGAAAGCTTATAATATCACTTCAATCTCAAACCTACAGTACCAATCTATATAAATAAAAATGTAATGTTCGTTTGTGGAATTAACGTAACTCAAGAACCACTGGACGAATTGACACCAAATTTGGACACAATACACCTATCAGGCCAACGAGTAATCAAACCCACATATATACACATACACGCACACAAAACACAGCAACCCCCAAAATACACATACACTCATATACATGCACACATACACACATACATATGCAAGCACACACAAATATACACATATACCCACATATACTGTATACACACATACATGCATATACACAAGCACACACATATACACAATATACATATACACATAGAAACATAGAAATACACAAGTATATACACATGTATACACACATATATACATTCAAACACACATACACACATATATACAAAGATACACACACACATAAACACATATATACACCCAAAAAACACATATACACAGACTGGGCCACAGCAACACGTGGCAGGGAACGGCTAGTCTCTCTATAAAATGGCACCATTGTTTTCACACAGCTGAAAATCAAAACAAAATGCTCTCTCAGTGCACGTTTTTGTTCTTGCTTAGTGTGATGCCCCCTAGGGGGCTGTTTATTCCTGTATTGTGTATTTGGTTTGCCCTTTATCTTCATGGGCCTTTGTTCTACTCCAGCCATGTGGACAAATGGGAGGGGTTATGTTTTGGCTCCTTACCTGATGTCACCACCCTAACTCCTCCCCTTTCTGAGATAATCTGAGAGGCAGGACTTCCTCTCTTTGGCCATTCCAGCAAAGAAGCCGCATGGACGTGGATCGAAATCCATTCATGGTGAGACACCTACAAAGCCACCTACAAAGCCAACCTGAAGCTTTCAGCCAAAGATTACAGTAAATAGGAAGGTCTCCCTTCACACAGAGACTGCAATCTTTGGGGAACCAACGGACTTCGCGAGCCAAGGTACCATTGAAGGCCACAAAGGAACCTGGAATCAAAGAAAGTGCCATCACTCTGCAACAGAGGCAAGTGATTGATCCCTTTTCTCAAAGGACCCTTTCTTAGCAACGATTTAAGCGTCTGGACCGTCAGTTTACTGGCTGTAAATCAATAAAATCCTGCTTTTGTTTACCATCCTGAGTCCAGAACTCATTCTCAAAGACTTTTCGGGTTTTTGTGTATGGGAAGGCTTTCCTCTGCCTTCAGGGCCCAAAGTTTCACGTCCATCTCTCGAAAGCCATTTTTACAGGCCCGGGGGCAGAAGACTTAGCTTCAAGGGCCCTTCCATGCATGTAGCCCTATACCCCAGAATATCAAGGCAGAAAATCCCACATTATCTGAGTGTGGACTCTGATAACCCAGTTCAAAGCAGATATTGGGGGATTTTCTGCCTTGATATTTTGGGATATAGGGCTGCGTGCGTGGAAGGGCCCTAAGTCATTTCCAAGGCATGGTGACCCTAAGGCAAACCTATCACAAGATTTTCTTGGCCATTTTTCCCCAGAGAGCTGCATTCCAACAACATCAGGTAAGCCTCATTATCTCTACTCCAGCCTTAGAGGGAATATGAAAGCCCGAGGCCTCTTCCACACAGCTGTATAAAATCCACCTTGAACTAGATTTTATGGTAGTGTGGACTGAGATAATCCAGTTCAAAGCAGATATTGTGGATTATCTGCCTTGATATTCTGTTTTATATGGTTGTGTGGAAGGGTCCTGAGTAGAGTGGTGGATACTTGCCAAAATGTCCCAGTTCTTTGATGAGCTGCTCCTTAGCTCCACCACACCTTTGCCTTTAATATTTCAGTCATCATTGCTATATTGGGGCAGGAAGGTGTTTAGATTCAATGTTCACTTCACAGCTTTTGTAGTGCTTTGGGGCCTAATTAGGCAAGACACTGGAGATTCAAATAAGTTTTTCTTTTTAAAAGATATACTCGTAGCCGCTGGAGGGTTGATTTAGATTATGTGGCACTATGGGTTTAAGTCTGGTTTTTCCACCATGTTATTGACTTAAATCACCCCACCCTTACCAAAAGGCAAGGAGACACATAGGCACCAGAAGAATGCCTGATCACTAATTGCTTGTGTTTCAGTGTCAATCCAGTGCATCTGAACTGAATTAAAGGCATTAATTTGGTTATGTACTTCAAAACTTTTGCAACTAGCTTCTCTGGCATCAAACAAAATAAGTGCTGTTGCGTGCAACACAGTTTTAATTGCTGACTGAAATGAAATGCAGATGGCTTGGGTCCCAATAGCGACTAGTGCCCAGTAAGTCTGAAATATTTAGAGCAGGGGTGGGCAATTATTTTTTCCCAAGGGGCCACACGAGAGCCAAAAACTATTATTTGAGGGCCACACCTAAAGGCTGAACTACATTCTACATAATATCAATTGAATTTCTTTAATAATAATAAAAAAGGCATTATATTGCATTTTTGATATATTAATAAGACTGATAAGAGTATATGTTATGAGCAATGAAAAAGAGAGGTTGTCATAGGAAAAATGACATTTATTCCCTAAAATTTTACAAAACAATGGTTAACAAAATGTGAACATTTGTATCATTTGTGATTCATTATATCGGGTCAGGAACCTTTTGGACTCAGAACCATAAAAGCAAAATATTTGGAAATTTATTTCAGTGAGAGCATTATAATAATGATGATAATAATCATTCAGCCTCTGCTAATAATAATAATAATAACAACAACGACAGGATCCTAGAGTAGGAGGAGACCTCCAAGAGCTATCCAGTCCAACCTCCTTCTGCCATAAGGGAAAAACAAAAAGCATTCCTCACAGATGGCCATTCAGCCATCTTGAACCAAACTTGGCACACTGAACTCTCATGAGCCCAACAGAAAGTTCTGAAAGGATTTGCTGGGCATTTACCGTGAGTTTGGGAGTTGCAGTTCTCCTATATCCAGAGAGCACTGTGGACTCAAATAATGATGGATCCGGACCAAACTTGGCATGAATCCTTAATATGCCCAAAGAAGCAGAAGAGGAGGAAGCCAGGAAGGAAATGGATGCACCCCCCTGCGCGCTCCGGCCTCGGCCCCGCCCTTTTCCCACTCTGGCTCCGCCCCCTCTCCATCGCTGCACTTCCGTTCCTTCCCTCTTCCGTTCAGGTGGTGGAAGGGGGAAGGAATGAAAGGGGGAAAGAGAGAGGGAGGGAAGGAAACAGGAAGACAGGAAACAGAAGAAGGGAAAGAGTGCCGAGGCAAGAGGGAGGGGGGAGCACATGAGGAGGAAGTGAAGGGAGGAGGAGGAGAGCGAAGGCATGCTCTTGCTCCTGGCCGCCTCTCCTTCTTCCCCCTCCCTTCCCCTCCGCTTGCCTGCCTGCCTGCCTGCTTCTTCACATTTGTAGCTGCCCCAATGGGAGTTCACCTCCCTCTCTTTAGGACAAAGCCTAGAGGGAGCCAAGGGCCGGACAAGGTTGCCCACCCCTGATCTAGAGGCTGAAGTAATTTGTCAATGTGCATTAGGTTTTTAGTGCATACAATCCAGCAAATGATCAGCACACTCAGTTATTTTGTCTTCAGGTCAACGGGAGAGTGCTAAATGCGCCAAATTTCAACACTGTATACGTTTTGGCTGAGATCTACATCTTTAGACTAATTAAATAGAATATGAGAGAGAGAGAGAGTAAGAGAAATAGAAAAAATTCAGTTTGAGAAAGGAAAGTAGTACCTAGTACTTTGGGAAAGGAAAGTATTACTTCTTACTGACCAGCAATTGGACACAGGATAAAGATGGAGCACAATGAAACACAAATACACAGACAAAGGTGATGGCTTCTTTTTTCCAAAGGAGAAGCCTTTGCCTTTGCCTGTGTACAGTGTTCCCTTGCTACTTTGCAGTTCGCTTTTCACGGACTTGCTGTTTTGTGGGTTTTTGCCTCCCAGTTTATGAATGGTTGCTGTTGCCCATGGAGTGTGGACGGAGCTTTCACCCTTCCCCTTGGGAGAGAGGCAGCCAACCAAGAGAGATTTCAAAGCAAAGCAGAAATAGCTAGCAAAAAAAAGTTTACAGTGCCTTTAAATCTCTCCTCACTTCTGCCTCACCCTCGGAATGCTATATTCATATATAACGTCCCTACTTCGCGGATTTTCACTTTTTACGGGTGGTCCTTGGAATGTAACACCCGCGATAAGTGAAGGAACACTGTATTTGTGTTTCATTGTGTTTCAAGGCATTGAATGTTTGCCTGTGTCTGTATATATGCTGGATTTTGCTCGGAGTACCCTTGGGGAGATAGGACAGGATACAAATAAAGTGTTGTTGTTGTTGTTGTTACTAGGGTTATCCAGAAAGTAAGGTTACAAGGCATGTTGCTCTTGCAGGGAATTTTCACAGGGTAAGTTTATTTGCCATGCTTCTATATTTATTTATTTGCCATGCTTCTAAACTGCCTCTCTCAGCCCGAAGGCGACTCGAGGTGGTGAACAAGCGGTAACAAGTGCCCATATACAATACATCACAAGATAAAAATAGTCATATAAAAACATATAAAATTAACAGTTAAAAACTACAAAATACAATCTCAGCTCCACAATCTTAAAATCGGTTTCCATTTCGTCGTCATAGTAATCCTTGATCTCGATTAAAGTTAGTCTGTGAAAGCTTGCTCGAAAAGCCAAATCTTGACTTTCTTATGAAATGTCAGGAGGGAGGGGGCCGATCTGATGTCACTAGGAAGGGAGTTGCAAAATCGAGGAGCCACCACTGAGAAGACCCTGTCTCTTGTCCCCGCCAGGCGCGCCTGCAAGGCAGGCGGGACTGAGAGCAGGGCCTCTCCGGATGATCTTAAGCATCTTGATGGTTCGTAGGGAGAGATGCGTTCAGACAGGTAAGTTGGACCAGAACCGTTTAGAGCTTTAAAGGCCAAAACCAGCACTTTGAATTGTGCCCGGTAGCAAACTGGTAGCCAGTGGAGCTGGCACAACAGGGGAGTTGTATGCTCCCTGAGTGCCGCTCCTGTTATCAACCTGGCTGCTGTTTGTTGGACCAATTGAAGCTTCCAAGCAATCTTCAAAGGCAGCCCCACGTAGAGAGCATTGCAGTAATCTATACGGGATGTAACCAGTGGCCAAGTTGGTATCACTGCTGCGTAGCGAGAAGCCAGCAGAAGCTACAAGCAGTGCCAGTCGTTAGTAGCTCATTGACTGGTGTTGTGGTGAAGGTTAGAGATGAGTGTCTTCATTCCATTTCCCTCCAAGTGCGAAGTTTGTGCTGTAATACACTACCTAAATGCTAATGGCATGAAGACCACTGCAATTCATCACGAAATTGTTTCAGTTTATGGAGAGGACATAATGTCAAGACAGCATGTGACAAAATGGGTATGGAATATATTGTGAGACTATGAAGAAACTTTGCGAAGCCATCTAAAGAAAATGTTGTGAGATGCTGACAGCATCTGTCTCCTTCATGACAATGCGCATCCATACACCACTCATGCAACACAAGAGTTGATAACTTCATTTGGTTTGGGATGTTTTAAGCCACCCCTCTCACAGCACCGATCTCGCACCCAGTAATTATAATCTGTTCACTAATTTGAAGGAATACCTTGGTGGAAAACACTTTTCCGATGACGACAAGGTGAAAATCGAAGTGACGAACTGGCTGAAAAAAGTGGAAGGAAACTTCTATGATGCAGGCATCAAAAACCCATCCCATGGATGACAAAATGTATTGAACTGAATGGTGATTACGTGGAAAAATAATGTAATACCTATGCTACAACCCATGTAAGTTTTATTAAAATATATTCATTCTTTGTATTTAAAAATCTTGTAACCTTATTTTCTGGATAAACCTCGTATTATTATTATTTGATACATAACAAGATTAGTACACAGCAAACAAGGTTACTATGCTGGCTTTTGTATTTGATCACATCTCGGACACTACCCAAGTGTCTAGGACTATGTGATGCAGGCATGTAGCTGGGGGGCTTGGGGGGCTTCAGCCCCTCCCTAATTCTCAGGGTGGTCCGCGAGAAGGCCTTACTGGTACATTATTTAAACTGTTACGTGTATTCATATTATGATCTGATCACCATGCTCAATATATCCCATATGCATGGGGGTATTGGGATAACAATACAAAAGGTTTACTAGGGTCTCACTCATCTCTCACTCAGATTCAGCCCCCCCACCCCCGGGAATCAAACTCAGCCCCTCCCGAATCAAAATCCTGGCTACGGCCCTGATGTGATGTATTGGTGAATAATGCCTTCAGATCCCAGTAGGGTGGCTTTTTCCAGCTGAGAGATGGTAATTTTTGTCAGTGCCAATCATTTTAAAATACAGGCCAAGGTCTTTAGGTACTGAACCCAGTATGCCAATTACCACTGGGACCATCTTTACTGGCTTGTGCCAGAGTCTTTGCAGTTCTATCTTTAAATCTTCATATCGTGTAAGTTTTTCCAGTTGCTTCTCGTCAATCACATGAGATTGCAACATGGACAATTAATACGCCCCCCCCCCCCCAACTGTGCAGTCAGTAGTATTGTGCTCCAAAACTCTGTCAGTCTGAATTGGGAAGTCCCAGAGTAGTTTGATATTTTCATTTTCCGTAACTTTTTAGGCTTGTGATCCCACTAGTTTTGTGTTGCAGGCAGATGGTATTTGTGGCCAAGCTCCAGTGGATCATCTAAGCAACAGTAAGGATCACATCTGTCTGCGCAATCTTCTGGCAGCAGCTGAGTATGTGATACATCATTTTGTCTGCTTCCTTGCAGAGTCTACTTTGGAATCTGTCGTCGTGGTATTTGTGGCACAAGTTCCAATGTTGCTGTCCTCATTGTTACTAGACACATGTGGTGTAGCCAGATATTTTTGCACAACTTAATTTTTCTCATTTCTCCCTGATGAATTAATTAATCGATGCACTTGACACCTGGATTTCTCTTACTCGCCACTCAATGAATTCCTTAGAGAACAGCAAAGGTATAAAGACAGGCCTCACTAACAAATGATAATGTAATTATTTTTGGGCTGTTAATTACCTTGGGGATGGTAAATGCATTTTCCTCATTTGAAAAATACTTTGTTTTCTTATGGGGGGAAAGGCCACCATGGAGCACACTGATGTGAGTTCTAACTTTTCTTTTACAAATGGAAATGCTCTCTCGATGTCCTGAGAGCCTTTCAAGCACAATTATAGTACCCTGATTATACTTTAACTACCATTGTATTCTGGGATTTGCAGTTCAATGAGGATATTTAAAATTCGCAGCAAGAGCACTCTAGGGTACTCTAGAGTTTCTCAACTTGGGGGTCAGGATCCCTTGGGGGTCATGAGGGGGTATCAGAGGGGTCGCCAAAGACCATCAGGAAACACAGTATTTTCTGTTGGTGATGGGGATTCTGTGTGGGAAGTTTGGCCCAATTGTATCGTTGGTGGGGTTCAGAATCTTTGATTGTAGGTGAACTATAAATACTAGCAACTACCACTCCCAAATGTCAAGGTCTATGTTCCCCAAACTTTACCATACTCAGTATGTTCACATTTGGACACGTTGGTCTCATGAGAGTTCATTATGCCAAGTTTGATTCAATTCCATTGTTGCTGGATTTCAGGATGCACTTTGTGGGTTAACTATAAATTCCAGCAACTACAATTCCCAATTGTCAAGCTCTATTTCCCCCAAACTCCACCAGTGTTCTCATTTGGGCATATTCAGTATTCGTGCCAAGTTTGGTCCAGATCCATCATTGTTTGAGTCCACAGTGCTCTCTGGATGTAGGTGAACTACAACTCCAAAACTCAAGGTCAATGCCCAGCAAACCCTTCCAGTATTTTCTGTGGGTCATGAGAGTTCTGTGTGCCAGGTTTGGTTCAATTCCATCGTTGGTGGAGTTCAGGATTGCTCTTTGATTGTAGGTGAACTATAAATCCCACCAACGACAACTCCCAAATGACAAAATCAACCCCATCAGTATTCAAATTTGAGTGTATCGGGGTTTTTTTGTTGTTGCCAAATTTGGTCTAGTGAATGAAATTACATCCTGCATATCAGATACTTACATTACGATTCATAACAGTAGCAAAATTACAGTTATGAAGTAGCAAGAAAAATAATATGATGATTGGGGGTCACCACAACATGAGGAACTGTGTTAAGGGGTCACAGCATTAGGAAGGTTGAGAAACACTGGCTCTAGAGCCTCTCTCCCACTATATACTCATCAATTCCATAAAATGCAGCCATGGCAGAGTTGAATCATAGTGTTATAATTGCATAGTGTGGAAAAGCCTCTGGAGATCATATGGCTTCTTCCAAGCTGGCCACATATGCTGTTCACTGAAAAGCTTCAGTCTTTTGCAAGCGAAATGCAATTTAAAATTGGCTATTAACATACAGTACATGTGTGAATAAACAATCAAACTAGACATTTATGTCTCTAAATGCAGCAGTTGTGCTGTCTTCCTTAAGCCAGAATTTGTTTGTGTTCTAAAACATTTTATTTAGACACGTCCGTGGAACATTTGGAATGGAATAAATATTTTATGCACTGTAGAAGCTCTCCGTTAGTTTTACATCGGGCCGAAATGCATGATACGTACTTCTCCGTGTTAAAAAATGAATTAAATGAATTATGTACAGTTTGCTGTTCCAACATAGTAGCAATACTGTGTGATATACAGTGACTTCTCTTCTCTAGCGTACTCTCTAGAATATGGAAAGTGGAGGGAGAGAAGAAACCTTTCTAAAAAGCTGAACAATAAAAACGTAGAAAACTGTGTCCTGTTTTTGAAAGGATATCCCTTGTGCTGACAGTCTTCCATGACTTGATCTTGCTAGTGTCAAGTCAAGAGAAACGGACAGGCCAAAGAAAACTGCCGATATTGTATTTTAGCAGGTCACCAAGTTTTTGGGTTAAAAAGAAAGGCTGTGAAGCTAATCCAGATGAGATACCTAACCTCTGTTTATGTTCCACAATGATAACGCCATTTCAGAGAGGGAAAATCCAACTCTCAGCAATAAGAAGGAGCCAGGAAGGTTACAAACTTTGTTACTTTTTATTTTGTTAAGGTTTTTCTGACAGCTTGTTTGTTTTGACAGTTGCCAATGGAAAGCTAACCAAGCAATTCTGTCCTTCAGTTCTCCACCCTGGTGGGACAGATTTGCTCTGTAATGCTCTTGGGCCAGTGGGCATAATGCTACATCAGCAGGAACAAAATGCTAGTGCAAGACTCTGGCGATATGGGGATGGAGGTTAACTATGCCATGTTCTCTCAGAGTTTGGTCTTGATCCTGAATAAAGCTGACACAGAAATCTTATTGAGTTCCTGATGCAATGTAATAATTGAAGGAAAGCAATGGAAAATCTCTTCTAAACCAGGGGTGCTCACACTTTTTCAGCATACGAGCTACTTATAAAACAACCAAGTCAAAATGATCTACCTCTCCACTACTCAGAGAGCCATAAAAGCAAAATATTTGGAAATTTATTTCAGTGAGAGCCATATAATATATTTTAAGACTGAATCCAACTAAATGTGAGTATAATAAGGCCCTGAATTTATTCGTAATAATAATGATGATAATATTCATTCAGCCTCTGCTACTACTGCTACTAATAATAATTGCAACAACAACAGGTTCCTAGAGTAGGAGACCTCCAAGGGCCATGCAGTCTCTGATAATAATAATGATAATAATAATAACAATGGGTTCCTAGAATAGGAGGAGACCTCCAAGGGCCATCCAGTCCAACCTCCTTCTGCACCTGGGTGGTGTCGGGAGCCTGCGGGGTGGGACTGAGCCTTCCTCCCACCCTGCCTGCGATCTACCAGGACGCCCTACGTGATCTACCAGTAGATCGCGATTTACCGAATGAGCACCCTTGTTCTAAACAAACTTTGCCAAGAAAACCCTTTCATAGGTTCTGAGTTCTCTCGGGAAGATAGGTGCGGGATATAAGTAAAGTATTATTGTTATTGTTATTATTATTATTATTAGGTACACAGCAAGATTAGTACACAGCAAACAAGGTCACTATGCTGGCTTTTGTATTCGATCACATGTCAGGCACTTCCGAAGTGTCTAGGACTGTGTGATGTATCAGCGAATAATATTTGCAGATCTGAGTAGGGTGGCCTTTTGCAGCTGACAGATGGTAATTTTGTCAGCTGCGATCGCTTTTAAGTGCAGGCTAACATCTTTAGGCACTGCACCCAGTATGCCATTCACAAATGGGACCACCTTTACTGGTTTGTGCCAGAGACTTTACAGTTCGATCTTTAAATCCTCATATCAGGTACTTTTTCTAGTTGCTTCCCGTCGATCCTGATGTTGCTTGGGATTGCAACATCGACGATCCACAATTGGTTTCCCCCCCACGATCGTGAGGTCAGGAGTATTGTTCTCCAGTTGTTGTTGTTTTTGCTGTTGTTGCTGTTATCATTATTATTATTATTTGATACATAAGATTAGTACACAGCAAACAAGGTCACTATGCTGGCTTTTGTATTCGATCACACGTCGAACACTTCCCAAGTGTCTAGGACTGTTTGATGTATCAGTCAGTAATGCGTGCAGATCTGAATAGGGTGGCCTTTTGCAGCTGACAGATGATAATTTTGTCAGCTCCGATCGTTTTTAAGTGCAGGCCAAGGTCTTTAGGCACTGCACCCAGTTTGCTAATCACCACTGGGACCACCTTTACTGGATTGTGCCAGAGTCTTTGCAGTTATATCTTTAAATCCTCATATTGTGTAGGCTTTTTCAGTTGCTTCTAGTCAATCCTGTCACCTGAAATTGCAACATCGACAATCCATACTTGTTTATTTTCCACGATTGTGAGGTCAGGAGTATTGTGCTTCAAAATTCTGTCAGTCTGAATTCGGAAGTTCCTGAGTAGTTTGACATTTTCAATTTCCATAACTTTTTCAGGCTTATGGTCTCACCAGTTCTTTGTCGCAGGCAGATAGTATTTGCGGCACAAGTTTCAATGGATTACCTGGGCAACTGTGTTATGCCTCTGCTTGTAATCCATCTGTGCAATCTTCTTGCAGCAGCTGAGTATGTACTCCATCGTTTCATCTGTTTCCTTGCAGAGTCTACACTTTTCAATCTTGGCTTTGATGGCAGTGGTTCTAATGACTTGTTCTTGGGCTGCAATAATCAGGCCCTCCATCTCCTTTTTCAAAGTTCCATTTGTGAGCCACATCCATGTTTTTCTTTGTCAATTCTGCTCTCAATTTTTCCCAGGAACTGTCCATGGAGGGCCTTCTTTTACCAGTTTTCCCTTCTGCTCTGCCTTGTATTTTTTCGGCATTCCCTCTTTTATCTTTTGTACTTTGAGTAGTTTTCTAGTATTGACTTCCATCAATGTTGGTTCTTGATTGCCTTTCACATAATATGTCAGTGCATGTTTCTCTTCTTCTATTGTTTGTTTCACTTGCAGAAGCCCTCTGCCTCCTGATTTTCTGGGCAGGTAAAGTCTATCAACATCACTATGTGGGTGTAATGAGTAGTGGATTGTTTTCTTGTTTTTCTGTCCAGATCATCCAATTCTGCTTGCGTACAGTTCACAATTCCAGCAGTGTATCTGATGATGGGGACGGCCCAAGTGTTGATAGCCTTGATTGTATTTCCGTCATTTAATTTACTCTTCAGATTTTTTCTGACCCTTTGGACATATTCTTTGCTGACTACATTTTTCACATGTCCATTCTTGATATTGTCCAGCTGTAGTATGCCCAGATATTTATAGGCTTCTGGATGATTGCAGTTTATGGTCTGTCTATTATTATTTGAATGTGGATTTTAACTTTTCATATACTGTGTGATTGTTAATTGTATTTTGGGAGTCATTTGACTATGTTATCTATTTTCTGTGTTGTAAGCCGCTCCGAGCTCTCGGGGAGTGGCGGCATATAAAACTGAATAATAAATATATAAAATAAATAATAATTATTATTATATACATTCGCCTCAGGGCCACCATAACTTGGAAATTACTTGAAGGCCCAGAACAAGATCAAAGTTATTGACAAGAGGCTCACTTTCTGGACCACTTCACACATCCACAAGCAAGGGGCTGGTTCCAATGTTCCTATATTCATTTCACCCTATCTCTTGTGCAGACTTTGGGAAAATTCTTATTGACACAAGAAACATTACATATGTAGTCAATCCATGAGAAAAGACAGGGAGGCAATGTTTCTATTATTTTATTATTCTCAGACAGAATCTTCTATTAGATCATTCTGTTTATCAAAAAGCCTGAAGTATTAAATATCTGAGGGCTGGAATGCTGCTGCTTGGGATTGTACTACTAACTGAAACCATCCTATCTCCTTTGTGATTTTGATTGCCTTTCATTTGTTAATACATCAATGGGACTAAACTCACAGATCTGTTATACCAAATACAGCTGGAAAGTATTCACAGTTTGATTGGTGTCAGATGTCAGAAGGACTGAGCAAACAATCTTGTGGGTAACGTTTTCTCTACAAGGAAACTACAATTTTATTAGTGAACGCAGTTTCCGCTTGGCGTTGGGCCAAACAATTTGTTCCATTCAAGATGTTAATGACCCTCTTTCCAAGGAAGAGTGATTTCTCCATAAACCCATTCCTGAAAACCAAGTGATAATGAACCTTACATCAATTTTGTTGAAGGTATACAAGTATCACATATTTAATCAAAGGAAGAGAGGCTAATAAAAGTAAAGGGTTTTCCAATATAGCCATCCTGGCTTCCTGAGATGTTTAGTCCCTGTCCGTTGGAAGGATAGGCAAAAACATCAGGGATAGCAAGTGGGGAATGCCTTAGGTCAGGGGTGCTCACACTCTTTCAGCATGCGAGCTACTTATAAAACAACCAAGTCCAAATGATCTACCTACCCACTACAAAAATGTGAAACATATAACACAATATCTGCTTTGAACTGGGTTTTCTGAGTCCACATTGCAATATAATATGATTCAAAGCAGATAACATAGAATTTTATTCAACTGTGCGGAAAGGACATCAGATAACCCAGGGTCCTTCCACACATCAGTTGACACACACAAACTGATTTCTTACTACTGAATGAATTGCTGCCAAATTTGGCCACAAGACACCTACAAGGAGTGACCATCACTAAAAAAATTTGATTTTGTCATTTGGAAGTTGTAGTTGCTGGGATTTATAGTTCACCTACAATCAAAGAGCATTCTGAACCCCACCAATGACAGCATTGGGGCAAACTTCCCACACAGAACCCCCATGACCAACAGCAAATGTTCAAGGCAGAGAGGAAGGAAAGGAAGGAATGAGGGAGGGAGGAAATATGAAGGAAAGAAGGCAAGGCAAGAAGTAGGGGAGAAAGGAAGGAAAGGAAGAAAGGAGATGAGGAAGGAAGGGAAAGGAGGGAGAGAGAGAGGAAGGAAGAACAGAAGGGAGGGAGGGAAAGAAGGGAAGGAAGAAAGGATGGGAAGTAGGGAAGGAAGGAAAGAGGGAAGGAAGGGAAGAAGGAAGGAAGGGAAGAGAGCAAGGGACAGGGAGGGAGAAAAGAGGAAGCCCCTCCACTGGCTTACCAACAGCTCCAAGTCCCAGTCCATGCTGCAGCAGCCGCAGTTGACTGGCCAGCAGCACCTGGGCGGCATCTGGAGCCTGCGGGGCGGGACTGAGCCTTCCTCCTGCCCTGCCTGCAATCTACCAGGATGCCCCTAAGGCAGGGGTGCTCAGTAGGTAGATCTACTGGTAGATCTACCTAATGTGCACCCCTGGCTTTGGGGGTCATACTAATACATTGCTTTCTATTGGTTTGGAGTAAATGTTTGTGTATGAAATAGGAATATACAGAATCTCAAAGACAAACTGTTACCCAATTCCCCAGTTGTACAACTGGCAGATAAAAGCACGAGTCCATCAGGGCAAGAAGCCCCCCATGGCACAATGGGTTAAACCCTTGTGCCAGCAGGACTGAAGACCAACAGGTCGGGGGTTTGAAGCTGGGGAGAGCGCAGATGAGCCCCCTCTGTCAGCTCCAGCTCCCCATGAGGGGACATGAAAAAAGACTCCCACAAGGATGGCAAAAATCAAAACATCCGGGCATTCCCTGGGCAACATCTTTGCAGACAGACAATTCTCTAACACCAGAAGCAACTTGCAGTTTCTCAAGCTGCTCCTGACATGGAAAAAATCAGGGCAAATCTATATCAAAATTTTTTTTACACAAAAGGCAGAATATTGCCAATTGTTATGCTAGTGTATGTGCCTATGTTTTAATGATGTATGCTTTAACCTAGTTTTAAGTTTTTGGTTGTTATAACATTTGTATCTTGTGGATTTTCAACAATATCTTTTTAAATATTATAACCTGCTTTCTATCCCTATCAGAGGGAAAGTTGGATAATTAAAAATGATTTAAATAATAATTTTCAAAAGGCTGTATGAGCAAAGCAGGCATTTAAGGAAGGATCTGCAAAACATAGAAAGGAGATTATTGAAGACTTTCCTTGACCTTCATTTTCCATTGTGACTTATGACCTTATTTATTTATTTCACATTGTTGTATCCTGACTTTCTCACCCTAAAAGGGGGGCTCAGGGCAACCTTACAGCAGGCAGTGATTCAATGCCAATACATATAAATATAAAAATAAACAAATACAGTTAATAATAATAATAATCTATATAAATAAAAATTTAATGTTAGTTTGTGGGATTAACATAACTCAAAAACCACTAGATGAATCGACACCAAATTTGGGCACAATACACCTATCAGGCCAATGAGTGACCATCACTCACAAACACTGAAAAACACAGCAGAAGGGACTTAAAAGCCAAAAATAAAAAATTACATTACAACGCATGCACAAAATCACATATATACACATTTAAACAAATATATATACACGCATACATACATACAAAACACATATACACAGACTGGGTCACAGCAATGCGTGGCAGGGAACGGCTAGTAAATCTATATAAATAAAAATGTAATGTTCATTTGTGGGATTAACATAACTCAAAAATCACTGGGCGAATTGACATGAAATTTGGATTGTGCACCTCTAACAGGCCAACGAGTGACCATCACTCATAAACTCCTCTCAAAAAACAGCAGAAAGGACTTTAAAAACCCCAAAAGCAACGCGTGGCAGGGGACTGCTAGTAATAACAATAATAACTATTCTTATACCCTGCCACCATCTCCCCAAAGAGACTCAGGGTAGCTTACATGGGGAATATACCCAGCAAAAACAGAATAAAATATAGCACAATTAATATACAATTGCATTTCAATAATTAAAACAATAAAATCAAACAGGCATCAGAACAACATAAAAACAACAATTAAAACCACACAATTAAACATTAATTATTGAAACATCAATTAAAATCATGTAATCACATGGGGAGCCCCTTCCCCACTGTTTCGCCAGGAGACGTCATGAAATGGCAGATGCAAGGGGCAACTTGGTCGCTTTGTGCACCACATCGGCACAACAATGCTTCCCCCATCACATAAGGGATGTGTCGCCGCACCAATGTGGCACACAGTGGGATGGAGTCATCCCTTGCACCTGCCATTAGAACCAGCACAATATGGGAAGGGTCCTTTGTTTGGAGA
Organism: Anolis apletophallus; assembly: GCA_030556195.1. Classification (NCBI taxonomy): domain Eukaryota; kingdom Metazoa; phylum Chordata; class Lepidosauria; order Squamata; family Anolidae; genus Anolis; species Anolis apletophallus. The sequence goes on along the minus strand of JARBWK010000012.1, from coordinate 48,265,566 downwards.
GAAGCATCCAAAGATTCTTCCACCTTGGTTAGGGGCAGGGCTTCTGCCGGAAGTCACATGGTGTTGTGTGATGGAAGGTGTGGGGCTCCATCCCCAGAGCAGGCTGGAAGAGTCCTAGGACCCTTGATTTGGTCAGTGTGATGTGATCCTGTGTCTACATCAAGCAAAATAATACAGGTGCTGTCCAGGATAGTCTGCTTCAGAGCTGCCCCAGATATACCATGGGAGATCTACTAGGGCTGGTTGATCCATAAAAAATTGTTTCTAAAATTGGGGTGTGGGGGTGTGTGGGGGGGGGGGGAGCTGCTGTTGTTTCGAAATAGAAAGTGTTTCAAAAATTTCTGGGAAAATTGCGAAATTAATTTGTATTTAGTTACGAAATTAGTTATTATTTCATTATTGGTGCCACACATGCGCAGTGTGCAGGAGATGCCCGCCTCCATGCTCCCTCGCCAGCTCAGAATCAACCCACGATATCTCTTACATGGGTTGATTCTCAGCTGCCGAGGAGGCATGGTGTGCATGCCCTCTACGCTCCCTCGCCAGCTGAGAACCAATGCGGGTTAAAGGAAATAAAAACGACATAATGCGCCCTTTACGGAAATGGCGGACCCGGTTTCGATTTAGAAAGATCACTTCCGGGTTGCTGGCCATGGGTCGAATTAGGGTCTAAATTGATTTAAATACGAAATAATAACGGTTTTCTAAGGATAATGACCAGAGATATACACCCCTAAGATCTACAAGTGCTGCTGATGAAACACCTCAAAGACAATTTTGCTGTCCAGATTCTCCCCAAGAACTCATCTGAGGGCCCTTCCACACAGCCCTATATCCCAGAATATCAAGGCAGAAAATCTCACATTATCTGAGTGTGGACTCAGAAAACCCAATTCAAAACAGATATTGTGGGATTTTCTGCCTTGATATTCTGGGGTATAGGGCTGTGTGGAAGGGTCCTGAGAAAAGCATATTTTTAAATCATCCATAGTTTTACAGCATAACTTTATCTCTCTAAGTATAATCTAAATAAATACTTTGAGACGGTTATTGGAACACAAGTTCAGCATTGTACAAACACAATGAAATGTGTGATTCTACTATATTACTGTTAATGTATCTAATGACATTCTTAAGTGAGAATTTATTATGTTTCCTATATTATTATAATTCAGGACACAATATCTAATATGGAAACATTAGACAAAATGCAGATTAAAATATTATGCTGTTAAAAGGAAAAAATAAGCTCTAAAACAGAAAAATAATCAAGGTCCCGCCCTTTGTATAATTGGTTGTAAGGCAATTGGAAAATAATCTACGTAACCATGTGCATTCCGTCTGATCCAGGTGGGGTTGTATTTACATGGAAATAGACTTCCATATGTGTATCCGTAGCTGCATGATGATTCGTGGCATACAACGTTGTAAAGACACGTCAGGCACATGGCAGCTGTGATGATAAGGAGGCAATCTGTTCAAAGGTGGTGGGGAGAGGAAGAAGATAGGACTGGATCCCATTTCTGTTCCATAAAAATGACTGGTGCTATTTCTCACAATCTGCCTTGAGCTGCTAAGACAGGGCTGCTGTTCAGGCATATGGTTCTTTTAGGACCTTTATCTCTCATTTAAACAGACCAGGCCCAAATTCCAGTAACTTTAAGTAATAAATGGCTACAGGTCTTATCGGGCCACCGAAGTTGATGACAGATAATCGCACTGTGTTTAAACTGTTTAAAATTATTATGGCTTTTCCATTTTATCATTTGAGATTATAACTGACTCATATGTTCAAACCCTGGTTTTTATGAGCACCTTGCAATAGTCCCTGATGTAGTAAAGGATTTTCATGAGGAAATATAAATTGGAAGAGGCGGGGAGGAGGATAGTGCTATGAATGAGGGAAAACTCCACTTTGAAATACGCTCCATATTCCCACAGACAAGTTGGCAAGAATTCCCAAAGAGATTTATAATTTTTATTAAAATTTAATGTGTTGGCCCCCGGTGTAACAGTCGGTTAAACCGCTGAGCTGCTGAACCTTCTGACTATAAGGTTGCGGATTCAAATCTTGGGAGTTGGGTGAGCTCCCGCTGTTAGCCCCAGTTCAAAAGTATGCAAATGTGAATAGATCAATAGGTACTACTCCAGTGGAAAGGTAACGGTGCTCTATGCAGTCATGCCAACAACATGACCTTGGGGGTGTCTACGGACAACACCAGCTCTTCGACTTTGAAATGGAAATGAGCTCCAACCCCCAGAGTCGGGCATGACTGGACTTAATGTCAGGGGACATTAACCATTTACCTTTACTGGCATGTCTTCAGAGATGAAGGAGAGCCACCAAGTGTAGTTGGTTACATCCTGAATAGACTACTGCAATGCTCTCTACGTGGGGTTGCCTCTGAAGACTGCTCGGAAGCTGCAATTAGTCCAACGTTCGGCAGCCAGGTTACTAACAGGAGCGGGGCGCAGGGAGCATACAACTCCCTTGCTGCGCCACCTCCACTGGTTGCCAATTAGCTTCCAGGCACAATTCAAAGTGCTGGTTTTAACCTACAAAACCCTATACAGTTCTGGCCCAGTTTACCTGTCCGAACGGATTCTCCCCTACGAACCATCAAGAACATTAAGATCCTCCAGAGAGGCCCTGCTCTCGGTCCCGCCGGCTTCGTAAGAGTGGCTGGTGGGGACAAGAGACAGGGCCTTCTCTGTGGTCGCCCCTCGGCTGTGGAACTCTCTCCCAAGTGATGCTAGATCTGCCCCCTCTCTGTTGTCCTTTAGGAGGCTGGTGAAGACCTGGATGTGGAGCCAAGCCTTCCCAGAATAGGCTGAGATTGGCTATTATCTGAATGTATGACCACATTTACAGATTGAGTGGAATTGTTTTAATGGCGATGTGGTTTTATGTTGAGTTTTTATGTATTTTAATATGTTGTTGTAGTTGTTTTTAAATTGTATAGCATTGAATTTTTGCTGTTATGCCGGTCTGAGTCCCTCGATAGAGGTGAGAAGGTCGGGGTACAAAAGTTTTAAATAAATAAATAAATACTTGGCTTTAAAGTCAATGCACACTGCTATAATGGGGCGTCCTTAAACATACTTACTCCAGTACATTATGTTAAAACTATTTCAGTAGGTTTCTACTAATAGAAATGGAACAAAGTTATTTTAGGCATTTTAAAAAACCTCCCCCAATGGCCTGAATTGAATTACTAGTCTCAACTAAAGTAGACTCGTTGAATCAATTGCGGAATGGGAGGCCAATCCAGTGCGGAGTGATGGTTTGAGTTTTGGACTCTGGAGACCACGATTTGAACCCCACGTTTGGCCAAAGAAATCCACTTGATGACCTTAAACAAGTCACACCCTTAGCTTCAGAGGAAGACAAAGGCGAACCCCCTGTTAATAAATCTTGCCAAGAAACTGTGATAAGTTCACATTAGGGTTACCAGAAGTTGAAAATGACTTGTGGACATACAACCAAAAATTGCAAAAGTTATGTAAACCTTATTAATTCAGCAGGTTTGCTCTAATTGAGATAGGAATTTGTATGTAGACCAAAAAAAGGGGGGAATATTATGTTTCTCTTTTTATTTCCTTTAGTGTTGCTAAATAGTAGAAGTGATAATAACGATGATGGCGATAATAATATAAAACGTTATCTTTTCAGCCCGTCAGTGAAGATTAAGCAGCATGAGGACTGACCCTGATCTTCTCTGCAAGTTTGCTGCTTAAAGGACATTGGCAGGAAACGGACAGCCTGAGGATACAATGAAAGGAAACAAACACAGCAGAAAAATCTTCACTGATAACATGTGCACTGAGTTAGCGAGCAGCTTCGGCCAGTTGTCCAGTTAGTGAGGCCAAAGTCTATATAGTACACTGCTGACTCTGATGTGGCCGTGTCATACAACATTGTATAGAGCTGGCAATGGATACCTGACATTGGAGACAGAGGAAGCATAGTGCGTTCATGCAATGCCATGTTTTGTGATATAATTTATCATTTTATCTAATTATTCCAATTAATTTTTTAGGACATGAATTTAAAGTTGACATCCAATTGTATTTGTAATGTAAATGCATCATTTCATATCTTTTTACACTACCAATAATTCATATTTATGCTATCATTCCCGTATTCATCAAGCTATCAACTGTTTGTTTATATTTCCTCCATTTTGTGCTTGCAGCAACTTTATTAGTACAAGCAAAAGTGATTGGCTGAAGGTATATTGGCTGTAAGCTGAACTGGAAATTTCAAACATGTTTTCTCCAGTTCTATTTCTAGTTTTGAACTACTTAATCACATTGGCACGCAGTCTGAATTTTTCCTCTATCGTTCTGGGACTTTGAATTTTTTTTTTGCTCTGAAATTATTTTTCTCTTTGTTTATTTCTTCCAATAGTGATAACACAAAAGATATAGAATTCAACATATAAGGTGTATGTGTGCCTCGGCATGTCTGAATCATATGAACCAATGTTGAGCCCTTATAGAAGACTTAGATTATTGAATTTATCATCTTGAGCACACTTGGATGTTGCTTGGCCAGATGTGTACTCCATAATAATAATAATAATAATAATAATTCTTACCCGCCTCTCCTCATGGCTCGAGGCAGATTACAACATAACTAAAAATACACAATCATTATATAAAATACACATATTAAAATATATTTCTACAAAATACATATATTAAAATGCACAGAACAATGATTAAAATATAGTGGACATAAGACACGAGATTAAAATTCATGATTAAAACTGGCTGGGTAGGCTTGCCAGAAGACATAGGTCTTCATATGTGTTTTAAATTCTGATAGCTGTCAAATCTCTTCTGGCAGGTCATTCCCAGTCTAGGAGCAGCCAATGAAAAGGTTTTCTGGGTAACGGTCACCAGTCAGGTTCTGGCAGGTTGGAGTAACCAAACTCAAACAAAGGAGAGTATATTATGTCTGGAGTATAATTGTATTTATTTATTTATTTATTTATTTATTTATTGGGGCTTCTTCGCCGCCGACTCCCGGGGGCTCGCGGCGGCTCACAGAGCCAGTGGCACAACGCCACAGGTTAAAACATAAAAACAGTTAAAAACAGTTAAAACAATTAAACAGCAAAATGCAATATAACAATTGAGCAGCAGGAGATATCACAGCCCAGAGAGTATAGACGAGGCCTACTCGTATTCAATTACTCTGAAGTTCAAGTCGCCCACTGTTGGGCTATGTGAAGTTCTGCACAAATATCAAATATACATTCAAATCAAAATATCTTTCCATCAATATAACTTGTGCAATACAATTGAAAATAATGTGGAATATAAGCTTCAAGAAGGACTCATGCCTTGAAGTTCAAAACAGTCCAGGGATTGCTCCCAAATAATGTCCGAAATGGAGAGTCCCAGTATGCGAGTCCCAAAGTCAGTCTTAGTTCAAATAAAGTAAATCACAGTTCATATAAAGTCCATAAGAGATTGAAAAGTTGTTGAAAATAATCCAAAAATCTTCAATGGGTGCTCTGCGCGGTCGACGATTGCGTAAATACCCCCGCCAAACCGTTTCGCTCTGTGGAGCTTCTTCCAAGACCGGGGACTGGCCTGTGGAGCTTCGGCTTCTGGCAGATGGATGGCGTTACAATGACGCACTGTTATCTGAATAGTATACAATGACATACATGAATATAATATCAAGTTCTCCAAAGAGAAACCACAAAGGTGAAAGAATAACCTTACATACCTTAGAAATCACATGTAAATGATATGGAGGTGCAATGCCTTCCCGAGATTTGACCCAAGAAGGCATTGCGCCTCCATATCATTTACATGTGATTTCTGGAGTAACCAACCTCCAGAGGACCTCAGTACATGGGGCGGATTGTACAGGAGAAGGAGATCCTGTAAGTAACCTGGACGCAAACCATGTAGGGCCTTAAAGGTCAATACCAACACCTTGTACTTTGCCTGGAAACTAATTGGCAGCCAATGGAGTAACTTTAGGATAGGTGAAATATGTTCACTCCTGGATGTTCCTGTGACCAATCTGGATGCCATATTTTGAACCAACCGGAGTTTCTGAACTTGGTACAAAGATAGCCCAATGTAAAGTGCATTGCAGACTTTCAACCTTGAGGTTGCCAGTGTATGTACTACCAATTTTAGGTCCTCCAATTCTAAGAAGGGGCGTAGCTGGCATATCAGCCAAAGCTGGCAGTAAGCACTCCTGACCGTCACATCTACCTGGCTGGCATTTGGAGAGAATGATCCAGGAGCACTCCCAAGTTGCGAACATGTCTTTCAGGAGGAATGTAACCTTATTGACCAATCTCTCTCCCCAGATTAGGACACTTGATGGCAAGCAAGCACCTCTGTTTTGTCTGGATTCAGTTTCAATTTGTTTTTCCTCATCCAGTCCATTACCTCCTTCAGGCATTCATTCAGAGGAGACACACGATCCTAAGCTACAGCTGTTTTGGGGTGACTTTAGTAGAAAGCAAGTGAGCTCCAGCTTCTTCACAGTGGTAAAACCAAATGTCTACCTCTACCACAGCTGTGATATAGGTGTTCCGATGGGAATAGAAACCCAAAGAGACATTCCAGAAGTATACCAGAGTATATTAAGGAAGTCTTGTGAACCACCAGATCCAAAGTTCCTCTATCCTTGAATGTGCTACCCTAACATGGAAAGGGGGTAGCCATCTGGAGCTGGTACACTTATTTTCCCTTCCCATTGAAACCAAGGAAATGAAATATTTTGAAGAACATTTCAGAGAATATTTATTTATTTATTTACTTTATTTATATTCCGCTCTTCTCACCCCAAAGGGGACTCAGAGCGGATTGCAGGTACACATACTTAGCAGACAATCCCTGCCGTTTTCCACATACACAGTACACACTATACACAGTACACATAGTACACGGCACACACATATAAACGAACAGAGGCAAACTCTGGCCACCAGGGGGAGCTGACACACTCCTCATCTTTCAGCGTCCTTTGTTGTTCCTTCTGCATTCCTTAGCTTTTCCTGGAGCTCTTTAATGGCCTCATAATTCAGTCAAAATTTGCCTCCCCACTTAATGTGGTACCTTTATCACCTACTTGACAGATGCAACTGTCTTTTGGGCTGCAAAGGTCAACAGCAGGCGACACTTAAGGTCGAGCACCCACCTCGACCCGGGCAGGTCTCGAACTCATGACCTTTTGGTCAGAGAGATCTTATGCAGCTGATACTTAGCCAGCTGCGCCACAGTCCCAGAATAAGGTAATCCATTGTGCACTTTGATGGCAAAGCTTTGGATTTCATAGGTTTTGGCAATGATTTTGCCTTCTGCTGCTCCATTAGGACCCTGTTTGTATGCATCATTAGTTTGAAGAGCTCCATGGTTTTTTCCTGTTTTTTTTTTACTCTTTAAACCACTGCCAGGGACAACATACTTTCTAGTTAATGCATAATAAAAAGTACAGTGAAAAATGCTTTTCATATGAATATCCAGGAAAAACAGGATTTGGGTCAGTTAAATTGAAAGCAGTTTTGTTGGCCTTTTCAACTGGCAGGTCACCAACATCAGAGGGTCTGGCACATCGATCACCCCCAGATATTCTGGTTCAACCAATGACCAAGGAATGAAGTAGAACACAAGAGAGAAGCCTTGATCTGGAGCAGCATTCCCATCATTTGAATCCTGCATTTCAAATAATCAGGCCAAGATTATTTCAGTATCTTGATTACAGTTCTTGTGGTGCTCCTTTGAACTGCCAATATCCAGTACTTCCTGCGCTCCTACAATATTGGACTCCTAACCTCTTGGAATGCTGTGTTTTCTTTTCAAGCATAAACGTAGCCATGATCTTACCTTAGGGGGTATTATGAAACAGTGAGCGGTGGCTGCTCATATCTTATTGCATCAGGCTCTTGCCAAATTTAGGTCATGCATCTGGTCACTGGAGTAATGGGTAGAAAATTACCTTTCCCTGTGTGGTTGGAGCCTGAGGCATGTGTTCATTATGCTGTCTTTCGAAGCCACCATCTAAATGTATGATGTGAAATGGTGCAAGTTGTGAAATGAAAGTTTACAGCCTGCCAACAAAGCAAAGCAAGTCTTGGGGCTGTCAAACGTAGTAGCAAAAAGCTTATCTCAAAAGCTGATTGATTTGAGTAAAAATCGGTATTTAAAAAGAGATGATGGGAGATCAAAGTCTGAATGCGTTGTTCCCTCTAGCTCAGCTTTCGTAATGTGCTAAAGACTAGAATTCCCGACGTTTCAAAGACTAAATGCTTCTAGCTGGAGGCTATGAAGGAGAGCATTCCTATAGAAGAGAGCTCCATGTGTCATTGCAACCATATTGTGTACTTTAGATGTCTTAGCATTCTTTTAAAGTAAAATTTGACATAACGAGAAAAAGTAGGAAAAATTGTTACATCTGATATTTTACATTTTTAAGATGATAATAATGAATGAAGAGAGCAATACTGTTTTTTCACTTGTTTCTCAGTAATCAAATTTCTCTAGTCACTGTTTGTGTGTATGGTTGTGTGTGTCTTCAAACTGCTAATCAACTTATAGCAAACCAATGAATTTCACATGATATTCCTAAGTAAGAGATGCTTAGAGGTGGTTTTGCTAATCCTTTCCTCTAAAACAGGGCTGTCCAACTTTTACTGGCCCAGGGGCCTGAATTCTGGTCACTGATGACCTGGGGGGCCGTAGGGTCTGCCCCTGGCTCCGCCCCACCCTGGCTCCGCCCCCACCCCAGCTCCGCCCCCGCCCCGGCTCCGCCCCCGCCCCCGCCCCTCCCCCGGCTCCAATTTACTTACAATTCCTAGTTGCATTATTAATTATAAAATAAATATAATATTTTACTAACATTAAATGCAGGGGGGGCATTCAAAAGGGCCATCCATACAATTAAATATAATATTTTACTAACATTAAATGCAGGGGGGCATTCAAAACGGGCATGCATACAATTAAATATAATATTTTACTAAAATTAAATGCAGGGGGCATTCAAAAGGGGCATGCATACAATTAAATATAATATTTTACTAACATTAAATGCAGGGGGGCATTCAAAAGGGCCATCCATACAATTAAATATAATATTTTACTAACATTAAATGCAGGGGGGCATTCAAAAGGGGCATGCATACAATTAAATATAATATTTTACTAAAATTAAATGCAGGGGGCATTCAAAAGGGGCATGCATACAATTAAATATAATATTTTACTAACATTAAATGCAGGGGGCATTCAAAAGGGCCTTCCATACAATTAAATATAATATTTTACTAACATTAAATGCAAGGGGGCATTCAAAAGGGGCATGCATACAATTAAATATAATATTTTACTAACATTAAATGCAGGGGACATTCAAAGGGGCATGCATACAATTAAATATAATATTTTACTAACATTAAATGCAGGGGGGCATTCAAATACACAATTATATAATAATAACATAAAGGTTAGCCTACCTTCCCAAACACGCGGGATCCTGGAGCAGCCGGACCATGAGCAGAGGCGACGACCGAGCGAGGCAGCAGCCGGGAAGGTACAAATCACGTCTGCATGGGCCGCAGGGATTAAGTAGCCGAGATGTTGGCAATAGGAGTATCACGAGACTACGGAAGCCACACGGGATTTCGCTCTCAACGCAGGCGAGATTTTCGCGTTGAGAGCGAAATCCCCGTGTGGCTTCCATAGTCTCGCGATACTTGCTCCGAAACCCGGAAGTGGGTAATTTTTAAAAATATTTTAATTTAATTTATTTTTTTATTTTTATTTTTATTAAAAAGCTTAGGGGGCCGTAGGGAAGGGGCTGGGGGCCGTATGCGGCCCCCGGGCCGCCAGTTGGACAGCCCTGCTCTAAAATATGGCCTTCTGCATCTGCCATTTACTGGAGCTCTCCCATCCGAGCAATAACCATGGCTGACTTTGCTTAACTTCCAAGGTAAGTTCAGATCTAGTGTCTTAGTGCACTGTTTTTCAACCTTTTTTGAGCCACGGCACATTTTTTACATTTACAAAATCCTGGGGCACACCACCAACCAAAATGACACAAAATGACACTCTAACACAGTAATACATATAGTTAATATGTTTTTAAATGTATTTATACATTCAGTGTGAAACCTGGGCCTGTTTTGAGGAACACAACATAGATATCCTGGCAGGAATGGCAGAAAGACACACAAGAAGGTCTTGCTCAATTTATAGTTAACACACAATCAAAGAGCATCCTGAACTCTTGCAACAATGGAATTGAACCAAACTTGGCATATTGAACTCTCATTACCAATGGAAAGTACTGAAAGGGTTTGCTTGGGAATTGACCTTGAGTTTGGAAGTTGTAGTTCACCTACACCCAGAGAGCACTGTGGACTCAAACAATGTTATGTTATGTTGTTGTTTGTTTTCATTCCAAAATCACAATGTTGGAAGGAGGCTCACTACTTTAAGGTCCCTAAAACAGGCATGGGAAAACTTTGGCCCTCTGGGTGCTTTGGACTTAAATTCCCACTATTCCTAACCGCCTGAGGCCCTTTCCTGCTTAAATGGCTGAGGGGGGGGGGGAGGAAAAGGGCCTGAGGCTGCTAGGAATGGTGGGAGTTGGAGTCCAAAACACCTGGAAGGTCCAAGTTTGCCCATGCCAGCTTTCAACAGAGACCTCTTCCTCCCCCTTCCCCATTGCGCCCTTTCTCCCCCTCCTGCCGAACACTTACTTTTTCTTCTACACTGCCGCTTCTGCCGCCATTTTGATCCGAGGGGGCAGCGTGAGCATGTTCAGGAGGGGAGGGGGGAGGGAGGAAGACAGACGTGATCCGTGCGGGCGCTACTGCGCAGACTCGCCCCAGAGCAAAGCGAGGCAAAGCGAGCAGAGCGAGGCTGGGAAGAAAGGAGCCCGAGTGGAGAAGAAAAAGTGTTTGGCAGGAGGGGGAAGAAAGGGTATTGGAGGTTCCAATTTCCCATGGCACACCTGATGATCGCTCACGTACTACAAAGGAAACCACCGGAAGCCTAACTCTGCCAAGACACAAGTGTGTGTTTTCAATCTACGCAACCATGAAGCCAACAGGAAATTGAAAGTTACCTGGGAAGGCCAAGAGCTCAAACACTGTTCCCACCCCAAATATCTTGGCGTAATCTTCAATTGAATACTAACATTCAGGATACATTGTACGAACACCAAGCACAAAGTAGATACATGCAATGACATCTACTTACTGGTAGCGCGTGGGGAGCAGATCCAAAATTAATAAGACCATCAGCCCTGGCCTTGCCTTACTCTGGCATTAATCTGCCCATGTGAAGCAGGTGAATATAGCTGTGAATGAAACATGTAGAGCAGGAGTGCTCATTAGGTAGATCACGGAGGGGGAACTGGTAGATCGCAGAGCACCATAGCCTGGAGGAGGGAGGAAGCAGGGAGAAGAAGGAGGACAGAGCACAGAGGGAGGAGGGGGGTGAGAGAAGGAGTGCCAGCCAGCACGCCCCTCTCATTCTAGCCAAAAGAGTAGGGGAAATGGTGCACGTGATGTCACGCCGCCGCCATGACGTCACGCGCACCCATTTTCCCTACCTATTGGTGGGAACAAGAGGGGCGTGGCTGGCTGGCGCTCCTTCTCTCGCAGTGCCCCCTCCTTCCCCCTGCCCTCCTACTTCTCCCCTTGCCTGTTTCCATTGCTTGCAGGCGAGGGGATTAGGCCTAGGCGGCAAGTGGTTTTGCGCTGCCCCTCATGCGAGGCAGGGAAGGGATGCTGCAAAGCCTCTGCCTTGACGATTAGGCCCTGGAGCACTTCCTGGCCGCCCTGCTTGCTGCCAGCCGGCACGGCGTGACTCTGCTCCGCAAGGTGACTCTGCTCCAGAGCTATCAATGTTTGAGTCCACAGTGCTCTCTAGATGTAGGAGAACTACTACTCCCAAGGTCAAGGTCAATGCCAAGCAAACCCTTTCAGTACTTTCTGTTGGTCTCATGAGAGTTCAGTGTGCCAAGTTTGGTTAAATTCCATCACTGGTGGAGTTCAGGATGATCTTTGATTGTGGGTTAACTAGAAATCCCAGCAACTACAATGCCCAAATGACAAAATCAATTGCTTCAAACTACAAGAAAGGAGATTCCCCCTGAACTTCCTAACTGTGAGAGCTGTTCAGCAGTGGAACTCTCTGCCTCAGAGTGTGGTGGAAGCTCCTTCTTTGGAGGCTTTTAAACAGAGGCTGGGTGGCCATCTGTCTGAGGTGCTTTGATTGTGATTTTGCTGCATGAAGGCTGAAGGTCCTTGGACTAGAGATGGTTATTATTATTATTATTATTGCTGGATGGCCATACATACAAAGAATCCTTAATAAATTTGAAAATAGTTATATGTTTTACATTTTTGTAGTGGGTAGGTAGATCATTTTGACTTGGTTGTTTTATAAGTAGCTCGCATGCTGAAAAAGTGTGAGCACCCCTGATGTAGAGTAATCACAGGATGTCTCAAACCTACACTTGCTGATAGACTTTATAAGCTCGCTGGAATCCCCCCAATGTACTAACTGTGAGAGAAATAAGGTTGACCACTGTGAAAGCCATTCACTGTATGGCTATTAGCCTCCTCCCAGTAGACTCAAAACAAGAAAAAGCTTCATGAGAGCCACCACCCTTCTTAATGTTCCCCCATCAATAGCAAAAGTATTCCTCTGAGCAGCTAAACCAGGCAATCCCAAATGGATAGCCCCCATGAGGATCTGCCTCCAAGGGCAAACCAAGAATGGGCAACGTGGAAGTCCTTGAACAGACTCAGAAGCAAAGTTGGCAGTTCGAAAGATAACCTGGCAAAATGGCACTACCTAAAAGAATCCCCCACCTTGTGTGACTGTGGAGCAGAACAAACAATTCAGCATCTGTACGCTTGCTCACACTTCCCTGCCTCATGCACAGAGGAAGAATTGTTTAAAGCTACAGAAAATGTGGTTGCTGTTGCCTGTTTTTTTTAAAATTATTTAGCCGCTTGTGCTCCCTCTATTTTATCAGTTCTGTACTTACTTATGCAATGCTTTTGACACAGAATAAAGAATACAGTGAGTGAATGTTTCAGTATTATTAACATGGTCCGGGTTTGCATGCATATTTATTTATTTATTTATTTATTTATTTTTAAATGTATGTATTTATTATTTTGATTTGTATACCATCCTTTCCGATTGGCTCAGGACAGTTTACAGTATATCGAACAACATCATAAAACATATCAACAACAACAGGGCATAAAAACAACACAATAGACCAGTTTAACAATGTTCTGCCATGACCAAGAGGGGTCACAGATTGAATGCAAGCCAGAACAGAGCTGTTTTACATGCTTTCCAGAAGGCCGGTGGTTCATTTACTGCTCAGACTTCAGGTGGTAAGCTGTTCCACAATTGAGGAGATGCTACAGAGAAAGCTCTGTGTCTAGTTGACGACAGATGGATGGTTCGCAGGGAGGGAATCTGCAGGAGATTGAGGTCTTCAGAACGAAGAGATATCTGGGGAACATATGGGAGTAGGCGGTCCCTCAAGTACACTGGCCCCAGACCATGCAAGGCCTTAAAGGTTAAAACCAACAGTTTGAAGATGATCTGGTGTTCAATTGGCAACCAGTGCAGTCGCTGCAGAGTTGGATTAATGTGCACCCTGGCCGGCACTCCGGCCAGGAGCCTTGCTGCTGCGTTCTGCACCCGTTTAAGCTTCCAGATGACCGACAAAGGAAGACAAATGTAAAGGGCGTTATAGTAGTCTAGCCTCAAGATGACTGTCACTTGGATCACAGTGGCTAGGTCATTTCTGGTGAGATAGAACGCCAGCCACCTAGCCTGCCTCAGATGGAAAAAAGTGGATCTGCTGACAGCAGAGACCCGAGTCTCCGTTGTCAGCAGCGGATCTAACTGGACCCCCAGACTCTTTACTAGGCACGACGGGTGTAGAGCCTTGCCATCCAGAGTAGGCAGCTGGAGCTCGCACCCACCTGGGTGACCCAGCCAAAGGATCTCCGTCTTGGATCGATTCACTCTCAGCCGACTGGCTCGTAGCCAACCAGTCACGGCTTCAAGAGTCTGGCCGGCCATAAAGTAGGCATAAAGGTGTAATCTTCAAATATTTTGTCCAATTCTGCTTAGCAAACAGCTTTGGGTACTTGATCTGTTGTATGGAAGACCACACAAATACATAAGTTGGTTTACATTCTATGTTTAAGATGAGTTTCTGATGCAATGCCATAACTTCTAATACAGTTGCATGCTGCGAGTTGAGCAAATTCATATTACCGTGTTTCGGGGATTTTTGGGGGGGGCTCCCGGGGCGGCACCCCCCTGGAAAAGCATCCCGGGCCGGGGGCCGGGCTCCCCCCCCCCCTTCGGTGAAGGGGGGGGGAAGGGAAGGGGAAAAGGGCCGGGGGGAAACCCGGGCCGGGGCAAATTGGCCGCCGCCCCCCCGCTGTTTTGGGCGCTGGGCGGGGGGCGGGGGGGGAAAGGGCCCTGAGTCCCCCGGCGGGGGGGGACCCCGGGGTTTCTTCCCTTTTTCCGGGAAGGGGCCCCGCCCCCCCCTTCAGTGAAGGGGGGGGGGCGGCCGGCAAAAGGGAGAAGGCCCGCTGGGAGGAAAGGAGGAAGGAGGGAAAGGGGCGCGCGGGAAGAGGGAGGAAGAGGGGAGGACCCCCGGGGCCCCTTTTTGGCCCCCCCTCTGGGAGCCCCCGGCCCAGACGGAAAACCCTCCGGCCGTCCGGGGTACGGCTTATTTTCGGGACGGCTCATAAAGCCGACTCCTTGACCCCCCGATCGTTTTACAATCAGGGGTGTCTTACTTTCGGGGAAACACGGTATATATCACTGGCAGTTACAAATCTTGGTAACATGATGAGAGACAAATGTTAGAAAATGGATTGTAGAATACGCCATTGAGGGTGTGTGTATTCAAGTACTCGACAGTGAGTCCTGATGTCATCCAAAGTAACTTGTGAGCAGATGTACCTGTATATGAATCTCTTTCAAAAATTTTCCTATCAGCTACAAAATTAAAAACGAAGTTAGGTTGACTGCAATTCTGCAAATGAAATT
>JARBWK010000012.1:47879613-48250379 GCA_030556195.1 Anolis apletophallus | reverse complement strand
TGCTCTCCATTCTCCCGCTTGGAGTCTCAGAAACAGCCCTCCTCTTGGCTGCGAAGCTGGTTGAGAAGCCGGCGATCACAGCGGAGGAGGGCTTTTGGTAGGATTCGTCATCTGTTTCCAAAAAGGAAGAGAAGGAAAGGTGGAGAGATCTTCAGCCTTCTTTGCCAAAGGGGTTCCTAAGACCATCAGAAATATGTGTTTTCTGATTATCTTTGGTGATCCCTCTGAAACTCCCTTGCCACCCCCACAAGGGGTCCCGACCTCCAGGTTGAGAAATGCTGCTCTACTGTCGTTCTGGATTACCTGATCTGTTCCTAACATTTGTGCCTTTGCATATGAAATCAGAAAGCACTTCCTTTCTCTGCAAAAAGTGGAACCAAGGGCCAAAACAAGACCTAGAGTCAGCATTTAATACAATGGAAACAGACATACTGGATTGTCTTCACATCATTTGCCAAAAATCTCACATCTGATTATTTTTTTGTAGAAATCCCTCCCCTTAACAAAGGATAGTCAATTTTTAAAAAGAGGACGAAACATCTTTTTCGTATGGGTAAAGTTTTGTATTAGGACATTTCCTTTTGACTATTGTCTTCACCTTTCAGTCCATTTTATCATGAAAACAATGTCTTCCTAGCTGCTCCTTCAGATAGAATGGAAACATTTTGCTCTTACCAATATTAATATGACCTAACATAAACTCATTATTTAAACAGAAAATCCAAGAAGGGAAGCTTTTTTTTATTTAATGTGTTTTTACAAGGACTTGGAAGGATGAAAAGAGTACAAAAATGATCAAATAAACAAGATTTAAAAATCTGTGGTACGGGATATAATCTAAGATGGCAAACAGCAATTTGGGTGTTTGAAAATATGAAAATTGCTGAATTAATGTTATTGTGTGTGCGTGATATTATATGTAGGCGAAGAAATTCATATAAAATTAAAATACACAATGGGAGAAAATATTCAGCCAAAATGAAGAATGGCTTTGGGGATTTTGAAAAAGAAGACTTTTTTTTTAAAAAAACAACAACCTAGGATACAATACTTGCTGGAGGCTTTCATGGCTAGAATCACTGGGTTGTGTGAGTTTTCCAGGTGTATTGCCATGTTCCAGAAGCATTCTCTCCTGACGTTTCACCCACATCTATGGCAGGCATCCTCAGAGGTTGTGAGGTCTTCTGGAAATGAGGCAAGTGAGATTTATATATCTCTGGAATGTCCAGGGTAGGAGAAAGAATTCTTGTCTGCTTGAGGCAAGTGTGAATGTTGCAATTGGCCACTTTGATTAGCCTTTAATTGCCTTACAGCTTCAAAGCCTGGATGGTTGCTGGCTGGGGCAATCCTTTGTTGGGAGGTGTTAGCTGGCCCTGATTTATTTTTGTCTGGCATAAGCCTTGAGAATAAAAACAAAACTCCACCCAGCAGAAAGTGTTCTTATCACACATCAAGGGAACCACTGACTGCATAGGGCAGTGATTTTCAACCTTTTTTGAGCCGTGGTACATTTTTTACATTTACAAAATCCTGGGGCACACCACCAACCAAAAAGACACAAAATGACACTCTGTCATTTTACTAACTGTCACCCTCTCCCCTCGTGATGCCGCTGCTTCCGCCAAACCCTCTCCCACCCACCCCAGAAGGCCCACGCGCAGGAGGCCCGTCACCATCCTGCGGTGGAGGGCTGCGCTGAGTGGTCGAAGAACACGCGGGCTCGGCTGAGCAGGACGAATAGGAATTGAGCACACAGGGTGGCTCCGAGCCTCGGAACAAAGTATGGGCGGAAGCTCACAGCCATCACCACCTCCAGCTTTCCTTCCTGAAAGGGTTCACTCCCCCCATGAGTGCCTCCCCCTCCTCGCGTCCCTTCAGCTTCCCTGCTGTCGCCTTGGGGCCAGATTGGGAAGGAACCAAGCTGGGCTGTGGAGCTGCGCATCCTGGCCTCTGCTCTGAAGCGAACCCGGAACCCAGCCAGGAGAGGCCAGGAGATGAGGGGTTGCTCCCCTTCCTCGGCGCAGAGCGGCTAGAGGGCAGAAAGCCTCGCCTTGAGCCTCCGGGAGCGGGGTCGGACGGGGGCAGCTCCCTCGGACTCCTCCTCCCTCTGCTCCTCCTTGCTGTCGGAGGGGAGGAGGGCAGAAGAGCGCCCAGGAGCCAGGAAGCAGGAGGAGCCGCAGCCCTTCCAGGTAGCCCTTGGCGTGCAGAGGGAGGGAAGGAAGGGAGGGAAGGAGAGAGAGGAGGGAGGGAGGAAAGTTCTGGATGCCGAGGGCTCTCCCTGGCTGCAGCCAGGCTGGCTGGTATTGCTGCTTCGGCCAGGAAAATATAATGCTTGAATGCAAACTCATTGATTGTCCATGATCTGACCAGAAGACATATATGTCTATTATATTCCGTTGGTATGTATTCTGCCTTTCCCAGCGTGCTTTTCCTTTTTGAGCTATGTTTAATATTGATACTGATATACAGTACATATGTATATATGCATTTGTTTTCCTTAGCATGATCTAAGGGCATTCGCACCCGCTACTTATACTCGTCCTGGGTCCAGAGGAAGCCCTACACAGGCGAAACGATTGCCCTTGGATTTCCAGATTCGTCGATCTGTTGGATTCCCCATTTGGATTACAAATATTGTTTTTGAATTGGACACTTGGCGTCCCCCATCTCGCCGACCCGTTCGCCGTTGCGGACTATGTCTGTTTAAACTTTATCCCATTCGGAGTTCCAACACACGGGACTTTCGCCGCGTGAGTACGTGCTTGGGGATCGTTTCCCCTTCTACTGCTATTTATAGCAAGTGTTATGTTCAGTTTTGATTGCTATTTACAGCAAGTTGCTTTATATGTTATGTCCATTATGCTTGATCTTATATGCTAAGCTCTACTGTGTTATCTACACAATATATTTTTCCGCATAATTCTGATTGTAAGTGTATATTCCTTGGCTCTTTCTACTCCCGCTTCGGCCAGGAAAGCCTCATTTCCACTGCCTGAAGTTTCCTACTATGCTCTCTCTCTCTAACTACACTGTAATTTCCCATGGCACACCTAAGGATCTCTCACGGCACACTAGTGTGCCACGGCACACCGGTTGGGAAACACTGGCATAGGGAAGCTGATGAAGAAACACAACCTACTAATGATCTACAGACCAACTAAGAAAATCTAACAAATGCTACATTCAGCAAAGGGCAAGAGAGATCCTCTCACGTCTGCAGGAGTCTACCATATACAGTACCATGCAACTGTGGACAAGTCTACATAGGGCCCACCAAATGCAGCCTTACCCAAACCCGAATCAAGGAACATGAGAGGCATTGCAGACTAATTCAACCTGAGAAGTCAGCCATAGCAGAGCACCTGATGAACCAACCTGGACACATCATATTTTTGAGAACACAGAAATGCTGGACCACTCTAACAACCACCATGTCATACCACACAGAGAAGCCATTGAAATCCACAAGCATGTGGACAATTTCAACAGAAAGGAGGAAACAATGAAAATGAACAAAATCTGGCTACCAGTATTTAAAAAAATTCTATAATCAGGACAGTAAATAAAGAACAACACTAAAAAAACCAGGGGAATTCTAGACAAGAATCAATCAGGATCAAAACTAACAAAAAATGTCAGGAGAGAATGCTTCTGGAAAATGGCCATACAGCCTGGAAAACTCACAGCAACTGTTAAGATACAAAACATCCCCATAACAATAAACTTAATAATAAACTTTGCCACCATCTCCCCACAGGGGCGGCTTACAAAGGCACTCCAAGGTGCATATATAATATACAACAGGTTAAAAAAACAGAACATAAGTATAAAACAAAGTATATAAAATTATAACAACAACCCCTGTCAACACATATAGCATAAAATTAAATACAATTTAAAAAATAAGAACACTACTTTGGATGTCATTTTAAATTACCGTATTGCATTTAAATAATGCTTAAGGACATACCACAAAAATGTACAGTATTAATTGTTTTCAAAAAACATAAAAGATACTGTATATGCTCTATCATGAACAGTTTAAAGGTAGTGATTCTGGAGGTGTGCTAACACAAAATTATCTATTAAAAAACCCTTAACAAGTCCATATAAATAGGGAATACCCTTGGATCAAAACCCTTGGTGAGCCTTTAAAGGCAGGACACATAAAACCCACCCCAAGATTTCCCAATAAGTCTCACCAAGTTGAAGAAAAACCACCGAGGTCTTTATTTCTCATCAGCTGAAGAGGATGACAATCCACAGATTCCTTGTCGCAGAACTGTCATAAAGTTACATTCAAAATACATGCAATTTTGTACATTTTACAGAGTTGTCAGATTCAAATTGTTGTCAGCTCCCTTGAGCAAGGAGTCTTTCCAGAGTGCTTAAAAGAGGCGGTGGTAGCTCCATTACTGAAGAAACCGTCATTAGACCCTGCGGTTCCCTCCAACTACCGCCCAGTCTCGAATCTTCCGTACCTGGGCAAGGTAGTTGAGAGGGCAGTAATGGAGCAGCTGCAGTCCTTCCTAGATGATGCAACATGGTTAGACCCCTTCCAGTCTGGCTTCCGTTCGGGGCACGGGACGGAGACGGTTCTGGTCTCCATCACAGACCAACTCCGCTGCCAGCTTGACCAAGGCGGGTCTGCGCTGCTCGTGTTATTGGACCTCACGGCAGCGTTTGACACGGTCGACCACAATCTATTGACCCACCGCCTGGCCATGGCTGGAGTGAGGGGGACAGCCCTAAAATGGCTGACCTCCTTCCTCCACCAGCGGTCTCAGCTTGTGAGGAGGGGCGGGGTGGTCTCCGAGGGCTCCTCATTAGTTTGTGGAGTTCCGCAGGGGGCCATCCTCTCCCCTCTGTTATTTAACATCTACATGCATCCGCTTGCACAGCTGGTGCGGAGTTATGGGCTGGAGTGTCACCAATATGCGGATGATACCCAGCTCATTCTGAGGATGGAGGGCAGGCCGGGATCCGTCCCCGATAATTTCCAGCACTGCCTCGAAGCCGTTACTGGATGGCTGCGAGCCAGTAGGTTGAGGGTGAATCCGGCGAAGACGGAGATCTTGTGGCTGGGCCGCCCGGGTGGGGTACATGTCCAGCTTCCGACCCTGGACGGTGCGGCGCTATGCCCATCGTCCTCCGTGAAGAGCCTGGGAGTCCATCTGGACTCTCAGCTGACCATGGAGGCCCAGGTCTCTGCGGTCAGCAAGGTGGCCTTTTTCCATCTCCGACAGGCAAGGAGGCTGGCCCCCTATCTCTCCCGGAACGACCTCGCCACGGTGATCCAAGCCACGGTCATCTCAAGACTAGATTACTAACGCGCTGGGCCTTCCTTTGTCGGCGATCCGGAAGCTCAAGCTGGTGCAGAACACTGCCGCCCGGCTCCTGTCTGGTTCTCCAGCAGGTTGCCATATAACACCTGTTTTGTAGGATCTGCACTGGCTGCCAATTGAGCACTGGATCGCCTTCAAAGTGTTGGTTCTCACCTTTAAGGCCTTGCACGGCCTGGGGCCAGCGTATCTGAGGGACCGTCTCACTCCATATTGCCCTTTGAGATCACTGCGGTCCGAGGATGCTAATTTCTTGGAGGTACCTTCGGCGAAGCTGGCACGGCTGACATCCACCCGCCGGAGGACGTTTTCTATCATAGCTCCCACGCTGTGGAACGCCCTCCCGGCCGACACCCGGGCAATGAAGGACCTGCTCCCGTTCAGGCGGGCCTGTAAAACCTATTTGTTTAGGCAGGCCTTCGATGGGTAGGCCCGTGTGTTCTTGGTTGTGTCACTACATCAATTTGTTGCTGTTTTTACTGTGTTGCTCTGTTTTTTAATTGTTTTTAACCTTCTGTATTTTATTGTGCCTTCGGCTCTTGTAAGCCGCCGCGAGCCTTCGGGAGTCGGCGGCATAGAAACCCAAATAAATAAATAAATAAAATTTCCTGCCCCCGCGTGCCGGCCGGCTTCACAATGATTGGATAGAATGCTGAAGCTAGCTGCAGCGGGAACCAATGATGAAACAGCACCGCTTTCACCCTGGCGAATGGGAAGTGAGAGGCAGGAATGTGTTGAAAACAAAGCAACTGGAAGTCCTTTGATTAGATCTGTCCATATGTTAATGAATCCAAGCCCCTGATCTTTCAGGTCACAGAAAAGTCTTTTGTTCTTCTGTGGGAAATGGGAATTGTCCATATAGACCTCTTCCTGTTGACAAAAGGCCAGATGCAGGTCTTTTCATGAGAGTCTCAGTTCTTTGGATGGTAAACAAATGAAGAAACTGTAGCCATGTACCAGTTTCCGAGGCTGATAGAGGTGGCCATTTATGAAATATAGAAATAGTTTTGCCTATTAATCAATGGCACAAAGGTAGACGAAAACTCAGAGGCCTTTGTCTATTGATTAGCAGCGACCAGTTTTGGCCCAAAGGGGAAAGACCCTTTTGGAAAGAGCTGGCTCCTGCTATTTTCATGCAAATGAGGCTAGTGGGGAGGTGATTGAATCACAAGTTAACAGCAGGCAAGGCTCGCCCCAGGCAGCTGGCTAAAAGGTAAACAGTGGCACTTTCATATTTTTAAAATTACATACATGGGGAAAACATGAGGGGAGATACATTGGGGGCAATCACTGAGAAGGCCCTCTCTCTCGTCCCCACCAACTGCACCAGTGACAGTGGGAGGATGGAGTGCAGGGCCTCCCTGGAAGATCTTAATCTCTGCAATGGTTCATAGAAGGGGATGCTTTCAGGCAAGTAAATTGGACTAGGGCCATTTAGGGGATTTATACTGTAGGTCAAAGCCAACACTTTGAATTGTGCTCGGTAGCAAACTGGCATCCAGTGGAGCTGGTGTAACATGTAAGTTGTATGCTCCCTGTATGCTGCTCCAGTTATTAATCTGGCTGCCTTTTGCTGGACTATTTGAAGCTTCCGAGCAGTCTTCAAAGGCAATGTAGTATGAACTATCTAGGACCTTAAGAGCATATGGGGAGGTCCTGCTCTTGTTACCACCTTTGTCACAAGTACATTTGGTGGAGATGAGAGACAGAGCCTTCTCGGTGATGGCCCCTCAGCTATGGAATGCCCTCCCTATAGATATTAGATTGGCCACCTCCCTTTTAACATTCTGGAAAAAAGTCAAGACATGTTTTTTTGGAAACAAGTGTTTCCAAATGTAGAGTAACTGACATGGGAAAATGGAATGACGACAATGAGACCGGACAACATTTTTAACAAGGAGACACTATGAATTTATATTTTATTGATTTGTTTTTATTATATGTTATGTTTTTAATTGTATTTATGATATTGTAAGCATTGAATTTACCCTGTTAACCGCCTTGAGTTGCCTACAGCTGAGAAAGGAGGTATAAAAATAAAATAAATAAATAAATAAAGTATTTCAGATGCCCAAAACAATGTCAAGAAAGCCTTTTCATTTCAAAAAGGGGGCCACAATCTTTTAGTGCCCAGTTTGTCATTTCTAAATATCTCAGTGATCTGAGAGTTGTTGGTGTATTGTTTTATTGAGTTATTGTTTTTCTAAAACAAGAGGGTTTGCCCAGTTGCGGTTGCTCCCTTTATTTTTCATGTCGTGGGACTGAATGGGACACATCTTTATTGAAGATATACGAGACACACACAGTGGCTTTTCCCCCCTATGCCTTCAAGTAGTTTCTGTCATATGGCTACCCTAAGGCAGTTTTTCCCAATCGTTTTTGAGCCGCAGCACACTTTTAACATTAAACCAAAATGGCACAAAATGACACTCTAACACAGTAAAGAACGGCTGGGGGATGGTGGCCTGCTGGGAGCAGCTGCTGGGAGTGCCGAAGCTGGGGGAGGGGGCGGAGCCAGGCCGTGCCATGCCTCGCCTTTCCCCCCGGCTTCAGCTCTCCCATAGAGGAGGAGCATGAGCGGTGGATGGGCTTCAGTGGGCGGGGCTCCTCCGCACAGCTTCAGTGAGTGAGGGGTGGGAGTCATGGTGGGAGTCATGGCGGATTGGAGGCTGGTTGGGGAAATGGCCGAAGGAGGCGGTGCCACGGCCCCTTCTTCTTTTTCTTCGCCGTCGCCTGGCCCTTCCTCCTCCTCCCTCAAGCAGCAGGAGTTCGGCAGGAGGAGGGGGGAAGGAAGGGGGCAGAGAGCTTTTCTCGCGGCACAGCAGGAGGTCCGTAAAGGCACACTAGTGTGCCACGTCACAGTGGTTGGGAAACACTGCCCTAAGGCAAATCTATCACAGGGTTTTCTTGCCAAGAGTTATTCAGAGAGAGGTTTTCCTTAAAATCATATAATAAAAAGTTGCTAAGAGAAACTGGTCTGCCATGATGTCTCTCTGGCACTACTAAGGCCAAGCTGGGAATGTACCACATTGGTGATCAGCAGACCTTGGAATGCTCCTCTTTTTGGAATACAACCCCCAGAATCCTTTGGCCAGTATAGAGTTGAAAGACATCCAGAAGGTCACATAATTCTCTATCCTCCTTCTTCACACTGCTTGGGAGCAAGTCCCACTGAATCCAATGGTGCTTAGATCTATGTCGAATTCATACTACACATCTAGATCCAAAACCAATATCATTCGGTTCTATAGATATTATTCTCAGCACTTCCAAACTGCATAATTTTGATATTTTTCTGAGGTGGTGATGGTGTCTGTGTTTCTGTTTCTAAGCCTTTCACTTAGAAGGATGAATGTTCAGTGTGCTGTATTCCACTATCCAAGGTCAGACAACCAACTTAGAAACTTGAGCACGCCTGAATTTATCTGACTCCACATGTCAGTTTTGTTTACATGTGTTATAGTTATAGCTGCCAAGCAATGCAATTTTAATCACTATTTAAAACTTACAGAGAGCAGAAACATTATTCAAATATTCAGAAAGAATATAATTTTATATAAATAAATGGCCTACAGATTCAGAAGATACTCTTATGAAAATCCTGAAATATCTTCACACACACACACACACACCATTCCTCCTTTTGTAAGAGCTTGAAGACCTGGTGGTTTCATCAAGCCTTTGAGAATGACCTATTGTAGTTCAGCCCCAAACATTATTGAATATGGCCTTAAACTTCCTACCTATTACCCTGGTCATCCCTCTAATAGGCCCTGGAAATGAGCAGCCACAGACCCGTACCTGCTATTGTGGTTCGCCTGTTATAGTACTGTACTTAATTTCTGGTCCCCTCATATTTTGAAGTGTGCACTAGCCTCGGCCCAACATTCTAATTGGTCTGAACAGGCAGGATTATTTTTAACATATTTATATGTGTGTTATTGTGATAATTTTATGCTTGTGTTGTTTTGTTCATTTTATGTTATGCTGTTTACTCTGTATGTTTTGGTGATGTCACTAGGAAACCGCCCTGAGTCCCCTTCGGGGAGATAGAGTGGTATATAAATAAAGTTTCATTATTATTATCCTTGTGGTAGAGGGGATATGGTTTTAAAAAGGGAATTTTCAGAGATGTTGCCAATGCCTATATGTCATGATTTGCTGCCATATTGGCCTGTTTCTGCAATCGCCTATGTTCACAGAAAATGCTGCTTGCTTGAGAAATCAGTGCTCCAGAGAAGAAGTTACTTTTCAAGGATAATAGTACATCCGGACAAAACCGGCTAGCTGGTGGCTAGTTAGTGCTCCCCAAGTTTCCCAGTCGCCCTGGAGTTATGTTTGCAACAGACTAACAAATAAGATTGATTCATTAAGACAGTCATGATCAGAGAACAATAGACTATAGTTGTGTTATAGTTGTGCCATTGTTAGGATCCCACGTGTGCTATTACGTCAATCAAAATCATAAGCTTGGATGTTGGAGTCCTTGTGGACAACAAGTTAAACATGAGCCAACAATAGGATGCGGCGGCAAAAAGAAAGTCAATGTGATTTTGGCCTGCATCAATAGGAGTATAGTGTCTAGATCAGACCTGGGCATCTTATTGCCCACAGGCTGCATGCGGCCCGCCGGCTGATTCTGACCGGCCCGTGTAAGGGCCCCTGCAGGCAGGCAGGCAGGCAAGCAGAACGGCCAACAGAGGGGAAGGGAGGGGGGAGAAGAGGAGGAGGCCAGGAGCAAGTGCCGCCACAGAGCATGCCTTCACTCTCCTCCTCCTCCCTTCCCTTCCGCCTCGCGCAATTCCCGTACCTTGTGCTGTCTCCCCACTCTCTTCTGCCTCGCGCTCGTTCCCCCTCCCTCTTGCCTTGCGCTCATTCCCCCTCCCTCTTGTCTCGCGCTCGTTCCCCCCTTCTTGCCTCTCGCTCGTTCACCCCTCCCTCTTGCTTCCCACTCATTCCCCCCCTCCCTCCCGCTTGTCTCCTCCCTCTTGTTCCCCCGTCCCCCTCTTGCCTCCCGCTCGTTCCCCCCTCCCTCTTGCCTCCCGCTCGTTTCCCCTCCCTCTTGCCTCCCGCTTGTTGCCCCCTCCTTCATGCCTCCCGCTCATTCCCCCTTCCTCTTGCCTCGCTCTCTCTCCCCCTCCCTTCTCTTCTGCCTCGCTCTCTCTTCCCCCTCCCTTCCCTTCTGCCTCTTCCATTGCTTGCAGGCGAGGGGTAGGGCCTGGCAAGTGGCTTTGAGGCAGGGAAGAGGCTGCACCGCGAGGTGGAGGCCCTGGAGCGCTTTCTTAATGTAAGTGAACTATACATCCCAGCAACTCCAACTCCCAAATGTCTATCTTCCCCAAATTTCCCCAGTGATTACATTTGGGCATATTGAGGATTTATGCCAGGTTAGGTTCAGATCCATCATTATTTGAGTCCACAGTGCTCTCTGGATATAGGTGAACTACAAGTTCCAAACTCAAGGTCAATACCCAGCAAACCCTTTCAGTACTTTCTGTTGGTCTCATGAGAGTTCAGTATGCCAAGTTTGATTCAATTCCATTGTTGCTGGATTTCAGGATGCTCTTTGATTGTGGGTTAACTATAAATTCCAGCAACTACAATTCCCAATTGTCAAGCTCTATTTCCCCCAAACTCCACCAGTGTTCTCATTTGGGCATATTCAGTATTTGTGCCAAGTTTGGTCCTGATCCAACATTGTTTGAGTCCACAGTGCTCTATGGATGTTGGTAAACTATAATTCCCAAACACAAGGGCAATGCCCACCAAACCCTTCTAGGATTTTCTATTGGTCATGGAGTCCTGTGTGCCACGTTTGGTTTAGTTCCATCATTGGTGAAGTTGAGAATGCTCTTTGCAGGTGAACTATAACTCCCAGCAACTACAACTCCCAAATGACAAAATCAATTTTTTGAGTGAGGGTCACTCTTTGGGTTAATAGGTGTCTTATGTCTGTAGAAAACCAAGAACCTCTTTCCAGGAATAAGTGAAACTCAAAATGTGCTTTGAAGCGAATGTGACTGAAAATGATCATTAATATAATGAATCACAAATGATACAATTGCCTTTTTTAAAAGTCTTTATTGAAAAATGCACATACAAATATAAAAGCAAAAAAGTTGGACAGATTAGCCCTTGAAGAAGGGGCAAGGTAGGGGTTGGGGGGTGAGAAGGGAAAGGAAAGGGAAGGGGGTAAGGGAAGAAACAGAGAAAACATACAAACATATTACATAACCAATAAAAACAACGGATTTGGCTTCACATCTCATATCGAAGATCTAGGTTTCGCTATAAGGCGGATCTCCCAGCGTTACATTAGATTTTAAAACCTTTTAAATTGATCTTTTTCTTATCTTTAATGAAGTTTATGAAGGGCTACAAACAATAAGGGTATGGCTTACAGTGAGTACCTATAAATATGGGATCATATGCAACCCTTTATTGAACTGACTGAATAAGTCTAGTAGTAAATTGAATTGAATGGTGTGATAAATCCAATAAACTCTTTACACAGCTTCTTTGACACTATTATGTGTATTCATTCATTTACTGTGCTTCAAAATGCATATACAACTCATTTCATGTTACATAGATTTAAGTTCAAAAGCAAGTACACAGTTATGGGTTCAAAACAAGTACATGGCATATACTTTCATTGCATATATTCAATGTATCCATATATCATGTGAGTATAACTCTTATCTTGTGAACACAAATCATACAGTACATGTCATCATTGCATGTCTATTCATGTCTTACACATATAAATCATAGGGTACAATTCTTCCATTCTATCTATTACATATAAATCATAGGGTACAGTACTTTCCTTCTATCTGTACTCTCAACTGATAAAGATACCTCAGTACAGGTCCTATCATGCAGGCATTAATAATGCTAAGAAATCACTATTGCATGGGATTACTTTGTAGTGTTTAAGTAGTAAAGAGGACCCTGTGTGGTGTTGCCAGTTCAGTAATCTTGTGTGGTCTGCTGGTTTAATGCTGTCTGTGGGGTTGTCAATCACAGTGCAGTAAATGCATTAGAGTCCAATTCTCAAGAGGCTCCTCTTAAGCTGTAAGCGGGGCTGTAGTAAGAGTTCAAACGCAAGTCCGCGTTGCAGCGTTACACTCTACCGGGCAAGTCAGTCCGGTAGGGAGCCTTCCTATACTGACTGTGATGTTTACAGGCAGCCGCTTGGTAAGGCTGATTCCAGCCCCTGGGGACATACTGCATAGAAGACTTATCCTGCACCAGGAAAGAGCCCAGAGGCATAGATCCCCCCATCAAGAGGAAATCGCATATTGCCCAACCAAAGCGGTACGCGCCCCTCAACGCGGACACAGCCGCTTGCTGCACTCGCAGACGTTTATTGAGGCTTGTGCCTTTAAGAATAGCCTGCATCTTTGCTCCGACGCAGCTCAGCCCAGTGCTCGAAGGACGGGAGGGAAAGTAACCCGGACCCGCAGCTAGCACCCCAGTACAAGTCGGGATTGGAGACCCCTCATTTTCCGAGCCAGTGACGAACTTCAAGCGGGGGGTTTTGAATAACAAACGCCCCCTCAAGCGGACGCCATTTGGTCCTTACCAAGCGGCTGCCTGTAAACATCACAGTCAGTATAGGAAGGCTCCCTACCGGACTGACTTGCCCGGTAGAGTGTAACGCTGCAACGCGGACTTGCGTTTGAACTCTTACTACAGCCCCCGCTTACAGCGAAGAGGAGCCTCTTGAGAATTGGACTCTAATGCATTTACTGCACTGTGATTGACAACCCCACAGACAGCATTAAACCAGCAGACCACACAAGATTACTGAACTGGCAACACCACACAGGGTCCTCTTTACTACTTAAACACTACAAAGTAATCCCATGCAATATTGATTTCTTAGTATTATTAATGCCTGCATGATAGGACCTGTACTGAGGTATCTTTATCAGTTGAGAGTACAGATAGAAGGAAAGTACTGTACCCTATGATTTATATGTAATAGATAGAAGGGAAGAATTGTACCCTATGATTTATATGTGTAAGACATGAATAGACATGCAATGATGACATGTACTGTATGATTTGTGTTCACAAGATAAGAGTTATACTCACATGATATATGGATACATTGAATATATGCAATGAAAGTATATGCCATGTACTTGTTTTGAACCCATAACTGTGTACTTGCTTTGAACTTAAATCTATGTAACATGAAATGAGTTGTATATGCATTTTGAAGCACAGTAAATGAATGAATACACATAATAGTGTCAAAGAAGCTGTGTAAAGAGTTTATTGGATTTATCACACCATTCAATTCAATTTACTACTAGACTTATTCAGTCAGTTCAATAAAGGGTTGCATATGATCCCATATTTATAGGTTTATGAAGGGCTGCCAGATAAGTTCAAATCTTTTCGGCGAATTGTCCCGGAGCAAGTACGTAAGTTTGTCCATTTCTGCGATCTCAGTTGTTTTTAATAGCCACTCCTCTTCATCTGGGATTTCTGGGCACTTCCAGTACCTTGCTAATGTTATCCTCGCAGAGGTTGTGAGGTAGGTCAAAAGTCTATCAAGGTTATTATTTTTTTCGTACCCTGTGATATTTAAAAGAAAAAACTCCGGTTTCTTTTCAAACTTAGTCTGAACGATTTCTTGGATATTCTTATAAATCATATTCCAAGACTTTTTGACAATCTTACATGACCATAACAAATGAAAAAGAGTTCCCCGTTCTTGTTACAATTGCCTTTTTATTATTATTATTAAAGAAATTCAATTGATATTATGTGGAAGGTAGTTCAGCCTTTAGGTGCGGCCCTCCATAATATTTTTTGGTTCTCGTGTGGCCCCTTGGAAAAAAAATAATTCCCCACCCCTGCTCTAGATCCAGGGAAGTCATGCTACCCCTCTATTCAGCCTTGGTTAGACCACATCTGGAATATTGTGTCCAATTCTGGGCACCACAATTGAAGAGAGATATTGACAAGCTGGAATGTGTCCAGAGGAGGGCGATTAAAATGATCAAGGGTCTGGACAACAAGCCCTATGAGGAGCGGCTTAAAGAGCTGGGCATGTTTAACCTGCAGAAGAGAAGGCTGAGAGGAGACGTGATAGCCATGTGTAAATATGTGAGAGGAAGTCATAGGGAGGAGGGACCAAGCTTGTTTTCTGTTGCCCTGGAGACTAGGTTGCCGAACAATGGCTTCAAACTACAGGAAATGTCACCTGAATATGAGGAAGAACTTCCTGGCTGTGAGAGCCGTTCAGCAGTGGAACTCTCTGCCCCAGAGTGTGGTGGATTCTCTCTCTTTGGAGGCTTTTAAACAGAGGCTGGATGGCCTTTTGTTGGGGTTGCTTTGAATGCAATTTTCCTGCTTCTTGGCAGGGGGTTGGACTGGATGGCCCATGGGGTCATTCTATGAAATAACCAGTGAGCGAATGTATAGCTAGCTTAGACCAATGAAGTGATTTCTCTTTGGAAACCAATGAAAATGTGTATTCGATTTATTGCCAGAAATGATAAAAGCCCTGCAGCCCCACATTGTATTCCTGTATGCTTGTTTGTCGTTATTGCTATGGCCAGGCAATAAATAGTTTTTGTCGTTTAAAAGATTCAACTTTTGTGGTGTCCTTCCTCACTTTCCCCATTGGAAAGGGGGCTCCTGCTTTTTGGGAAATGTTTTGGTTTCCTTGCCCCTACAGTGGGAGGCTTCTCTCATGTTCGAGCTCCAACTAGTCCAACGCTCGGCAGCCAGGTTGCTCACGGGAGCGGGGTACAGGGAGCGCACAACTGCCCTGTTACACCAGTTCCACTGGCTGCAGATTAGCTTCTGAGCACAATTCAAAGTGCTGGCTTAAACCTCTAAAACCCTACACGGTTCTGACCCAGTTTATCTGTCTGACCGTATCAGGGCTTTCTCTGTGTTGGCCCCCCAAGCTATGGAACTCTCTCCCAAATGAGGTTAGGTTTGCCCCTTCTCTCCTGACCTTCAGGAAGAGACTGAAATCCTGGCTTTGGAATCAGGCATTTGCAGATTGATGGATTGAACCAGTAAAGACTAAGTTTATTTATTTATTTATTATTTCGGTTTCTATACCGCTCCTCCCCATAGGCTCGGGGCGATTCACAAAATCTAAAAGCGTATACATTAAAAAGCAATACATATAAAAACCAAGTTTCTACGAGTTTTAAGAGGGGCCGCTAAGGTTGAATGCTTGCCAGAAAAGGGTAGTCTTACAAGGCCTCCAGAAAGGGGCCAGTTCTCGAACTTCATCCTGTAAAGCGTTCCATAGAGTCGGAGCCACCACTGAGAAGGCTCTTTACCTAGTAGCTGATGAGTGGTAAGTTCGGATAGAAGGGACATCAAAGAGGTTTTGTTCCTTCGACCGTAGTGATCTCTGGGGAATATATGGGGTAAGATGGGCCTTCAGGTACACCGGCCCTAGACCATACAAGGCCTTAAAGGTTAGAACCAGCACTTTGAATGCAATCTATTGGGAGCCAGTGCAATTGCTGCAAAGTGGGAGTGTTATGACATCTCACTGGCACTCCGGCTAAGAACCAATGAAAATGATGAAGAAAGGAGGGGACGGGACCTGCCGCCATTGTATGTATAAAAGGGAAAGTTAGAGATTGATTGGGGTTCCTGTCCTGAGGCAGCAAGTTCTGTGGGCAGGTCCCGTCAGCTGACGTTGTGCAAATAAACTTTGGCTTCATTTTGACTGCAGTACGGTTGTTGCGTCTTCTCTCGTTCCTGTGCCCGCACGTTTGCGCCGCCTGAAGGTAAAAAGGTAAACACCCGGGAGTTTTGGGACTCCAGATTTGCTGCTACAGTTGAGCTGCAGCATTTTGCACTAGCTTAAATTTCCGGACCACAGACAAAGGAAGGCCAATGTAGATGGCGTTACAGTAGTCTAATCTCGAGATGACCATCGCCTGGATCACCGTAGCTAGGTCGCTCGTGGATCGGTAAGGGGCCAACCGCCTAGCCTGTCGCAGATGGAAAAATGCGGATCTGCTCACAGTGGAGACCTGGGCCTCCATTGTCAGCAGTGAGTCCGACTGGACTCCCAGACTTTTTACTGAAGAAAATAATGTGGAAAATAATCTAAAATAATCTATGTGGAAAATAATCTAAAAATAATCTAAGTTTTATTTCTAAAATACAAAGTTATTAGACCACCATGTTTGGATTGAGTTGGATGATGCTTTTAACTCAGCGAACTGTCTTCTATATGTATTTTATAACCCATTTATTATGTATGCTGTTTTTAAAATGCTCGGTCTTCAGTCCTGCCAGCACAGGGGTTTAACCCACTGTGCCACAAGGGGCTCCCAATGAGCAGGTGCCAGTCAGGAGAAAGGGGCGGAGCCAAGAATGGCAGTTAGAGGAGGCCAACTGAACATTCTTTGTCAGTTAGCTGGGAGAGCTAGAGCTGTTAGCTGGTATCAAGAGGCTCAGATAGGACACAGTTAGTCGTAGAGAGGTTTTAAAGTGCAGAGTTGTCAGGATCTCAACGTCCGGTTAAAGATTGTAGGTTTTCTTTTTGTACAAACCAGTTTTAGGTGATATTACACAAGCCTTTTAGGAAGGCACACAGAAACCTTGTTTACCACTTTACGTCCTGGTGCAGTTTGGGGGAGGTGGACTACGAAAGATGGGATTTGCAGTACTTTCAAATGCCTCGGTGCCCACAGCCCACTGTGGTCCCTAACAATGACAGAAAGGGACCAAACATGACACACAGACCCCCTCCCCCTTACCCACTTGAAGTCCTGTTGCAGTTTGGGGGAGGATGGACCATGGATGATGGGACTTGCAATACTTTCAAACGCTTCAGTGCCCACAGACCACTGTGGTCCCTAACAATGACAGAAAGGGATCAAACATGGCACATGGACCTCCTCCCCATAACTCACTTGAAGTCCTGGTGCAGTTTGGGGGGAGGATGGACCACGAATGATGGGATTTGCAGTACTTTGAAACGCTTCAGTGCCCACAGACCACTGTGGTCCCTAACAATGACAGAAAGGGACAAAACTTGGCACACAGACCCCCTCCCCCTGACTCACTTGAAGTCCTGTTGCAGTTTGGGGGAGGATGGACCATGGATGATGGGACTTGCAGTACTTTCAAACGCTTCAGTGCCCACAGACCACTGTGGTCCCTAACAATGACAGAAAGGGGAAAAAACTTGGCACACAGACCTCCCTCCCCATGACCCACTTGAAGTCCTGTTGCAGTTTGTGGGAGGATGGACCATGGATGATGGGACTTGCAGTACTTTCAAACGCTTCGGTGCCCACAGACCACTGTGGTCCCCAACGATGACAGAAAGGGACCAAACATGACACACAGACCCCCTCCCCCTGACCCACTTGAAGTCCTGTTGCAGTTTGTGGGAGGATGGACCACGAATGATGGGATTTGCAGTACTTTCAAACGCTTCGGTGCCCACAGACCACTGTGGTCCCTTACAATGACAGAAAGGGACCAAACATGACACACAGACCTCCCCCCCATGACCCACTCGAAGTCCTGTTGCAGTTTGTGGGAGGATGGACCATGGATGATGCGACTTGCAGTACTTTCAAACGCTTCGGTGCCTAACTGTGGTTCCTAACAATGACAGAAAGGGAACAAACATGATACACAGACCCCTTCCCCATGACCCACTTGAAGTCCTGTTGCAGTTTGGGGGAAAGATGGACCATGGATGATGGGACTTGCAGTACCTTCACTCACTTCCTCAGACCACTGTGAACCTCACCCAATGACAAATAAAACCAAAGTTGGCACACAGAGCCCTCATGACCCACTCAACGTCTGGGTGGGGTTTGTGGGCCAATGGATCGGGGATTATGGGACTTGCAATAGCTTCATTCACTTACGGAGACCATTGCGACCCACACCAATGACTGATCAAGACCTAACTTGGCATCCAGAGCCACCATGACCCATTTTACATTTTGGTGCGGTTTGGAGGAGGCTGGACCATGGAGCTATAATTCACCTGCACCCACTGAACCCAGCCAACATTGAATCTTGACTAAATTTGGAGCACAGACAAACAATGCCTTTCCCAAATCCCCTGGGCAGTGGCGGGTCCCCAAATAGTAAGAGAATAATCCCAACATTGTAACCATCAAGCATCTGTGCTGTATTGAAGCAGCAAATTAGGGAGTTATGGAACTCCAAATTGGCAAATGACCTCTTACCAACAGGTGCGCGGACGTGCGGGTGGCAGGGGTGAGGAAAAGACGCAACAACTTCACTGCTCGTGTGAAATCAAAGAGATTTATTGGTAACACCAGCTGGTGGGGATTGCCAAACAGAACAAGCTGTTGATCAGGGGCAAAGGCCCCGGTCACTCTCAGTACAAAGCATATATACCCCCATGGCGGCATCTCGGAAAAGCCCACCCTCCTTCATGGTTTTTACACAATCATAATTGGCTGGTGTTACATAGCATTTCATTAATCCAATAAAACATAACATTTCCATTAGCATCACATCTCAAAGTCCCACCTATGTGTTAGAACAATGGACATTTCTAAGTTAGTTCTTTCTCACAGTACATATCAGTGGCCTGGGACGCTCATGTACCCGATTAGCAACATTTCACATTCTGCCTCTCCCTGCCAGCAAAGGATGGGGCTGAATCCCTCTGTACATGCGCAGTTCTTCTCCCTTTTGGCACTAACGTCTCCCAATAGCACATCTTGTACTGTTAGACCAATCTAAGCCTACGTTATCTCACGTTAGGCACGGGGTGTACATTAGCAAGTCACAGCATTGATTAGAAGCACCAATCACAGTGTTACTTTCACGGAACAAGTGCCTGCCTGATTTTTGGCACAGAAACCCACTTTTCAAAGCTCTACACGTGTGCAGCATCACTCTCTGACTGTACTCCTGTTGGAAAAGTACCAAAAACTGCTTTAGTATATATATATACTCTTGAAACCATCACGCTTATGTAATGCAAAGGATACCAGTAAACCAAAAGTTACTGTTTCGCCTTAAGCAAAGTCTCACTCATCTCTAAGCCTTAACTTACTGTAAATAAAGCAAAGCTCCTGAACTCTAAAGGTGGCAGCAGAATTAAACATCCTTTATATTTATCGGTGGGATATCCAAATAATAGTGGGATATCTCAAAATAGCTAGCCAGAGAGGAGAGCCATCCAGTCCAACCTCCTGCCAAGAAGCAGGGAAATCACATTCAAAGCACTTCTGACAGATTGCCACCCAGGCTCTGCTTAAAAGCCACCAAAGAAGGAGCCTCTCAACACACCACACAATCTATCATATCACTCCAGAACACAATTGGGTATTTCCCCACAAACACGTCAATAGAGAGTCCATAATTTATGCGATCCCTTGTTGGGTAGGATTGTGCAGCCAACACAGAAAAGGAAATATGCACCAAAGATAGTGTGTGTGTATGGGGGGAGGAATTGAAACGGAATGAAATCAGCAGTTGTTAATAAGTTGGCATTGTATTGTATTGTACAGTATAAGGGTTAAAATTATGAGTCAGTATAAAAAATAGTTCAGTAAATACTCTAAATGTATAGAGGAGGGAGGAGCACTGGTCTAAACTGTCATTATAAATTCAAAGCAGAACCCATGTTGCAAAAACAAGGAACAGTATTCTGAAGCAAGCATCATTTGCAAGACTTTTATAAATACACGCCATTGGCTGGTTTGAATTACATTTCTTAAAAGAATTAATTATTCTGAACCAACAACAAGCATCTTGCGCCACGTATCACTTGTTAACTTCTCAATCCGTACAGACTTACTAACAGGAACAAGAGGTTTTTATTTTTGAGATCAAACCCAAATTATGTTTTTTAGGAGATTATTCTTTTTGCTTATGAAAAAATAGATATAAAGCTGCGCACCTTACAGTCATTTTCAAGGATGCATGTAGCCAGTTACAGTTGTGCAAAAAAGTACAAACACATGTAAATCTGTCAAAATGAATTACTAATGAAAATAGAGATCTGAAATGTTCATCATGAAAAGTCGGTGTGTTATAATGGTTTGCGTGTTGGACTTGAACCCTGGAGATCAGGATTCAAATCTCTACTTGAGTCAACTTGAGGAAGTCACATCATCAGCTTCAGAGGGCAATACCATTTCTGAACATATTTCCCTCCCAAAATACCTTTGTGTTAGGGTCATCTTAGGGTCTACGTAAATCGGAAATTAATTGAAGTTGCACAAAAATTGTTCATCACACCATCACCTTGCACAAATAAATACACATCTTTCTACCTTCATAGAATCAATGAAGCACACAGAGATGATACCACAGACCCAAATGAAAAGTGTCAGGGGTAGATCCATCTTTAGTCATCAGGGCTTGGGAATATAAGTGTCAACATTAGCATGCTAATATCAAAAATGAATATCATCTCCTTATCATTAGATCATTTTAATGGAAATGATGAATTCATTTCCTTGCATTCATTATTAATGGCGCATTAATAATGTATTACTTTAAAAAATATTTTTTAAATTACAGAATAATTAAAAATGACCAAAAATGACCAGGCCTCTCTAAAATTAATTCCCATGTAACTAATGAAAATCAAGTGAAAATTTAACCCTAATGAAAGCATGACCATGATTGTCATTGGGGGATTGAAACAATCAGACTACGTGACTAGCAGAATATCAGAAC
The DNA here is from genome assembly GCA_030556195.1 of Anolis apletophallus. Lineage (NCBI taxonomy): Eukaryota > Metazoa > Chordata > Lepidosauria > Squamata > Anolidae > Anolis > Anolis apletophallus. The sequence continues at coordinate 48,229,344 of JARBWK010000012.1, read as the reverse complement.
TCCAGCAGAAACAAATGCTTGCGTCAGAAATGATAGTTGAACAGCGGTGATATTGGAGTTATTGATGGGTTTCTTCAGCTAATATAAATACTTGATCCAATAAGAATCTAAATGTAATGTATCAATGGGGAAGTCACAATTTCATGGAATAAGGAAAGGTCAACCAAGAAACAAGGACCCCTTCCACACAGCTGAATAAAATCCTACATTATCTGCTTTGAACTGGAATAGAGGGGGGCAGAAGACAGTTCCATCTTGTCTCCTGCCTATGTCATCAGTTGGGACACCCCCCGCCGGCACCAACTGCTGCTCTGGGCCAGAGTGAAGAGAGAGTGGGGCAGAAGACAGTTTCATCTTGGCTCCTGCCTATGTCATCAGTTGGGACACCCCCCCCCCCACTCCGACACCAACTGCTGCTCTGGGCCAGAGTGAAGAGACAGTGGGGCAGAAGACAGTTCTATCTTGTCTCCTGTGCTTTACATATATTATAATATAAATACATATAATATTTATAATAATATAATATATTATAATGTAATACAATATAATACTACTAATAATTACACAATATTATTATTATATATTTCTATCACATGTAATATTACTAATAATATTACAATGTAATGATATAGTACAATATAGTAATATATAATACTGATATTGTACTATGCTAATCTATATAAATAGAAATGTAATGTTTGTGGGATAAACATAACTCAAAAACCACGGGATGATTTGCCGCCAAATTTGGCCACTAACCCAGAGTGACCATCACTAAAAAAAGGATTTTGTCATTTGGGAGTTGTAGTTGCTGGGATTTATATTTCACCTACAATCAAAGAGCATTCTGAACTCCACCAATGATGGAATTGAACGAAACGTGGCACACAAGACTCCCATGACCAACAGAAATCAGTAGAAGGGCTTGGTGGGCATTGACCTTGAGTTTGGGAGTTGTAGTTCTCTTACATTCAGAGAACACTGGACTCAAACAATGATAGATCTGGACCAAACTTGGCACAAATATTCCATATGCCCAAATATGAACACAGATGGAGTTTGGGGAAAATAGACATTGACATTTGGGAGTTGTAGTTAATGGGATTTATAGTTCACCTACAATTAAAGAGCATTCTGAACTCCACCAATGAGAGAATTGGGGCAAACTTCCCACACAGAACCCCCATGACCAACAGAAAGTACTTAAGACTATCCAGGCCAACTCCCTTCACCAGGGCAAGAAAATGTAATCAAAGCCCTCCTGACAAAGAGCCACCCAGCCATAGATATAGATAGATATGATTCTCTCTCACACACAGATATAGTATCATAGATTTTAAAGGGACTCCTAAAGAAGGGCAATTCTATGTTGCATGTTCCAGAGTAGGCAAACCAGACAATCTCCACATCAACACTGACAAAGAAACAACAAGAAATACTGTTTACTCACAAACATCAAGGCATTACATCTATTAGAAATCAACACTTTCCAATTACTTTATTTTCCAGATCACCAGACTGGGCCACAGCAACGCGTGGCAGGGAATGGCTAGTAATATAATATAATATATTGTATGTACAGTATATATATGTTGTAAGCTGCTCTGAGCGCCCTTTGGGGTGAGAAGGGCGGCATATACATGTCATAAATAAATAAATAAATAAATAAATAAAGGGCAGTGTGGACTCAGATAACCCAGTACAAAGCAGATATTGTGGGATTTTCTGCCTTAATATTCTGGGATATAGGGCTGCATGGAAGGGCCCTAGGTTACTGCATTCGTGCAACACGTTTATTGTGTGATAAAGTCCTTAATATAAGAGGTTATAAACTGTATTGGACCCCTTATTGGAAGAAAGGTGGGATATAAATAAATAATAGATAGATATAGGTAGACAGACAGATCAATAGATCCAGCCCCTAGTATATTTTATTCTGTAGAACTGCACCTGCTTAAATCTTGCTGAATTTTGTCCAAAAGCATTACTTGTAATTGTACGTCTGGAACTGAATGTTTACTAAATTACATACAAAATGGACTTAGAGCTTAATTTTCCTGTCTTATAAAATGTTCACAGAAGATAAACATAGGGTCACTTAAACATGATGTGTGTGTTGAATACAGAGTACCTTCCTGTTTCATTTTTCCTTCCCACCCATTTCTGTACAGGAATACAATCAAAGGAAAAATAATGAAAGCAGTAATATTTGACCCACTCAGACATTACAGGGAATAAAAGTCCAAGTGACTGTAAGTGAAAGTGGATAAGAATGAACTAGACCAACATAATATGTCATAGAGATTCATCTCTAAGCTTATGGCTGCTTCACATGTTGCCAAACTCAATAAATAGAAGAAACTAAATAAGTGCCAAACTAAATAAATTCAGCCACAGATGTCTATCAAGGACATACAGTATTTTTAAAATCTTTCTCACCAGTACTCTGTGATAGATGGTAGTATCCTAACTAGTACTCCATGATGTATGCTCTTCAAAATATGCATGGTGTTTCCAAAGTAGTCAATTTGTAGCCATAGAAATTAAGATTAAGCCCCCCTCCCAATAAATGAAAGCATCCATTTCATAAAAATACATCTTTATGAACAGGCATGTGTCATAATACTATGCGAGTCAACACGTACTACACATGGATAGATTTGCGTTGGATAACTCGTAACTCGTTATAAATTCGTTAAAATTACCTTTCTGAAGGGATTTCTGACGTGTTTTTAAATACCGAACGTCCCTTTTTAGTACTGTAGCACTTTACGTCATTTTATTTCTGACTCAGGAAGTGAGTCGGAAGTGATGAAGCATTTTTCCCCACTCTAGCCTGTTGGGAGGCAAGCAGCTTGCATGCTGGGAGGCGAAGCCTAAATTGTTTGCCTCCCAGCCAATCAGAGGATAAATTTTGGGGAGGGGAGCGGTTTTGGCAGACATTGCTCTCTATATAAAGGGAAGCATGTGGCTGAAAGCCCGGGAAGGGGAGAGGGGGAGGTGTGTTGTCACTGTTGGTGTGGGCCTGGGGTGGAAGAAGAGCAGGCCAAGCAGAGAAGGAAAAGGCCTGAGAGAAGGGTTGTTGCCTGCATGGCTGCCTGCCTTGCCGCTTGTGTGTTGCTGTTGGGGTTAGGAATGGGTGGGCGCCGCGTGGATATTGGCGTGTGTGGGTGAATGGCATCGGTGGAAGGAGCAGCACGGACGAACCCAAACACTTCAACGTTTTAAAAAGCCCCAGTGTTGCAGCAGGTCTCTCTGGGCTCAGTGTTTGTTAGTTTGTTGTACATTGCCTTAAAAGAATTAGATCTCCCATCAATTCAAGCCACTCTTGTACCACAAATTCTCCTTCCCAGAGTTGTGAAAACTGGTCCCAAGGCCAAAAGGTCTCGCTGTGCTCTGTTTGTTTGTTTGTTTGTTATTTTGCTTTGCATTGCCACAAAAACACAACATTTCCCATCAATTCAAACCGCACTTGGACCACAATCTCTCCTTCCCAAAGTTATGAAAACAGGTTCCAAGGCCAACAAGTCTCTGGGCTCTGTGTTTGTTTGTTTGATAGTTTGCTGTGCAAAATAGATCTCCCATAAATTCAAGCCACTCTTGGATCTTATTACTAAAATTACTTTAAAAATTGTCAGAAATCTGTGGATCATTTGAACATGTTGAATTTTGGTATGCTGTTAAAGGCTCCTCCCTAAACTACAAATCCTAGAATTCTGCAGGAGGCAGCAGCCGGATTTGAAGTGGGTTCATTAGCTAGTGTGATGAGGTCCTTAATAACATCATCACATGTTATAGCATTAAGTTCTATAACATTTGCTGTATGAATAGACTTTCCTTTTATCTCTCTTGAATTTCGTCATTGGATAATTCCAGGTAGTAATGTCATGAGACACGTTAAACTATTTCCTCTACACCATGTAACATTACTATGTTGTCTTACTTATGCAACGCCCCCATTAGTTTTCATTAACCACATGTTTGTGTGTGTGTCTTTGCATTGAATGAATTACGTTTCCACCCCTGATCTCATAGAAATTCCCCTTTTATTGAGGGTTCAGAGTAATTGTTAGGATTAGAGGTAGAACTTCACGTACGTTTCTGCCATCTCTTGATCCCACAGACAATTCATAACCCCTCCACATGGCGCCAACCTACTGCCAACACAATTATGTCACTTTTGTTCTCCTGCATAATGGAGGGAAACCAGATGGGGCATTGTCATGCTCCAGGGGGTTGTTTGTATGCAGGACATTGTGCTTTCTTTCTGGCAGTCCAAACAATGTGCTCCTTGTCCTGATTAGTTCATCCTCATTTCCCATGCTATGATAAACCCAACCATTCAAAACAAAGCAGGTTGAAATGATGCTTTTTCACTGCAACAACTTTCTGGACCAATAGAAAACATAATTGCTCTATCATATGTAAAATAATGTTCCCAAGAAGTTGAATATGACTATTTTTCTTCTTCTCAGTGATAGGCTCCTTGCCTGATCTTTCCAGCTCCTTACTCAACTCTTTCTGTTTATTCTCACTTTTCTCTTCTTTCCACAAGTCACTTCTGTTGTGAGAGAATCAGCAGTCCACAAAGATCTGGGGATGCCCGAATGTGTTACGCTCATGCGGGGAGGTTTCTCTCTGAGGATTACTTGGGAAAGAATCCCACTGGAGTATTGTAGCACACCAAAAATACCCAGGAGTCACTCGGGACGGTGCTCTGACTTATAAGAAGCACTACTTGAATATCAAGCAAAAAGTGGGTGCTAGAAATAATATTGTACGAAAGCTGACTGACACAAACTGGGTATCACAACCAAATACAGTGAAGACATCTGCCCTTGCGCTGTGCTATTCTGCTGCTGAGTATGCATGCCCAGTGTGGATCACATCTCACCACACTAAAACAGTGGATGTGGCTCTTAATGAGACATGCCGCATTATCACTGGCTGTCTGCACCCTACACCACTGGAGAAATTACACTGTTTAGCCAGTATTGCACCACCTGACATCCGCCGGGGAGTAGCAACCAATAGTGAAAGGACCAAGGCAGTGACATCTCTGGCCCATCCCCTGTTTGGGTATCAGCCAGCATGCCAATGACTTAAATCAAGATACAGTGAAGATATCCGCCTTTGCGCTTTGCTACTCTGCTGCTGGGTACGCATGCCCAGTGTGGAATACATCGCACCATGTTAAAACAGTGGATGTGGCTCTTAATGAGACATGCTGCATTATCACAAGATGGCTGTTGGAGCATGCAAGCAATCAGTTAATGTGTGTTTGTCAACTGTAAAATGAGATACATGAAGCTGATTGGTTGGGCAATGCCCGGGAAGCAGGCTGAGCCTGGACCTTTTGGGTACTGTTACATTTTTGTTCAGGCTTGAACTAAGTGGGTGTGGACAGAGAGCTTGAAGAGAGAAGGAGAAAGAGTGTGTGTGTGTGTTTTAGAGTGTGCTCTTGCTTCATGAGCTGCTAAAGGAGTTTATTCATATGGACAGAGAAAGTCACCACTTTAACCTCTCATAAAAAGGACATTATGTGAGGGGTTTTTTTGTGTCAGGAATGACTTGAGAAACTGCAAGTCGCTTCTGATGTGAGAGAATTAGCTGTCTGCAAGGACATTGCCCGGGGATGCCTGTATGTCTTGATGTTTAACCATCCTGGTGGGAGGCTTCTTTCATGTCCCCGCATGGGGAGATGAAGCTGACGGAGCTCATCCGCGCTCTTCTCGGATTTCAACTTTCGACCTGTCGGTCTTCAGTATTGCCGGTACTGTTGTCTCCTTTGCTGAAGCTGAAGAATTGTGAAAACACACACACACACACACACACACACACACACACACACATATATATATATATATATATATATATTGGAAGCAAGAAGGTTTATAGAACTTTGCATACCTCTAAAACTACCTTCATTTTTGTTCCTGGATTGCCTATCAGGTTTTTAAAATAAACATACTCCAGCATTCTGCTATAATATGTATGACTTGATCCCCACCAGTGTATCCAAGTCTACAATCCCAAATATATTTACATGAGACTAAGCCTAGGATTTCCTTCTAAGAAAACATTCACAACAGGAGGATGCAAAACCACAAACATATTGATCACAGTGGATTGTACATATAATTAAAACTCCGTAAGGGCAATGTTAGAGCATTGTTCTAAAATGAGAATTATGCCTCCAAAATGAACTTTCCCAACGTACCCAGCTTTCTGTCATTGTTCTTAGTCAGAAGTATACAACGAATTGTGTTTGACGTCCTTAGTAACTTTGCCTGCCCCTGTTCTTTGGATGCCTAAAATATATTTCTAAATGATCAACTCAAGTTTGAAGATACTGCAAGAAATGTGGGGAGTGAAGGACAATTTCATGGGGCAGGGGGCAGGATTCTTAATCAAGGGGAAATGCCTAGATTTTGCCTGCAATTCTTTTCATGCTTCCATTGAAATAACGCACTTCAGAGTAAACATGCATACCATCAAACCATGTTTGCAGTAAACAGATAGGTATTTTTCTGTAGGTAACATTAAATATTCCACACCGTGGATTAAAATGAATTATGCATCAAGAGGAGAAAAGATTGATAATATAATTTCCAAAGAATGTTTAAGGATTTCAAAGTAATAGCTCTTTTATAACTGAAAGACCAATAGCTCAAACAAAAAGATTACAAGTTATTAGAAATCTCATATTGATTCAGGGTTAGTTTTTATTATGAAGAATATGCCTTTAGCTGCCAGCAATACCTCCTGATAAATGAAAATAAATAAATTTATGAAATATACTTGGAATATGGAAATACTGAAGCTAAAGTTGAAACATAAAATGCTAAAGCCATCTGAAATAATTATTCGTTTAGGTAAAGTAAACATTCTGGCCTAGCTTATCTGCTTGCATATGAACTACTGAGGTGTTCAAGATCAAATGGGGAGGCCCTGCTCTCGATCCTGCCTTCCTTGCAGGTGCGATTGGGAGAGACGAGAGACAGAGCCTTCTCAGTGGTGACCTCTCAGTAGTGGAACTCCCCCCCCCCCAGGGATGTTAGATCAACCCCCTCCCTCCTGACCTTCCACAAGAGAATGAAAACATGGCTTTGTGACCAAGCCTTTAGAGAACTTGTAAAATCGATAGACTTGGAAAAATGTGCAATGACCATTGGAACGGCTCCGATTGCGCTCGTGGATTACATGTTTAACTCTGAATGTATTGTTTTTAAATGTTTTAATTGTTTTAATGTACTTTTTAATTATATTTTAATATTTATTTAAGTGTACATTGTGTTTTAAGGCAACAAATCATTGCCTGTATGTAAAGCTGCCTTGAGTCCCCTCCGGGGTGAGAAAGGTGGGGTAGAAATGTCGTAAATAAGTAAATAGTGGCTGAATGACTAGAAACTGGGACGTATCAACCAGAGAAAATAGAAAAAGGTGCTGAAAAACAAGAGACATGAATAAGAGACAGTTTTCAAAATGGATCATGATGATGTCTTAACAAACAATTTTTCAGTTGAATAATCTGAATAATATTACCAAGTATCAATTATTATGGAGGGATGGGGACCATGTGGTTATCCAGTCTGCATTGACAGTACGGCTTCCTAGGCCTCAGCCTGCATTGACAGTAAGGTTTCCTAGGCCTCAGCCTAAATTGACAGTAAGGCTTCCTAGGCCTCGGCCTAAATTAACAGTAAGGCACCCTAGGCCTCAGCCTGCATTGACAGTAAGGCTTCCTAGGCTTCAGCCTAAATTAACAGTAAGGGTTCCTACGCCTCAGCCTGAATGGACACTACGGCTTCCTAGGCCTCAGCCTGAATGGACATTAAAGCTTCCTAGGCCTCAGCCAGCATTGACAGTAAGGCTTCCTATGCCTCAGTCTCAATTGACAGTATGGCTTCCTAGGCCTCAGCCTGCATTGACAGTAAGGCTTCCTATGCCTCAGCCTCAATTGACAGTAAGGCTTCCTAGGCCTCAGCCTCAATTGACAGTATGGCTTCCTAGGCCTCAGCCTGCATTAACAGTAAGGCTTCCTAGGCCTCAGCCTGAATGGACAGTAAAGGTTCTTAGGCCTCAGCCTGAATGGACATTAAGGCTTCCTAGGCCTCAGCACATTTCAAATAACCCAGGCACCAATGGGTCCCAAAGCTAGTAATAATATATAATAAAAATTTTATTTATATTCCACCCCATCTCTCCAAGGGGATTCAGGGCGGATTCCAAGCAAATAAAAAGGCAAACATTCAATGCCTCAGTATGAAGCAGAATACTTGGAGTCCCAAAACTCCCGGAAATGTTTACCTTTTACCTACAAGCGGCGTGACGTGCGGGCACAGGAACAAGACAAGACGCAACAACCGGCTGCTGCAATGAAGTCAAAGGTTTATTTGCAAAAACAAAGGTCAGCTGACGGGAACTTGCCGACAGAACAAGCTATCTCCGGGCAAGAACCCTGGTCACTCTCTTTTTATACAATCAATGGTTGCAGAGCCCAGGTCCCTCCCATCTTCATCATCATTATTGGCTGGCCTGTATGAACCCACCTTATTATCCAATTAAACAAAGCATCCTAGCATCTCATTCCTATTTGCTAAAAGGCATGGCGTATGTATTAATTCTAATTCTCAGGCTATGCTATCTGCTCTGGTGTTTTCAGGTTGTTACAAATCTATGCAACTTCTCCCTAGCATTCACGGAGAAGCCTCTAATTGCCATGAGCACTATCTATTCATTCAAGAACATTGTACACAAAAGCACGTTGCTAGCATTCGGCCTGTCAGGGCCGCTCTTATCTAAAGGCACTTGATGTTCTTGTGCCTTTCTACTAATCATATTAGCTTATTCCCGTCATTATTACTTGGCAAACTACTCCAGTATTCTGAAGCCTATACTGAGCAGCACTCCCTCCTGACAGGACCTCTGCTGAAAGCATCAACTCTGCTTTAAGTACAGTACCAGATAAAACTTAATAACCCAAAGTAATCCCACTTTATAAAAAGTAGTGCCTTTATGCTTCCATCACTACACTCCTGGTATATTATATATTGAATGGGTGGAAATAATGTTCTACCTGATATTTGCGTAAAATACCACTCTACCAATCAAGGTATATACAACCATTTTGGCAACTTGGGGCCCTTCCATACTGCCATATAACCCAGGATATCAAGGCAGATAATCAACAATATCTGCTTTGAACTGGAATATCTGAGTCTACATTGCCAGATAATTTTATATATTTATTTATTTATGGTATTTGTACCCCGTAGCTTCTCACCCCCGCAGGGGGATTCAGCACGGCTTACATTTGCAGCACTACAGGCCGCACTACCACAATACAATTTAAAAACACACCATATAATCAACATCATTAAAAAGCATTAAAAACATTAAAAACATTTAATCTAGTTCAGGGGTGCTCATTAGGTAGATCACGATCTACTGGTAGGACGCGTAGGACTCCTGACGCCGCGCAGGTGCAGAAAGAGGTTGGACTGGATGACCCTTGGAGGTCTCCTCCTATTCTAGGAACCCATTGTTGTTGTTATTGTTATTATTATTATTATTATTATCAGAGGCTGAATGGCCATCTGTGAGGAATGCTTTGATTGTGTTTTTCCCTTATGGCAGAAGGAGGTTGGACTGGATGGCCCTTGGAGGTCTCCTTCTACTCTAGGAACCTGTTGTTGTTGTTAGTAATAGTAACAAAGGCTGAATGAATATTATTATCCTTATTATTATGAATAAATTCAGGGGCTTCTTATACTCACATTTAGTTGAATTCAGTCTTAAAATATATTATATGGCTCTCATAAATTTCCAAATATTTTGCTTTTATGGCTCTCTGATTAGTGGGTAGGTAGATCATTTTGAATTGGTTGTTTTATAAGTAGCTCACATGCTGAAAAAGTGTGAGCACCCCTGATCTAGTTCAATGTGGATTTTATACAGCTGTGTGGAAGGGGCCTTAGATAGAATATCTCCCAAGGATTTCCTTCTAACCCTGGTGGTAAAAAACCCAACCCAGTAACAATATATTAAGCAACAAAAACCCAACCCAGTAACAATAATTAAGCAACTAAGAAATTTCAGCTTTTTTGTCATATTCAAAAAGAGCCCCCTGAAGAAACTGTCTAAGTCATTGTAATGGTAGGATGTTTACTGAACATTGCACTATTTAACAGTGTTTCCATTTGTTCTTATTACGATTCATTTTGTTCTTGGTTCTTTTCGCAATCCCAGAAAAGTATTTCTTCCCTCTTCAACTGTAAACATTTTGCTTTTATGTCATCTGCTGTTAAAATATAAAATCTGATGACCTTCAATTTTTTTTCTTTAAGCATTGTTTTGAGTTTACAATTTTCCACTAGCCTGAAAATTATTGACCTCTTACATGAGACAGATGCATCATAATAGACAGCATATTTTCTGGCTTTCTGCTTTCTTCCTTCACCATTCCCACAAAGTGTTCATAGGAGATGAGTAACTGCTGGCTCAGATTTCCAGTAGTTTTGTTGAAAGTGCCCTCATCCCCTCATGCGTCAGATCCACGCTATCATACCAAATATTTTGAGAAAGAAAGACCAAAAGCTAGGGGAGAAGTTTCATGTTTGTGGAAATGTGGTAGAGTTGAGCCATAAAGTGTTCTCAGTGGGAAGACAGAAGCTGGGAACTAAAATCTCTTAGGCCACTGTCTGGAACCACCCTGAGCTAAGGGACCAGAGTATGAGAGGTGAGGAATAATCCATAATGTACCATAGTCAAGACGACTGATTTCACAGTACCCAGTTTTCCGCCTGGTGGCTACTGTTTATTACGAGAAGCCCTGAAATGAGCAATACTGTGCCAAGACGTAGCGTTGCCTGCAGAAGCGATGGAAATGATATTTACAATAGGCATGGTTAGGTACTGTCGGAATATTCGTAATTCACAATGAGCTCGGAAAAATTACCTTTTTGAAGTGATTTCAAACTTTTAAAGAAAACTGAAAGTCCCTTTGCCCTTCTGTAGCTTCTCTCGCCATTTTTTTATGACTCATGAAGTGAGCCAGAAGTGAGTCAGCGTTTGGAGGCAAGCAGCTTGCATGCTGGGATGCTAGCCTCCCAGCCAATGAGGGGAGAAGTTTTGGGGAGGGGAGAAGTTTTGGGGAGGGGAGGGGCGGGGTTTCAGCACGGAAACCATTGTGCTATATAAAGGGCAGCACATGGCTCAGAGGCTCATTATGAGCCTGGGAAGAGAAGGGAAAGGGAAAGAGAAAGGGACGTTGGAAGAAGAGTGGTTGGAAGAAGAGCAGGACAAGTGGATAAGGGCTGTTGCCTGCCCCTGGCTGCCTGCCTTGCAGCCACTTGTGTGTTGTTGCTGTTGTGGGGGAAGAAGAGCCAGGGAAGCAGAGAACCAGTGCAGGGAGATGAGCTGTTGCCTGGCTGGCTGGCTGCCTTGCAACCACTTGTGTGTTTTTGCTCTTGGGGTTTGGAGCGGATGGGCGACACATGGGTGGGTAATATTGGGGTGTGAGGGTGCAGTTTGTTTCCTTAGTTTGCCTTGCGTCGCCAAATAGTCAAAATATTATCCTTTCTAAAGTTGTGAAATCAACTTCTAAAAGCCGAAAAGGCCTCTGTCTGCTGTTAGTGTCCTTACTTGCTTTATGGTGCCACTGAGGAGACACAACAAATCTCATACTTAAAAGTCTTGCGTATTGCGCAATCGCATCGGCCATTAACGAAGCAAATTGGAAGATTCTAAAAGTTCAAAACAAATTTGGAATTCAATTCCGAATCAAGCCACCAGCGCCCCCTACATCCAAAACGAGTTTTGAAGCTTTTTTTTTTGACCAACCAAGCCTAATTTACAAATATTGAAATGAAAGATGAATATGAGTTTTCTCAATGGGGTGAAATTCCAACCAGTCTTTGCACTTTCAAACTTATTTTGTGCCCAAAGTGCTCATGTTTTTTCTACAGAAAATGACATTGGCCAGAATTCTGTTGGGAAATTTCAAATGAATAAGCTAATAATAATAGTAATAATACACTTTATTTATATTCCGCTGTTCTCACCCCAAAGGGGACTCAGAGCGGATTACATAACACATACGGCAGACAATCCCTGCCGGAAGATGTACAGTTACAATACAACACATTCAATTTTTGAAGGATTTCTTCTGGCTGTCACAGGGTGCGTCATTATGTCACAAGGGGGTGCTGTTGCTTTATCCTCATGACGGAGGGCCTCTATTCCTCTGTTCCACATTCCACCTTCTGACAGCCGATCTTTATTTATTCAGGTGTTGTAAAGTCCTTACTGAAAAGAATCCTCCCCTGCTTTTGGCAGGTTCCCAGTTCATCTAATTACAGCTGTTTTCGAACTGCTGGGTGAACAGTGGACAGGACTCACAGCTGGGTGTCCAAGCCAGCTCGGGAATCGAACTTGCAACCTTCAGATTACAAGCACAGCTGTTCTTACCACTGTGCTATCTCTCCGGCCCAGAATTATACACGTTGACTGTGTTATATTCACGATCCCTACATAGCCCCTGGTTTAGGGGATGCTTAGGGACTATGAAAGTTTCCTAGTCCTGACAAAGGCCCCCTCTAAAATCCAGAATGATGTGAATTATTGGGGGGCGGGGGTGGCTAGAAAAGACACACTCCTAACGTACACAGCAATGCGCATCCACATAGAAGACACATGTTTAAAAAGTCAGGAGAAAGTCCAAAATTGGTGATAAAATGCACCATAGCTGATCAGTGTATGGATGCTGCAGAGCAGACATTCTGGAGGAGCATGTGCAGTGCTCATGTAAACAGCGGCACCACTGGAAAATTCCGATTTTCCAAGGACTTTTTTTTTGCATCAGGGAAAGAATTAGTTAGATTATTCCTATGGTATTAATGAAGTTTTGCATCCCTAGCCTATGGAGGTCTTAAGGGAAGAAAATATGACTCGCCAACACCTGGAGAAATGCTGGGTGGCAGAGATAAATTTTAAACCTTTCTCACATGCTGACCCAAAGTTGGCCAACATGGCCTACTTTTGCACCGATCTTGTACAGTTCATATGATTGTAGGGGAAATATTCTTACTCACTACTAGTCTTCAGTTCTGTTAAAATTATCACATTATTTTCAACATTCTCTAACTTCAGGTGAAACAAAGAAAAATAACTATTTTGTTATAGATAGGGATAAAGCTTTCGATTCTTTGGACCCAATCTTAAATTTACAGTACAGAACAACATCTAAGGTGAGACGGAAAAACAATCATCTTCGAAAAGTGATAACAGACAAAGTGGAGCAATTGACAGTGTTTATTAACCGGTGCTTTTAAAAACATAATTCATAATATTCATTCTGTTTTATTTTCAACCATTCCAAAGTTTTTTATTATTATAGATTGCATATGCATTCTTTGAAGTATTTCTGCATCTAGCATGGGCTTATTACAGGATTAAAACATGTATTAAGGATATTTATACAGTGCCGTTGCTTCCATCATCGCAGAAAACAACAGTAAAAGGAATAACCAAGCAAACATTTGAAACTGACATTTCGTCTGGCATTTAGAAATAACTTGTAAACAGCGAATAAATCATTAATAGTTCTTACAAGAAGTTCAAATTAAATGCCAACCTAAAGTAGATGCAATATGCCTTATGGAAAATCTTGATTAAAGGCTACCCATTATGTCATGAATTTTGGTCAATTTCATATACCTCCAAGCCTTTTGCGTGAGAATTGTTAGTTCCAAAATATTTTAAGACCAATATATATAAACCCCTAACAATCATTTGCAATGGAAACTCTGACAGTATGCCATGTCCTCACTGTTGAACTTTCCTCTCTGAGCCACATGCTAGCTACACCCTTTGGTCAGAGCATTTACTGAGTGATTTCAGAAAGCATTAACTGATTTAGAAGATGCCTTATACTAAGACAAGCCAAAGGCCCAATCAGTCCAACTACTGCCAACTCTGGCCCCATTTACACTGACTTTGGATGCAGTTTCAAATCAGCATTGAAGAGAGTGGTTTTGCTGTGCTCATGACTGTAAGTTTGGGGCCCAAATAATGATTACACCAACCACAGAGCACTGAAGGGATTTCCTTGATGTAATATTGTAGGAGTTTGTTGTCTAGCTATCTGAATTAAATAGTGAGTGTAGATTGTACCGTAGGCCCCTTCTACACTACCATATAATCCAGATTGTCAAATTAGATAATCCACACTATCTGCTTTGATCTGGATTATATGAATCTACACTGCCATATAATCCCGTTCAAAGCGGATAATCTGGATTTTATATGGCAGTGTAAAAGGGGCCTTAGTCTTTCAGTGGTTCACCAACATTTGCCATAGGTTTTATTTCCTGGCCATAACTAGAGATGCTGAAAGTTCTTCTGTTTTAAGAATTTCATTTTTTTCCTCTATTTCTTCCAATGTTAGGATTTTTAATTGACTTTTAGTTATTTGTATTTTAGAATCTATCTCCTTATTTTTTGGACTTATTTTCAATTTTCTTTCTAAGACTATCAATTCAGCTTATAATTTTGCTATTTCCTCATTTTTCTGGGTTTTTGGAAGCTGTTTTGTGCAATGAAATACCCTCGCATAACCGCATTGCTTGCCTCCCATATAATTGAAGGTTCAAATTCCGGCTGGTTGTTTAGCTCAAAATACTCCTTTATCAAGGTTTTATTTTTATGTATCAGTGTTTCTGATTTTAATAAGGAATCATTCAGCCTCCATTTAAATTGTTTGTGTCCCATTTTTGAAGTAATTTCAGTTGGAGAGTGGTCCGAAAGTATTCTTGGATGAATTTTGGATTCTGTTATATTTGTAATCATTCTTTTTGTTACCCATATCATAGATACCCTTGACCAAGTTCTTCTTCCTGAGAAGAAGGTATAGTCCCGGCAGTTATTATTTTGTACTCTCCATATATCTATTAATGAATTGTCTTCTATCAACCTGAAAAATGAACCTGGTAATTTACTTGATTGATGATTTTTTGGGTTGTTATGGTTTTTATCCAATTTTGGATTAACTACTCCGTTAAAATCTCCCAGGACTACACATTCCTCCCAATCCGACGAAGTTATTTTTTCATTCAAGGTTTCAAAGAATTTAACTTTTGAATCATTTGGGGCATAGATACAAACAATTAACACTTTTTCCCCTCTCACTTTTACTGTTGCCGCAATTACTCTGCCCTCATCCTTAAATTCTAAGACAGGTTCAAGTTTAGGTTCAATGTACAAGGCTACATCTTTTTGGTTTCTTTCCCTATGGAGGACATAAATAGACTTCCTAACCTCTTTTTTCGAGCAAGGATTTTTTGATTCTTTAATATGGGTTTCTTGTAGTGCATATATTGATGCTTTTTGTTTTTTGTAAGTAATGAAATATTTTAGATCTTTTTTCCAGAACATTTAAACCATTTACTTTAACGGAAAAGCATTTTATGTCCATCTTTTAATAGTTTCCTTCCTCCTCTGAGTATTGTTCTTGTTCGTTTTTGTCTATGTCTGATTCGTTTTCTTGTCCTGGTTCTTGAATGCTTTCCTCTTCTTTTCGCTCCTCTGACATTTTGAACCTTTGTGGTGGATATAGCTCAGAATCTAAGGGCCCTTCTACACAGCACCTAGAAGACAGCATTTACCGGGTTAAAAAGGGCCATGGCTAAATCATGCTAATTAATTCACATTTAACATGTGTTAAAGACATCTACTTATATTCTATTCCAGTCGGAAAATGAGCATATACACAATACTGTATATCCCTGCACTCACAAAAAATGTGATTTCCTTCCCTCTCCCTGTGGAGGCTGCTTCAGCACACTTGCACTTTTATAAAGCCCAAAATGGCTGATCAGCTGATTGGGCTGTGAAACGGACACACAGCTGCTTTATAGGAAGCACAAATGGTGAGAGAGAGGGGGGAGGAGAGGGAGAGAACCGCCCTGTGGTTGCCATGGTGACTCCCATCACTAAAGAGTGCGGGAGTCGGCTGGTTGGTCTGCGCCTGCAGAAGGCAGGCCACCCTCAGTTGCCAAAGCGACACCTTGACTTGAAGTTCGAGTGCAGGGGTTGCTTGTCAGGTGCCTCTCTCTTTTGCTCTGAAGTGGCCCAAGAGTGGAGGTGGCAGACTGGTTCTAAAAACTGGTAAGCCTGGATGGTGGCTGCCCCCTGGAAGAGGTGCATTGGGGTCTATTTTCTATAAGAACAGCTGCTAATCCATTGGGAATGCAGACCTTCCACTGTTGTAAAGGCAATGAACTGCAGTCCTTGCTTAGGCACAGGTACAAACAGGCTTCATGTGGCTCAGGCTGGTTCCAGACAGGGCAGTTCTCCCACGTGCATTCGTGTTTTAAAAACGTGCATGCTTTCTGGGGTGAGTGTCCAGAAGTCCTTCCAGGACTGGCCCGGGAGAACACTAGGACACTCAACCCCGCTCCCCAAAAGCCCTAAAAAAACCATTTTAAAAAGAAAAATAATTACCCGGCTTCCATTGGAGAGCTGCCGCAGCTCTCCTGGCATGTAGAAATATGTGCCAGGAGAAGAAGGGGGCAGGAGTGATTTCCATAATATCTGCTTTATCTGAGTCCACACTGCCATATAACCCAGTTCAAAGCAGATGTGGGATTGTATACAGCTGTGTGGAAGCGGTCTCATTTGATCAGTGGTCCTCCGGTTGTTTTAGACTTCAGCTTCCAGCATGTTAGTCCCCCAAAGTTGTTGTTGCTGCTGCTGCTGCTACTGTTATTGTTATTATTATTGTTGTTATTAGCTTCCATTGCCACATAAGAATTGCAATGGGAAAGTAGCCCTTTGTAAGACCCTGTTTAGTCCCCCAAAGCAGCAGCAGCAGTAGTAGTAGTAATAATAATAATAGCCGCCATTAGGGAGTTTCTTGGCTCTCACACTCCACTTTTTGCATTGTTTCCAACCTCAGCCTCCTCCCTTTCTTTTTTTTAACATGAAAGTTAACAAAATCCATGGATAATAACACAGTCTGATCAAAAAAAATTCTTGGTGTCTCCATTTTAAAGTCAGTTCCTGGGGTTATTTGGGAAGCTTCAGCACTTTGCTATCCTAGCAAATGTCTTTCTTTTTCAAGAATAAATCTTTGAACCCTAAAATTGGCTCTGCAATCCTTAGCCATCCTAAAAGGATCAAGGCTATCTCTGCTCACCACATGTAACCTTTTTGTGGTTATGAAATGATGTTCTGATCCTCTGCTAGATTTTGGTGGAATCACCCTAATTGAGCACGATTTGGGGCCTAACAGATTTGATTCTCCAACAATTATTGTCATATTATGCTTTCTTATCTATTATTATTATTATTATTATTCTGACACAAAGCCACAGTATGCCACAGCAAACAAGATCTATATGCTGAATTTCGTATCAAGAAATCACAAGTCGAACACTTCCCAAGCATCTAGGATTGTGTGATGTATTTCCGAATGATGTGCGCAGATCCAAGTAAGGTGGCCTTTTGCAGTTGACAGATCATAATTTTGTCGATGTTTATTGTTTACAAATGCCGACTTGGGATCTTTTGGCATGGCACCCAGAGAGCCAATGACCACTGGGATCACCTGCACTGGTTTATGCCAGAGCCTTTGCAGTTTGATTTTGAGGTCTTGATAACAGCTGAGCTTTTCCTGTTGTTTTTCCTCAAGGCGGCTGTCACCCGGTATGGCGACATCAATAATTGAGACTTTTTTCTTTTCCACAATCATGATGTCTGGCGTATTGTGTTCTAAAACTTTGTCAGTCTGGATTCGAAAGTCCCACAGTATTTTTGTATGTTCATTTTCCACGACCTTTGCAGATTTATGATCCCACAAATTCGGTACTGCTGGCAGGTGGTACTTGTGACATAAGTTCCAGTGAATCATTTGGGCCACAGAGTTGTGTAGTCCATTTGTGCGATTTTCTTGCAACAGCTGAGGATATGGTCCATTTGTTTCATCAGCTTCATTGCACAGTCTGCATTTTGGGTCATCAGCTGATTTTTTGTTCCTGGCTTTAATTGCATTGGTTCTGATGGCTTGTTCCTGGGCTGCAAGAATCAGACCTTCTGCCTCCTTCTTCAGGATTCCATTCATGAGCCATAACCAGGTCTTCTCCTTGTCAACTTTTCCTTCAATTTTGTCAAGGAACTGCCCATGTAATGCTTTGTTGTGCCAGCTGTCAGCTTTGGTTTGGAGTGCAGTTTTCTTGTACTGACTCTTTGTCTGCTGTGCTTTGAGAAGTTTCCAATTACTGACTTCAATTAAAGCAGGTTCTTGGCTTTCCTTGACATATTCTGCCAGGGTGTGTTTTTCTTCTTCAACTGCTTGTTTGACTTGTAAATGTCCTCTGCCACCAGATCATCTAGGCAGATAGAGCTGGTCAATATAACTACGAGGATGGAGTGAATTATGAATGGTCATGAGTTTTCTTGTTTTTCTGTCCAAATTGTCCAGTTCTGCCTGTGTCCAGTTTATGATGCCAGCAGTGTATCTTATGACAGGTATGGCCCAGGAGTTTATGGCCTTGATTGTATTGCCTCCATTGAGCTTGCTTTTGAGATTTTTTCTGACCCTTTTAATGTATTCTTTGCTGACCACAGTTTTCACATGTTCATGTTTGATGTTGTCCAGCTGTAGTATGCCCAGATATTTATAGGCCTCTGGCTGATGACACTTTATTGCTTGGCCATTGGGCATATTTATGCCCTCACTTTCAATGATTTTTCCCTTCTTCTATGCCACTGTCGAACATTTGTCCAAACCAAACTCCATGTTGATATCGGTGCTAAAGATTAATATTATTATATTTCATTATTATTAGACTCATACAGTTGGAAGGGACCCAGTCTGCCAAGCAGGAAGAAGAAAATCCTATTCTCATATTATCCATTATTATTATTATTATTATTATATTCCTAGAGTTGGAAGAGAACCCAAGGGCCATCCATTCCAAGAGCCTTCTGACCAAAAGGGAGACCCCCATTAAATCCTTCCTGCCAGATGTCCATCCTGATTCTGCTTCTAGATGTGCCCAAGGTGCATAAAATAAAAAAAGAATTCAAAAATCAAAAGATGTTTTTAAAAATATTTCTTTGTAAATATAGGTTATATTTTTGGCAGTGGCTTTGGGAAATGGAGCCAGTTGTCTACACCAATGCATCCAGTTACCTTCACCGAAGCAAGTGGTGGAAGTTGGGTGGAGACCTTTGCAGCAGTGGCATTTCTTTCAATGTTATGAGATTGGAGAGAGAAGGGCTGGTAGCCTAGGCTGATGTTATGCTGGTGGCTCTCCCTGAGCAGAAAGGCATTGCCACCTACACAAGGTGGCCGTACCTAGTCTTTAGACCATAATAAAAGGTTGGAATTTTTTTTAAAAAAATATTTATTTGTAAATTGCTTATATTTTTGGAGGTGGCTGTGGCCAAAGGAGGCAGTTGTTGTTTTGGTAGATGGGTGGAAATTCGGTGGAGGCATTTACAACTGGTGGCCTTGAATGGTGTTATTCTAGTGGCTCTTCTTGATCAGGTAGGGATCGTCATATACACAGGGTAGCCATACCCAGTCCGACCCTGTGTACAGCAGGCGAATCCTTTACGCCAGCTCCCTCTTCTTCCTTTTCTTCCACTGCTGCTCTTGGGCCTCCTGTTCATGACTTTGCTTCCTCTCCCAATAATTCAAGAAGTGCAGGTTCCGCCACTTTTGTTTTGATTCCACCTTCTCTTTGGCTCCTCTTGCCCTCTTTTCCTGGTGTATCGCTTGGCAGACTTGTACTTGGGCACGAAGCAGTTTTGCCTCTTCTTCCTTCTTGCCACTTGACTCATTCCATTTTCTGGGCTTAGTTTCTCAAGGAGGACGCCTTGTTGCTTTTTTTTGTGGGACCAGTCAGGCTCGGTTGTCAGCCTTCTCACCTTTGCTTCTGCTCCTAATAAAAAACCTAAAAATCAAAAATGTTTTGAAAAGAAATTTATTTCAACAGCATCAGGTCTTTCGTGGTGGCCTTGGCAAATAAAAAGGCATATCCAGTCTGACCCTGTGTAGAGGAGGCAAATCCCCTCTTGCTCAAGGAGAGCGGCGGCCACCAGCTTGTTTTCCTCCTTCACTTCCTCCCTGGCTCCTCGGCCTCCTTGTTCTGAGTCTGTTTTCTTTCCCAGTAATTAAGGAGATGGAGTTCCTTCCATTTTGGTTTGGCTTCTGCTGTCTGTTGGGCTTCTCTCTCGCCCTCTTTTTTTCATGTTCTTCTGCTTGGTGAGCTAGGATTTATGCCAGAAACATTTCCGCTTCTTCATCTTTCTTCTCCGTTAATTTCCAGAGAGGACGCCTTGGCTTTCTTGTTCTACCGCGAGATTTTCAACTGTTGTGTTAATTGATTTTCTTTTCTGAGAGACCTCAATGACCTTTGTATGAGCGTAACAAGTAGGCCTTTGGAGCAGAGAAGATAAGGTAGTAGGACTGGTGGCTTTCCCTGATATTCTGCCAGCTTTCCATGAGCAGGAAGGGATCCCCCTCTACACAGGGTCGGCATATCCAGTCTGACCCTGTGTAGAGGAGGCGAATCCGCTCCCGCTCAAGGAGAGTGGCGGCCGCCAGCTCCTTCTCCTGCCTTCTTCTCCTCCGCTGCTCCTCAGCCTCCTCTGTTCTCCATCTGTTTTCTTTTCCAGTAATTGAGAAGATGGAGTTCCTTCCATTTTTATTCAGCTTGTGACATCTATGGTGCTTCTCTCTTTCTTTTCCTCTATGTTCGGCTTGGTGGGCTAGGATTTGTGCCTGAAGCATTTTTTGCTTATTCTTCCTTTTTCTCTGTTAGTTTCCACAGAGGACGCCTCGGCTTCTTTGTTGGACCCGTCAGGTCTTCAACCGTAGTGGTATTTGATAGCCTTCCCTGTGAGACCTGAATGACCTTTTAAAAAGTATGAGCGTAAGTCATAAATATAACAAGGATTTAATTTCTACAACTTTACGAGTAAGTTACTTAAAGCTGTGTTACTATGTGGGAAAATACTTCAAAAATTACTGTACTAAAAGTACAATTCTCATATATATCATATTATAATTCAACAAAGGATACTATTCAAGGAATAAGTAACAAGATATTGTTGTTATGGATATCTGAGACTTTTATAATATTCTGTTCCCAGACTAACCAAGCATCTTCTTCCTCCATTTTCATCTTCTTAATAGGTTGATCCAATAATTATTTGTCTTTCTCCTTCAACCTACTCTCCCGATTTCTTCCACATATTTCCAAATTTTGTGGGCTTAGTTTTTCAAGGAGGACGCCTAGTTGATTTTTTTGTGGGACCAGTCAGGCTTGCTTGTCAGCCTTCTCACCTTTGCTTCTGCTCCCAATAAAAATCCTAAAAATTAAAGGTATTTTAAAAAGAAATTTATTTCAAAAACATCAGGTCTTTGGTGGTGGCCTTGGTAAATTAAAAGGCGTATCCAGTCCGACCCTGTGTAGACGAGGCAAATCTGTGCCTTCTGTTCTTTTCCTTCCACCCCTGCTCCTCTGCCTCCTTGTTTTCCATCTGTTTTCTTTCCCAGTAATTGAGAAGATGGAGTTCCTTCTATTTTTCTTTGGGTTGTGACTTCTATTGCGCTTCTCTTGCCCTTTTTTCTTTATGTTCTGTTTGGTAGGCTAGAATTTGTGCCCGAAGCATTTTCACGTCTTCTTCCTTTTTCTCTGTTAGTTTCCCCAGAGAACGCCTCGGCTTCTTTGTTGGACCCCCGTCAGGTCTTCAACCGTAGTGATATTTGATGGCCTTCCCTGTGAGACCTGAATGACCTTGAAAAAAATGTATGAGCGTAAGTCATAAATATAACAAGGATCTAATTTCTACAACCCTAAGGGTAAATTACTTAAAGCTGTGTTACTATGTGGAAAATACTTCAAAAATTACTGTACTAAAAGTACAATTCTCATATATATCATATTATAATTCAACAAAGGACACTATTCAAGGAATAAGTAACAAGATATTGTTGTTATGGATATCTGAGCCTTACACACTTCTGAGACCTTGCCAGGGCTAAAGAGTGAAATTATTGAGGGTAACTTCTATGGGTCTTCCACCCGTACCAATGAGTTTCTGGCTCTCGGTGCCTTTTTCAAAATATCCTTTCTCATGTTTTTCGTAGAGCAGGTGAATCCCTTCCTGCTCAACAAGAGCGGTCGTTGCCAACCCCCTCTCCCTCCTTTCCTTCTACCGCTGCACCTCGGCCTCCTTGTTCTCCATCTGTTTTCTTTCCCAGTAATTGAGAAGATGGAGTTCCTTCCATTTTTCTTCAACTTTTGACTTATATTGTGCTTCTCTCTTTCTTTTTCCTTTATGTTCGGTTTGGTGGGCTTTGTGTCTGAAGCATTTTTTGCTTATTCTTCCTCTTTCTCTGTTAGTTTCCAGAGAGTACTCCTCGGCTTCTTTGTTGTAACCGTCAGGTCTTCAACTGTGGTGTTGTTTGATAGTCTTCCCTCAGAGACCTCAATGACCTTTTTTAGAATAAAAAAACGCAAAAAACAATGCATGAGTGTAAGTCATAAATATAAGAAGGATCTAATTTCTACAACTCTAAGAAAGCTATGTTACTACTATGTTACTAGTACTATATATATATTATAATTCTTTTAAAAAATACATTTTTATTATTTTATCATGGTTCAATACAATTGTTATGCAATGTTTATTTTACAGCAGATTAATATTATTCAATACAACCTACCATACTTTTACCTTTGGCTTCTACTGTTATTTTTCTGCTTATACATATAATCTATCCCTCACCACTGTGCTCCCCTCCCAAGCCACAGCTTTTACATATCTGCTTGGTGGGCTAGGATTTGTGCCCGAAGCATTTTTTCTTATTCTTCCTTGTTCTCTGTTAGTTTCCCCAGAGAACGCCTCGGCTTCTTTGTTGGACCCCCATCAGGTCTTCAACCGTAGTGATATTTGATGGCCTTCCTTGTGAGACCTGAATGACCTTTAAAAAAAACAACAATGTATGAGCGTAAGTCATAAATATAACAAGGATCTAATATATAGTCCGACCCTGTATAGAGGAGGCAAATTTCATCCTTCTCTTATTTTTCTTCCACCCCTGCTCATCGGCCTCCTTGTTTTCCATCTGTTTTCTTTCCCAGTAATTGAGAAGATGGAGTTCCATCCATTTTTCTTAGGCGTGTGTGTTCTGTTGGGCTTCTCTTTCCCTTTTTTCTTTATGTTCTACTTGGTGGGCTAGGAATTGTGCCCGAAGCATTTTTGCGTCGTCTTCCTTTTTCTCTGTTAGTTTCCCCAGAGAACGCCTCGGCTAAATAGGCGTATGCAGTCCGACCCTGTGTAGAGGAGGCAAATTTCATCTGTCACCTCTGATTCCTCCACCCCTGCTCCTCGGCCTCCTCGGCCTCCTTGGTTTCTGTCTGTTTTCGTTCCCAGTAATTGAGAAGATGGAGTTCCTTCCATTTTCTTTGGCTTGTGTGTTCTGTTGGGTTTCTCTTTCCCTTTTTTCTTTATGTTTGGAGTGGTGGGCTAGGATTTGTGCCCGAAGCATTTTTGCGTCGTCTTCCTTTTTCTCTGTTAGTTTCCCCAGAGAACGCCTGGGCTTCTTTGTTGGACCCGTCAGGTCTTCAACCGTAGTGATATTTGATGGTCTTCCCTGTGAGACCTGAATGACCTTAAAAGAAACGTATGAGCGTAAGTCATAAATATAACAAGGATCTAATTTCTACAACTCTAAGAGTAAGTTACTTAAAGCTGTGTTACTATGTGGAAAATATTTCAAAAATTACTGTACTAAAAGTACAATTCTCATATATATCATATTATAATTCAACAAAGGATACTATTCAAGGAATAGGTAACAAGATATTGTTGTTATGGATACCTGAGACATTTATAATATTCTGTTCCCAGACTAACCAAGCATCTTCTTCCTCCATTTTCATCTTCTTAATAGGTTGTTGCAATAATTATTTGTCTTTCTCCTTCAACCTACTCTCCCAATTTTCTTCCACATATTTCCTAATTTTGTGGGCTTAGTTTTTCAAGGAGGACGCCTTGTTGATTTTTTTGTGGGACCAGTCAGACTCGGTTGTCAGCCTTCTCACCTTTGCTTCTGCTCCCAATAAAAATCCTAAAAATCAAAGATGTTTTTAAAAGAAATTTATTTCAAAAACGTCAGGTCTTTGGTGGTGGCCTTGGCAAATAAAAGGGCGTATCCAGTCCGACAGGAGTGGACAGGGGGCGAATCCGTTCCTTCTGTTCTTTTCCTTCCACCCCTGCTCCTCTGCCTCCGTGTTTTCCCATCTGTTTTCTTTCCCAGTAATTGAGAAGATGGAGTTCCTTCCACTTTTCTTTGGCTTGTGTCTTCTGTTGGGCTTCTCTTGCCCTTTTTTCTGTATGTTCTGCTTGGTTGGCTAGGATTTGTGCTCGAAGCATTTTCGCGTCTTCTTCCTTTTTCTCTGTTAGTTTCCCCAGAGAACGCCTCGGCTAAATAGGCGTATTCAGTCCGACCCTGTGTAGAGGAGGCGAATTTCGGTTGTCTTCTCTTATTCCTCCACCCCTGCTCCTTGGCCTCCTTGGTCTCCGTCTGTTTTCTTTCCCAGTAATTGAGAAGATGGAGTTCCTTCCACTTTTCTTTGGCTTGTGTCTTCTGTTGGGCTTCTCTTGCCCTTTTTTTCTCTTGCCTGTATGTTCTGCTTGGTTGGCTAGGATTTGTGCTCGAAGCATTTCCGCGTCTTCTTCCTTTTTCTCTGTTAGTTTCCAGAGAACGCCTCGGCTAAATAGGATTCAGTCCGACCCTGTGTAGAGGAGGCGAATTTCAGGTTGTTCTCTTATTCCTCCACCCCTGCTCCTTGGCCTCCTTGGTCTCCGTCTATTTTCTTTCCCAGTAATTGAGAAGATGGAGTTCCTTCCATTTTTCCTCAGCTTGTGACTTCTATAGTGCTTCTCTCTTTCTTTTTCCTTTATGTTTGGAGTGGTGGGCTAGGATTTGTGCCTGAAGCATTTTTTGCTTATTCTTCCTTTTTCTCTGTTAGTTTCCCCAGAGAACGCCTCGGCTTCTTTGTTGGACCGGTCAGGTCTTCAACCGTAGTGATATTTGATGGCCTTCCCTGTGAGACCTGAATGACCTTAAAAAAAAACAACAATGTATGAGCGTAAGTCATAAATATAACAAGGATCTAATATCCAGTCCGACCCTGTATAGAGGAGGCAAATTTCATCCTTCTCTTATTTTTCTTCCACCCCTGCTCATCGGCCTCCTTGTTTTCCATCTGTTTTCTTTCCCAGTAATTGAGAAGATGGAGTTCCATCCATTTTTCTTAGGCGTGTGTGTTCTGTTGGGCTTCTCTTTCCCTTTTTTTCTTTATGTTCTACTTGGTGGGCTAGGAATTGTGCCCGAAGCATTTTTTTTTTTCGTCTTCCTTTTTCTCTGTTAGTTTCCCCAGAGAACGCCTCGGCTAAATAGGCGTATGCAGTCCGACCCTGTGTAGAGGAGGCGAATTTCGGTTGTCTTCTCTTATTCCTCCACCCCTGCTCCTTGGCCTCCTTGGTCTCCGTCTGTTTTCTTTCCCAGTAATTGAGAAGATGGAGTTCCTTCCATTTTTCCTCAGCTTGTGACTTCTATAGTGCTTCTCTCTTTCTTTTTCCTTTATGTTTGGAGTGGTGGGCTAGGATTTGTGCCTGAAGCATTTTTTGCTTATTCTTCCTTTTTCTCTGTTAGTTTCCCCAGAGAACGCCTCGGCTTCTTTGTTGGACCGGTCAGGTCTTCAACCGTAGTGATATTTGATGGCCTTCCCTGTGAGACCTGAATGACCTTAAAAAAAAACAACAATGTATGAGCGTAAGTCATAAATATAACAAGGATCTAATATCCAGTCCGACCCTGTATAGAGGAGGCAAATTTCATCCTTCTCTTATTTTTCTTCCACCCCTGCTCATCGGCCTCCTTGTTTTCCATCTGTTTTCTTTCCCAGTAATTGAGAAGATGGAGTTCCATCCATTTTTCTTAGGCTTGTGTGTTCTGTTGGGCTTCTCTTTCCCTTTTTTCTTTATGTTCTACTTGGTGGGCTAGGATTTGTGCCCGAAGGATTTTTGCGTCGTCTTCCTTTTTCTCTGTTAGTTTCCCCAGAGAATGCCTCGGCTAAATAGGTGCATGCAGTCCGACCCTGTGTAGAGGAGGCAAATTTCATCTGTCACCTCTGATTCCTCCACCCCTGCTCCTCGGCCTCCTCGGCCTCCTTGGTCTCTGTCGGTTTTCTTTCCCAGTAATTGAGAAGATGGAGTTCCTTCCATTTTCTTTGGCTTGTGTGTTCTGTTGGGCTTCTCTTTCCCTTTTTTCTTTATGTTCTGCTTGGTTGGCTAGGATTTGTGCTCGAAGCATTTCCGCGTCTTCTTCCTTTTTCTCTGTTAGTTTCCCCAGAGGACGCCTCGGCTAAATAGGCGTATTCAGTCCGACCCTGTGTAGAGGAGGCTAATTTCGGTTGTCTTCTCTTATTCCTTCACCCCTGCTCCTTGGCCTCCTTGGTCTCCGTCTGTTTTCTTTCCCAGTAATTGAGAAGATGGAGTTCCTTCCATTTTTCCTCAGCTTGTGACTTCTATAGTGCGTCTCTCTTTCTTTTTCCTTTATGTTTGGAGTGGTGGGCTAGGATTTGTGCCTGAAGCATTTTTTGCTTATTCTTCCTTTTTCTCTGTTAGTTTCCCCAGAGGACGCCTTGACTTCTTTGTTGGACCCATCAGGTCTTCAGCCGTAGTGATTTTTGATGGCCTTCCCTGTGAGACCTGAATGACCTTAAAAAAAACCAATGTATGAGCGTAAGTCATAACTATAACAAGCATCTAATTTCTACAACTCTAAGAGTAAGTTGATTAAAGCTGTGTTACTATGTGGAAAATACTTCACAAATTACTGTACTAAAAGTACAATTTTCTTATATATCATATTATAATTCAACAAAGGATACTATTCAAGGAATAAGTAAAATAGCCTCCATTAAAATGAACATTTTACCGAAATGCTATTTCTTTTCCAGAATATTCCAATCATTAAAACCAATTATCTCTTTAACATCTGGAGAAAAGACATACTAAGCTATTTATGGGAGGGAAAGAGGTCGAGAATAAATTACAAAACTCTCACAGACACAAGAGAGAGGGGAGGTTTATCATTACCAAACCTAAAAGTATACTATGAGGCAGCTGCTTTATGCTGGGTAAGAGATTGGGCGACCCTCACAAAGAACAAGATGCTTAATTTGGAAGGTTATGACATCAGAAGAGGGTGGCATGCTTATTTGTGGGGGGATAAATCCAAGATAGATTTTTTTTTACTAATCATTACATCCGGGCAACTATATTAAAGGTCTGGAAGAAGTATAAAAACAGGCTCTACGACAAACCCCCTATGTGGATCTCCCCAGTAGAGGCTCAGCATAAGAGAGAGAGATCCTGCCAAAAAATGGTATACTTATAAGAATTTACTACCGAAAGAGGGGATCTCCTGGAGGCTGAAACCCCTGGAGGAACTAAGAAAAATGGACGAAGAAATCTCCTGGTTCCAATATCTACAAATGAAAGAATATTACAAAATGGACATCAAAACAGGTTTCTGTGACCAGGTCACAATATGGGAAAGAGTAATGAACTCAGGAAAAAAAAACAAATCAAAATGCTCTACAATCAACTATTGGTATGGGACACCGAGCAAGAATTGGTAAAGGAAAACATGATAATTTGGGCGAAAGATCTGGGACACCCAATACGTTTAAAAGATTGGGAAGACATCTGGAAAAAGAGGACCAAGTATTCAGGATTTGCATCAGTAACTGAAAATTGGTACAAGATGTTATTTCGTTGGTATTTAACACCCTCTAAACTAGCCAAGATCTACAATCATGTATGCAACAAATGTTGGAGATGTCAAACACATAAAGGAACATTCATACACTGTTGGTGGGAATGCCAAAAAATTAAAAAATTCTGGAAAAGTGTTCATGCTCATACACAGAAAATTTTAAATTATAATTTACAACTCAAGCCAGATTATTACCTTCTCAACATCATGAAAGATGACATTGAGAAAAATCAGGATAAATTGTTCTTTTACATATCAGCCATGGCAAGACTAGTTATCGCAAGAAATTGGAAAAATTAAGACCCGCCGGAGCTAGAGGACTGGCTGCTCAAACTAAGAGAATTAATGGATTTCGATATTTTAAAAGATCTAGTTAATGATCAAAGTGGCAAGAACAAAACTGACTGGAGCCAAGTAATAACATACCTAAAGGAAGTAAAACTTAAGCATAACTAAGGAACTACTCAAGTGAACCATAAATGAAAACAAACTTTAAGTGGCGCTCGAGAGAAATTGCAAGGGAAGTGTCGACTCTTCAAGTAAACAAGGAACCCTGCAGACTGGACTGGAAGATCTACCTACAATCTATCAAGATTTTAGGACCTTCTATTTCTCTATCTAGATTTTCCCTCTTTTCTGACTTTTTTATACCTTTTCTTTCTTTCTTTTTTCTTCTTCTTCCTTCACCTCTTTTCGTTTCTTTCTTCTCTTTTCTCCTCTTCCCCTCCCCCTTTTTTCTCCCTCTACTCCCCTTCCCCATCTTACCTTTCTCCTACCTTTCCACCCTTTTCAACCCTATTCCTGTTACACTCTCTAGTTTTATTTTGTATGTTAAAATAACTCAATAAAAATTATGGAAAAAAACACGTCAGGTCTTTGGTGGTGGCCTTGGCAAATAAAAAGGCGTATCAAGTCCGACCCTGTGTACAGGAGGTGAATCTGTTCCTTCTGTTCTTTTTCTTCCACCCCTGCTCCTCTGCCTCCTTGTTTTCCATTTGTTTTCTTTCCCAGTAATTGAGAAGATGGAGTTCCTTCTATTTTTCTTTGGCTTGTGACTTATTTTGCGCTTCTCTTGCCCTTTTTTTCCTTATGTTCTACTTGGTGGGCGAGGATTTGTGCTTGAAGCATTTCCGCGTCTTCTTCCTTTTTCTCTGATAGTTACCCCAGAGAACGTCTCGGCTAAATAGGCGTATCCAGTCCGACCCTGTGTAGAGGAGGCGAATTTAATCCACCTCTGCTCCTCTGCCTCCTCTGTCTCTGTCTGTTTTCTTTCCCAGTAATTGAGAAGATGGAGTTCCTTCCATTTTTCTTTGGCTTGTGACTTCTATAGTGCTTCTCTCTTTCTTTTTCCTTTATGTTTGGAGTGGTGGGCTAGGATTTGTGCCTGAAGCATTTATTGCTTATTCTTTCTTTTTCTCTGTTAGTTTCCCCAGAGGACGCCTCGGCTTCCTTGTTGGACCGGCCAGGTCTTCAACAGTAGTGATATTTGATGGCCTTCCCTGTCAGACCTGAATGACCTTTAAAAAAGTATGAGCGTAAGTCATAAATATAACAAGGATCTAATTTCTACAACTCTAAGAGTAAGTTGCTTAAATCTGTGTTACTATGTGGAAAATACTTCAAAAATTACTGTACTAAAAGTACAATTCTCATATATATCATATTATAATTCAACAAAGGATACCATTCAAGGAATAAGTAACAAGATATTGTTGTTATGGATATCTGAGACATTTATAATATTCTGTTCCCAGACTAACCAAGCATCTTCTTCCTCCATTTTCATCTTCTTAATAGGTTCTTCCAATAATTCTTTGTCTTTCTCCTCCAACCTACTCTCCCAATTTTCTTCCACATATTTCCTAATTTTGTGGGCTTAGTTTTTCAAGGAGGACGCCTTGTTGATTTTTTTGTGGGACCAGTCAGGCTTGGTTGTCAGCCTTCTCACCTTTGCTTCTGCTCCCAATAAAATCCTTAAAATCAAAGATGTTTTTAAAAGAAATTTATTTCAAAAACGTCAGATTTTTGGTGGTGGCCTTGACAAATAAAAAGGCGTATCAAGTCCGACCCTGTGTACAGGAGGCGAATCCGTTCCTTCTGTTCTTTTTCTTCCACCCCTGCTCCTCTGCCTCCTTGTTTTCCATCTGTTTTCTTTCCCAGTAATTGAGAAGATGGAGTTCTTTCCATTTTCTTGGTGACATCTGTTGCGCTTCTCTTGCCCTTTTTTCTTTATGTTCTGTTTGGTGGGCTAGGATTTGTGCTCGAAGCATTTTCGCGTCTTCTTCCTTTTTCTCTGTTAGTTTCCCCAGAGAACGCCTCGGCTAAATAGGCGTATCCAGTCCAACCCTGTGTAGAGGAGGTGAATTTCGGCTGTCTTCTCTTATTCCTCTACCCCTGCTCCTTGGCCTTCTTGGTCTCCATCTGTTTTCTTTCCCAGTAATTGAGAAGATGGAGTTCTGTAGCAACCCAGTTCCCTTTCATGCCTGCGGGGCAGGGGGCAGCACCGGGGGTCCCACTTGCATTAGGGCCAGCTGCAGCTGATGAGGACATGGAGGAAGGGGATGACGAGGTAGCTGGGCCTTCCTCTCCCACAGAGAGCCTGGCCTGGGATGATGAATGGCCTGACAGCTATGACAGCTGGGAAAGTCAAGCTGACCCTGAGAGTGCTGACTCAGATCAGTATGAGAAACCAGGTGGTTTCGGGTCGCAGGAAAGGATCAGGGAAACAGTGGAGGATGAGCCCATGGAAGCCGAAAGGGAGTTCAGCTCTCACGAAGATAGCGACCCAGGTGCTGGGAGGCAAGGACGGAGCTTTGATAGGAGACGGAGCATTGAGTTGAGCAGGAGAGATTGGCACCGCAGCCTAGAGCGCCAGAGAAGCGCTAAATCCCGTAGCACAGATTGGCGCCGCAGCCTAGAGCGTCGGGGGCCTCGCCAAGGGAATTAAGTATAGGATCCGTGGGAAAGGATCCTCAGTAGCTCGGCCACTTCTGTTCTGAAGGGAGTGAAGCGAGCGAAGATCCACGGAGCCAGGATTAGGCTCATGCCATGCCAAGAAGTTTCTTGGGTTTACTTTCATGAACCTTGCCCTGTTTGCCTTGCCATGGACCAAGTCTGTTTTTGATCCGCTTTGTTTTGCGGAGCCTTGCCAAGCCTTTGCCTTTGGATTTACTGAAGACTCTTTAATTGCAATACTACTTTGATACTTTTTATGGACAATTACCCTTTTCACCTGTTTTTTTATTATTCAATAAATAGTTAGCTGATTACCATCTCTGTGTGTGTGATTAAGGGGCCGGGCCGAGACCCTGCATCGTGACAGCTGGCCGAGCTACTCCACGAACCCCTTTTCACACCACGGGACATTCAAGGCGATGCAGAAAGCGAGTCAGAGAAATGGCTCAGTTAACTGCCGCACAGATCCTGGAGATCCAGCAGGAGGTAGTGGACCTCCGGGCCAGGGCGGGAAGGCACCCCTCCCTGGCCATTCCAGCCCGGTTCAGCGGTAACCCGGCTCAGGTCAATGTGTTTATTGGACAATGTGAGATGTACCTGGAGCTGCGGGCCATGGAGTTCCTCATGGAGAGAGCGAAGGTGGGCTTTGTCTACAACCTCCTGGAAGGGACGGCAGCAGCATGGGCTACAACGCAGCTGAAGGCCGCCTCGCAACAAGTGGCTACTGTGGCGGTGTTCCTAGAGGCTATCAAGACGACCTGGGGAGACCCAGTGAATGCGGAGCTGGCAGAGAGAGAGCTGGATCGTTTGTCCATGAGAGTCCTGCCCCTGTCCCAGTACATTTCCCAGTTCCGCAGGCGACAGCCAACCGCCCACCGTTCCGACCCTTCGCGCCGGCTCCTCAGCCCCTGGATGAACCGTAACCCATGCAGTTGGGACACGTGAGACCCAAGGTAGACGCCGCCGAGAAAGCTCGGCGCCAGCACCTGAACTTGTGCTGGTACTGTGGAGGATCCGGGCATTTTACCAAGGAATGTCCCCAGAAGCCACGCAGCAAGACCCCCCGGGCCTCTGCCGCCGTCGCAGAGCCCCAAGAAGCTGAAGAAGCCATTCAGACGGCGGGGGAAGGGGTCGGCAGAGTTTAAACGGGTTCGCCAACTCGGTCGCAGTCGCCAACCTCCCCCCAGAACCCCAGACTGGACAGTTGTTTTTGGTGATGGTCGCCCTGTGGTCACAAGAGAAGGGACCGATGATGGTTCACGCCATGGTTGACTCGGGGGCCACCAACAACTTCATTGATGCGGACTATGCCAAGTCTGCTGGATTACAGTTTCATGAATTAAAAGAGCCCAAGGGCGTACAGACTATCGATGGAAGGCAATTGAAAGCCGGAGCAGTGACACACTACACTGCTCCTACCAAAATGTGGACAAGTTCCCACAAAGAGGACATTTCCTTCCTGGTGACCAAGTTGTCAGACTTTCCTGTAATCTTGGGGATCGTGTGGCTGACGCTACACGACCCGCAGATCTCCTGGGCCAGAAGGCAGTTGCAGTTTTCTTCTGAACATTGCCAGGGACATTGCATGACGGCTAGGGCTTGCCAGGCCCAGGAGGTGGAACAAGCAGCTACCCTGCCCAAAAAATATGCCGGTTTTTGGGACGTTTTCAGTGAGAAGGAGGCGGAACGCTTGCCTCCCCACCGGTCCTATGATTGCGCCATTGAGTTGGAGCCCGGAGCACCCATCCCCCGTGGAAGACTCTACCCTTTCTCGGAACCAGAGCAAAAGGCTCTCCGGGAGTTTTTGGATTAGAATCTGCGAAAGGGATTCATCTGGCCATCCCAGTCCCCAGCTGGGGCGCCTATCCTGTTTGTCAAGAAGAAATCCGGAGAGCTGCGGCTGTGTAATGACTATTGGGAGCTCAATAAGATCACGATCCGGAACCGATATCCCTTGCCATTGATCCCAGAGCTGTTGGAGCGGATGAGGGGAGCCAAAGTCTTCACCAAATTGGACCTGAGGGGTGCTTACAATCTGGTGCGTATTCGTCAGGGCGACGAATGGAAGACCGCTTTCCAAACTAAATGGGGAAGTTTTGAATACAGAGTTATGGGATTCGGTTTGTGTAATGCCCCCGCCTGCTTCCAACACTTCATGAATGACATCTTTCGAGACCTGTTAGATCGCTATCTGGCAGTGTATTTGGACGACCTGTTGATCTTCTCACCTGATGAGGCGACCCACGACCACCATGTGAAAGAAGTGTTACAGCGGCTGAGGGACCACGGTCTCTATGCCAAGTTGGAGAAATGCGCATTTGATCTATGCGAGGTGGATTTCCTGGGCTACCGCATCTCTCCCATAGGCATCACCATGGATGACACTAAGGTTCAAGCAGTGGCTGACTGGAAGGCTCCTGCCAGCAAAAAAGATATTCAGAGATTCCTGGGTTTCCAAACTATTACAGGAAGTTCATCCCGTACTTTGGCAAGTGGGCCGACCCCATCACGCAGTGTTTGCGAGGAAAGGTGCCGTTCCGGTGGACATCGGAGGCGGACGCGGGGTTCCGGAAGTTGAAGCAGCTGTTCACCACGCAGCCGCTTCTGCAGCACCCTAACCCC
The DNA here is from genome assembly GCA_030556195.1 of Anolis apletophallus. Lineage (NCBI taxonomy): Eukaryota > Metazoa > Chordata > Lepidosauria > Squamata > Anolidae > Anolis > Anolis apletophallus. The sequence goes on along the minus strand of JARBWK010000012.1, from coordinate 48,195,899 downwards.
CGCACTCCTTTCATTGTGCAAGCTGCTGCATCGGATGTAGCAGTGGGAGCGATCCTGCTACAGCCGCAGGGGACAGACTTATTGCCCTGTGCCTATTATTCCCGGCAACTGACGGCGCCGGAGAGGTACTATACCATTTGGGAGAAGGAGCTCCTAGCCATTAAGGTAGCTTTTGAAGTTTGGCGACATCTACTTGAAGGGGCTCAATTTCCGGTGGAAGTGCACACAGACCACCGGAACTTGGAGCACTTGAAGACTCAGCGCAAATTGAACCAGAGACAGCAGAGATGGTCTCTGTTCTTTGAGAGATTCAATTTCCGCATTCACTATGTGACCCCCAAGCAGACCAAACAAGCTGATGCACTGTCTCAAAAGCCAGAGTATGTCAGAGGAGGGGAAGGGCTTTCTGAGACGCGGCTGCTGAAAGCGGAGAACTTTGCCGCCACTGGCAAAGCCACTGCACCCACCCCGGTGGTCAACCCGGACCCGGGAGACAAAAGAACTCTGAGTGACCGGATTCAAACTCAACAGAAGGGAGACCCTTGGGTTCAAGAGCAGCTAACCAAGGGGGTGCAATTCCCTTTCCAAGTAAAAAACGGCTTGCTGTACCGCCGTGACTGTATATATGTTTCCCTTGGGCCGGAGAGAGAGGACATTCTCAAACTTTGCCATGATAGTCGGGCCGCAGGACACTTTGGGCTGTTCAAAACACTACAGTTGGTGCTGTGAGACTTCTGGTGGCCTAAAGTGCGGAAGGACATTGAGGCTTATGTCAGCACTTGCCCCGTCTGCCAGAGGGCCAAGAAGCAAGGGGGCAAGCCGGCCGGCTTGCTCCAGCCATCACTGACTTGCCAAAGTCCAAGGGGTTCACCACAATCCTGGTCATAGTGGACTGTCTCACCAAGATGAGTCACTTTATTCCATGTGTAGGGGTGCCTAGTGCCAAAGAGACAGTTACCCTTTTCACCTGTTTTTTTATTATTCAATAAATAGTTAGCTGATTACCATCTCTCTGTGTGTGATTAAGGGGCCGGGCCGAGACCCTGCATCGTGACAAGTTCCTTCCATTTTTCTTCAGCTTGTGACTTCTATTGTGCTTCTCTCTTTCTTTTTCCTTAATGTTTGGAGTGGTGGGCTAGGATTTGTGCCTGAAGCATTTTTTGCTTATTCTTCCTTTTTCTCTGTTAGTTTCCCCAGAGGATGCCTTGGCTTCTTTGTTGGACCCGTCAGGTCTTCAGCCATAGTGATATTTAATGGCCTTCCCTGTGAGACCTGAATGACCTTGAAAAAAAAAACAATGTATGAGCGTAAGTCATAACTACAACAAGCATCTAATTTCTACAACTCTAAGTTGCTTAAAGCTGTGTTACTATGTGGAAAATACTTCAAAAATTACTGTACTAAAAGTACTATTTTCTTATATATCATATTATAATTCAACAAAGAATACTATTCAAGGAATAAGTAACAAGATATTGTTGTTATGGATATCTGAGACTTTTATAATATTCTGTTCCCAGACCGTCCAGATCTCATCTTACTCTATTTTCAACATCTTAATAGGTTAGTTTTTCAAGGAGGACACCTTGTTGATTTTTTTGTGGGACGAGTCAGGCTTGGTTGTCAGCCTTCTCACCTTTGGTTCTGCTCCTGTCACACCTCAAGGGCCTCAGGCCTCAGTTTTGCTTGAGCAAGACCACAGCCATGCCGGCTGCAAAGAACTTTCCAAGCCAGCTTGTTTCTCTCCAGAGACTCCCTCTGGGCCCCTTTGCCTTTCCCGTGAGAAGCAGGTACTGAATGCGCAACGTGGACAGGCCAACGTTACTCAAACGTGCCTCCCCTGATAGGCAAAGCACCTCAGAGATGCTTCAAGTCCAGCTCCCTTTGCCAGCTACAAGCCCCTAACGAGTTGTGTATTCCGGAGAGACTGAGGTAGCTAAACATACAGACAGTCATCAATCATGGGACTTTGACACTCGACGCACCCAGATCAAAGCCACTGGACACTATAACTGCTTAGAGATGCCCATTGAAGGTATCTCGTACCAACTCCGCATTCAAGGATGTTCCTGTGAGAGAGGCCGCTTTCGGGCCTTCCAGAAGCCTGTGCCAGACAGCGTCGGGCTGCCTTGATCCTGCCCCAGTGCTACGTTCCTGTGTTGTTCCTGTAAAGACTTTACAAGCTACTGAACTTTATTGCGTCCAAGAAAACCTTCCTTGCCATTTTAAACCGGCTGGGAACCTTTAAGAGACTTTTATTGCATCCGGCTTGTTTCCTGAACCCATCCGCTTGCATTCCTGTTGCCACGGGATTATTTATCCACTGCTGATTCCTGTTATTTGCTGCTATTTGGAGGCCTTATAGCATTGCCTCTAAACACTTTCCTATACCTTTTATTCACAATAAGCCTGTTGTACCTCAGCTGCTTTGTGGAGGTGAAGTCCCAGGGCCTAGAGGGCGATAGCTCCCAATAAAAATCCTAAAAACCAATATGTTTTTAAAAGAAATCTATTTCAAAAACGTCAGGTCTTTGGTGGTGGCCTTGGTAAATTAAAAGGCGTATCCAGTCCGACCCTGTGTAGAGGAGGCAAATTTCATCCTTCTGTTCTTTTTCTTCCACCCCTGCTCCTCGGCCCCCTTGTTCTCCATCTGTTTTCCTTCCCAGTAATTAAGAAGATGGAGTTCCTTCCATTTTCTTTGGCTTGTGTGTTCTGTTGGGCTAATCTTTCCCTTTTTTCTTTATGTTCTACTTGGTGGGCTAGGTTTTGTGCCCGAAGCATTTTTGCATCTTCTTCCCTTTTCTCTGTTAGTTTCCCCAGAGAATGCCTCGGCTTCTTTGTTGGACCGGTCAGGTCTTCAACCGTAGTTATATTTGATGGCCTTCCTTGTGAGACCTGAATGACCAGCTTAGTCAGTAGCCCCCCCTCATAGCCATGAACCGGGGTCCTGTTCCTGCTTTTGGTCACCTTGTGGACCGCAGAGAAAGGCCCCACCATGATTTATGCAATGATAGATTCCGGGGCCACGAACAACTTCATCGACAAGGATTTCGCCAAGCATTTGGGCTTGGGATGTCAGGACTTAAAAGAGCCCCGGGCAGTGCAGACCATTGATGGTCAAACCTTGAAGTCGGGCCCTATTGGGCAATGGACTAAGCCTGTCAAGATGAGTGTGCTAGAACAGGGCTGTCCAACTTCTACCGGGTCCAGGGCCGGAATAGAGGTCACTGATGACCTCGGGGGCCGCTCGGCCCCACCCCAGGCCCTGCCCCCACCCCAGGCCCCGCCCCAGGCCCCGCCCCCAGCCCAGGCCCCGCCCTCTCCTAAAGCTGTCAATCTCCCGGGCAGCGCGTCACAGGCCTGGCGTGACGCGCTGCCCTTGGCGCCGCCTACTCCTCCTTTTCGGTGGCCCCCCCGCCCTATGAAAAAAAGCCAATGCAATAGGACAGGGCTGTCCAACTGGCGGCCCTGGGGCTGGATCCGGCCCCCCAGCCTGTTGGGCAAGGCCCCAGCTATGCCCTTGGCGCTGCCTTCTGCCCTTTTTCGGCAGCTTCCCCGCCCTAAGAAGAGCAGGGGGGCCGCCGAAAAAGGGCAGAAGGCGGCGCCAAGGGCAGCGCGTCACAGGCCTGCCGTGACGCGCTCCCTTGGCGCCGCCTACTCCTCCTTTTCGGCGTGGAGAGAGGGACGGAGGGGGCGGTGCAGGGAGGAGGAGCTAGCTCTCTTCCTCCTCCCTGCCCCGCCTCCCCCCTCCCCCCCGGCCGCCATTTTTTTAAAAAAATAGAATTTGTTTTTAAAATTTAAAAATGGCGGCTGGGGGCATAGTTGGGGCCGTGCCCAACAGGCTGGGGGGCCGGATCCGGCCCCAGGGCCGCCAGTTGGACAGCCCTGTGCTAGAACATCAAGAGGACATATCTTTCCTAGTTACCCGGATTCCTCACTTCCCTGTGATTTTGGGAGTGGCGTGGCTCACCCAGCATGACCCCCAGATCTCCTGGGCCCACCGAGAGGTGCGCTTCCCTTCCACGTACTGCCAAAGACACTGCTTAAAGGGCCAGGCCGGGGCTGCTACCGAAGTTGAGACCTTGGCTACGCTGCCCCTCAAGTACCAAGAGTTTTGGGAAGTGTTCAGCGAGAAAGAAGCGGACAAACTTCCACCCCATAGACCCTACAATTGTGCGATTGACCTGGTCAAGGATGCCCCAATTCCTCGCGGAAGATTGTACTCCCTCTCGGAGCCAGAGCAGAAGGCGCTTCGGGAGTTTTTGGATACAAATCTGCGTAAGGGATTCATCCGTTCGAGGCAATCCCCTGCCGGAGCCCCAGTCCTGTTCGTGAAGAAGAAATCAGGCGAACTGCACCTCTGCCATGACTACCGGGCCCTCAAAAGTATCACCATCCGCAACAGGTACGCTCTTCCCTTGATCTCAGAGATGTTGGAGCAGGTGCGAGGCACCAAAGTGTTCACCAAATTAGACCTGAGGGGGGCCTACAACCTTGTGCGGATCAGGGCCGGGGACGAGTGGAAGATGGTGTTCCAGACCAAGTACGGAGCTTTTGAAACCCTGGTAATGAATTTCGGGTTGTGCGACGCACCATCCACATTCCAGCATTTTATGAATGACATCTTTAGAGACAATCTAGATCGCTTCCTTTTGTGTTACCTAGACGACCTTCTTATTTTTAGTGAAGACCTAGCGTCCCACGAGCGTCATGTGAGGGCCGTGCTGCAAAGACTCCGAGATCATGGCCTCTATGCCAAGCTAGAGAAATATACATTTGAAGCAGAGAAAATAGACTTTCTGGGGCACTACATTTCGGCCCAAGGGATTTCCATGGACCCCGTGAAAGTGGAGGCTGTGGTGCAGTGGGAGCCTCCAAACAGCAGGAAAGACATTTAGCGCTCCATGGGCTTTGCAAACTACTACCAGAAGTTCATCCCTGGCGTTGCCAAGTGTTCTGAGCCAATCACGCAATGCCTTAGAGGTAAGGCCCCTTTCCGCTGGACTGCTGAGGCAGAGGGGAGCTTCCAGCAGTTAAAGCAGCTGTTCGTGACTCAGCCCATCTTGCAGCACCCTGACCCCGCCAAGCCCTTCCGGGTGCAGGCCGACGTGTCCAATGTGGCGATCGGAGCGATCCTGTTTCAACCGTGGGGGGAGGATTGGCTGGCTTGTGCCTACTTCTCTAGGCAGTTTACGGCCCCAGAAAAGAACTATACCATTTGGGAAAAGGAATTGTTGACAATTAAAGCTGCTTTTCAATTCTGGCGACACTGGCTGGAGCGATCGCAGCATGAGATCCAAGTTCACACGGATCACCGCAACTTAGAGCACCTTAAGATCGCGCAGAAGCTCAACCGACGGCAGCAGCATTGGGCCTTGTTCTTTGAACGCTTTCATTTCAAGATTCACTATGTTATGCCGGCCCAGACCAAGCAGGCTGACGCCCTGTCCAGAAAACCAGAATACACTCAGGGCTGCGAGGACAGCCCAGATGGCCGGCTTCTTCAGCTCGAGAACTTTGCAGCGGCTACGGAACCAGCACCCCCTCCTGCTCCGCCACCGGCGGGGCGCAGCGAACCTTCCCAGCCCCCGGATGGTCTTCCCCTGGATACACAGATTCGCGCCAGGCAACAGGAGGACCCATGGGTGAAGGAGCAACTGGAAAAGGAGGTACAGTACCCGTTTAGCCTACAGAATGAACTCTTGTGCCACCGTAACCAAGTCTACGTTCCCCGAGGCCCTGAACGGCAAGAAATCCTTAAGTTATGCCACGATAGCAAGGCCGCGGGACATTTTGCCCTCTTTAAAACCATCCAACTGGTATCCAGAGATTTTTGGTGGCCCAAGATGTGCAGGGAAATTGAAAAATATGTAGCCACCTGTTCAGTGTGCCAAAGATCCAAACAAGTGGTGGGCAAGCCCAAAGGACTGTTGCAGCCCTTGCCCACCCCCAGGGGCCCCTGGGAAATGATATCCATGGACTTTGTCACCGACCTGCCAGCCTCACAAGGAAACACTACCGTGTTGGTTGTGGTGGACTGCCTTACTAAGATGGCACACTTTATTGCTTGCCCGGGTCTGCCATCTGCCAAGGAGACCTCGGACCTTTTCCTCCATCATGTGTTCAAGCTTCATGGCCTTCCCAAGAGTTTGATTACGGACCGAGGCAGCCAGTTCACCTCCCAGTTCTGGAAGGAGATGCAACGGATGCTGGGGATAGAGGCTCGGCTGTCGTCAGCTCATCACCCGGAGACAGACGGTCAAACCGAGCGCACCAACGGGACCTTAGAACAATACCTGCGGTGCTATGTGAACTATCAACAGGATAACTGGGCCGCCCTGTTATCCCTGGCAGAATTTGCCTACAACAATTCTGTGCATGACAGCATCCAGCAGACCCCGTTCTTTGCAAATATGGGATACCATCCACAATTCTATCCAGCTCTGGTAGAACCAAGAAATGTTCCTGCCGCTGAGGAGCGGCTTCAAGAACTGGCTGCAGTGCAACAATTACTGAAAACACAACTGGACCAAGCCAAGGCTGACTACAAGAGGATGGGTGATCGCCACCGCCAGGAGGGGCCAGAACTAAAAGTGGGGGACCAGGTGATGTTATCTACCCGCCACTTGCCCTCCCAGCGGCCCTGCCGCAAGCTCAGCGCCAAGTACCTGGGACCTTACAAAATAATAGCCAAGATTTCGCCGGTTGCTTTTCGGCTCCAGCTTCCCAGAGGGATGAGGATTCATCCGGTGTTTCATCGGGCACTCCTGCGCCTGGTCAACGAGGTCCAGCCGGAAGGGGGTAAGTTGGCCCCCCTGCCAGTCTTGATCAATGGGGAGGAGGAATACGAGGTGGCAGAGGTTTTGGACTCCCGTTTGTTCCATCGCCAACGTCAGTATTTAATTGATTGGGCCGGGTACGGCCCGGAAGAGAGATGCTGGATTCCAGCCTCAGACCTTCATGCTGATGAACTTTTAGAGCAATTTCATCGGGCCTACCCCGCTAAGCCCGGGGCACTAGCCGGCCGGGGGGGGGGGCGCGTAAGAGGAGGGGTAGTGTCACACCTCAAGGGCCTCAGGCCTCAGTTTTGCTTGAGCAAGACCACAGCCATGCCGGCTGCAAAGAACTTTCCAAGCCAGCTTGTTTCTCTCCAGAGACTCCCTCTGGGCCCCTTTGCCTTTCCCGTGAGAAGCAGGTACTGAATGCACAACGTGGACAGGCCAACGTTACTCAAACGTGCCTCCCCTGATAGGAGAAGCGCCTCAGAGATGCTTCAAGTCCAGCTCCCTTTGCCAGCTGCGAGCCCCTAACGAGTTGTGTATTCCGGAGAGACTGAGGTAGCTAAACATACAGACAGTCATCAGTCATGGGACTTTGACACTTGACGCACCCAGATCAAAGCCACTGGACACTATAACTGCTTAGAGATGCCCATTGAAGGTATCTCGTACCAACTCCGCATTCAAGGATGTTCCTGTGAGAGAGGCCGCTTTCGGGCCTTCCAGAAGCCTGTGCCAGCCAGCGTCGGGCTGCCTTGATCCTGCCCCAGTGCTACGTTTCTGTGTTGTTCCTGTAAAGACGTTACAAGCTACTGAACTTTATTGCTTCCAAGAAAACCTTCCTTGCCATCTTAAACCGGCTGGGAACCTTTAAGAGACTTTTATTGCATCCGGCTTGTTTCCTGAACCCATCCGCTTGCATTCCTGTTGCCACGGAATTATTTATCCACTTCTGATTCCTGTTATTTGCTGCTATTTGGAGGCCTTATAGAATTGCCTCTAAACACTTTCCTATACCTTTTATTCACAATAAACCTGTTGTACCTCAGGCCTCAGTTGGGCCTAGAGGGCGATAGCTCCCAATAAAAATCCTAAAATACAAAGATGTTTTTAAAAGAAATCTATTTCAAAAACGTCAGGTCTTTGGTGGTGGCCTTGGTAAATTAAAAGGCGTATCTAGTCCGACCCTGTGTAGAGGAGGCAAATTTCATCCTTCTGTTCTTTTTCTTCCACCCCTGCTCCTCGGCCCCCTTGTTCTCCATCTGTTTTCCTTCCCAGTAATTGAGAAGATGGAGTTCCTTCCATTTTCTTTGGCTTGTGTGTTCTGTTGGGCTTCTCTTTCCCTTTTTTCTTTATGTTCTACTTGGTGGGCGTCTTCTTCCTTTTTCTCTGTTAGTTTCCTCAGAGAATGCCTCAGCTTCTTTGTTGGACCTGTCACGATGCAGGGTCTCGTCCCAGCCCCTTAATCACACACACAGAGACGATAATCAGCTAACTATTTATTGAATAATAAAAAACAGGTGAAAAGGGTAATTGTCCATAAAAGTATCAAAAATGCAATCAAAAAGGTAAAGAGTCCGTAAATAAATCCAAAGGCAAAAAGCTTGGCAAAAGTTCCGCAAAACACTGCGGATCAAGGACTTGGTCCGTGGCAAAGGAACAAGGCAAAGTTCAAGGAATCAAGGCCGACAACCTGGCTCCGTGGATCTTCGCTCGCTTCACTCCCTTCAGATCAGAAGTGGCCGAGCTACTGAGGATCCGTTCCCACGGATCCTATACTTAATTCCTTTGGTGAGACCCCCGACGCTCTAGGCTACGGCGCCAATCTGTGCTACGGGATCTAGCGCTCCTCTGGCGCTCTAGGCTCCGGTGCCATTCTCTCCTGCTGGACTCGATGCTCTGTCTCCTATCAAAACTCCATCCTTGCCTCCCAGCACCTGGGTCGCTATCTCCATGAGAGCCAGACTCCCTTTCAGCTTCCATGGACTCATCCTCCGCTATCTCCCTGACCCTTTCCTGCGACCCGAAACCACCTGGTTTCTTATACAGATTATCTGAATCAGCACTTTCAGTGTCGGCCTGACTTTCCCAGCTATCATAGCCATCCGCCCAGCCATCATCCCATGCTAAGCTTTCTGTAGGAGAGGAAGGCACAGCTACCTCATCATCCCCTTCCTCCATGTCCACATCAGCTGCAATTGGCCCTAATGCAAGTGGGACCCCCGGGGCTGCCCCCTGCCCCCCAGGCACGAAAGGGAACTGGGTTGCTACAGGACCGGTCAGGTCTTCAACCGTAGTTATATTTAATGGCCTTCCCTGTGAGATCTGAATGACCTTTAAAAAAAGTATGAGCGTAAGTCATAAATATAACAAGGATCTAATTTCTACAACTTTAAGAGTAAATTGCTTAAAGCTGTGTTACTATGTGGAAAATACTTCAAAAATTACTGTACTAAAAGTACAATTCTCATATATATCACATTATAATTCAACAAAGGTTACCCTGTCGTGGTCACCTGTGAATCCGTATATGTGATATTTCTTGCGCTTGTGCAGAAAGCATCAGAACCTTCTAGAAAGAATTTAGAAAGAAATCAGCTGAAGCCCCACCCATCCCTCCTGAGAACATATATAGCCAGTGGCTTCAGCCTTAAGTTCTCTCTTTCCGCGCTTCTAAGCAGTAGCTGAGAACCTTCCACAGTTGTTATCTAGCCTTTCAGACTGATTTATCCCTATTACCGGACTGCCTTGACCATTGTGATTCTCTCCATTCCTGATCTGGACTGTTTTGACGAACTCGTGAGTTTTCTCCTGCCCTAACTTGGATCGGCCCACCACTTAGTCTCTGTCTAATAATTTTAACATGTCCGCTACCATGGCATTTAAAAGGTTTTTGAATTGCGTGGACAATGATGGCCATGCTCTGTTCCTTTTTAAAAAAAAGTTTTTATTGAAGTTTTATCGCATAAGTGCATACAGAGAAATGTGATTGGGAGCGGGGAAGGGAGGGGTGGGGTAGGAGTGTTGGAGGGAGATACAAGGACTATAAAGATAAAAACAGGAAAAAGGGGGGGGGGGAAGAAAAGAAAAGAAAAAAGATATAATGGCATAAAAAGAAAATGTCGACTTCCATGTTATATACTTATATCAATGGCTGAGTATCTACTTTTTTGTTATTTCTATCTTGTTAGACAATTTTGATATTACTCACATATCGAAATTAATAAAAATCTTATACATTCTTGACTACCATTTTACTGCTGTGATCTAGGAATTTGGATCAAGTCTACTATAATCTATGCTCCTCTTGTTGTCCTTTTGTTTTATGCTAACAGCCTCCCGTTTTCAGATACTCATCAAATGAGTCCCAGTCAGTAGGTTTGATCGGATTACCATTACTTTGTTTTAGGAGAAAAGTTAATTTATCCATGTCTCTTATGTCAGACATTTTTTGGCGCCATTCATCCATTGTTGGAATTGTTGCTTGTTTCCATAGCTTCGCGTAAATCAACCGAGCCGCTATTATACTGTATGTCAAGATTTTGTCCTCATTGTTGTTTAATTGCATATCTCTGTCTGTTAATCCTAACAAGAAAAATTCTGGTTTTAATGGGATATTCATTTTTAAGATTTTCTGTGTCGCCTCCTGGACCTCTTTCCAAAAAATATTTACCATCGGGCAGGTCCACCATAAGTGGTAGAAACTCCCCACTTGTTGTTTACATTTCCAACATAAATTGGAATTATTTTTATACATTTTACTCAATTTTTCTGGGGATATGTACCATCTGTGGACAATTTTTAACCAATTCTCCTTTAAATTTGATGAGTATGTATATTTCATTTTCTTTGTCCAAATCTGTCGCCAATCTTGTAACTTTATTGTATGTCCAATATTATTTGCCCAGTTTACCATACATGTTTTTACCACCTCGGTTTCTGTTTCCCACTCTAACAATTTGTTGTATAGTTTCGTTATAGTTTTCTTTTTTATCTCCATTATATTTTCCCAGAATTTTTCTTTTTCTTCAAATCCCTTGGTTTTATCCTGTTTATATATATTCTGCATTTGCATATATTGAAGCCAGGTTAAATTGCCAAAGTTTTTTTTGAGATCTTCTTGAGATTTTAATTCCAGACTATTATTTCTTTTCTCTAAAAGATCCTTATAGGTCGGCCATTTTTGCCATCCCAGAAGTCTCCTTTGCTTTGCTTCAATTGGTGAAATCCAGAGGGGGTTGCAAAGTGAAAATATGATTTATATTTGTTCCACACCTTGTCTGTTCCTTACTTGTCTGGGAGAGGGGCATCTGGCTCAGGGGTGTGCGATTTGTAAAGCTTTTACCCCCTCAGACTCTGAAGAATAGAGCCTTGTGCCTGAAAGTGGTGCTTTATGAAAGGGCCCTGATGCCATCAGCTCCCCCTCATCAATTTCCAGAGGCTACCGCTCCCCGGGAGGCCCAAGTGCTGCTTTCAGTGGCTCCCAATATGGCAACTCTTCCTAAAAAGAAGACTAAAAAGACAAAGGCGAATGGCTGCCAAGATGGCGCCCAGCCCTCTGGACCGGAGACTAACAGGATTGTTATGGCGGGAAAAGCGGCTGCCTTACCCATTCCAGTTCAACAGCCTCCTCTGCGCACCTCTCCACCAGTGGCAGAGGCGCAAGTTGAAGAAATTGCGGAGGCTGCAGATGCGCAATTGGCGCATGCGCGAGAACATCCAGCGTGGGCGGGCACTGCTTTGGAGGACGAGACATCGACTCCACTGATGCCCTTGCTTCCAGGATCGGCTCACCCTGATAGCGAGGCTGCTGACCTCTAGATGGGAGAGCTCCAGCTGACAGACCCTCTACCTCCCTCGGGGCCGTTCCCGACACCGGCTCTTTCCTCCTCTCCTCCTAGGGACAGAGCTATATCCCGGCATGCAAGGCCTCCCTCCAGACATCACAGCCAGGGATCGGATCGGCGGCGTCGATACTGATCTCCTTCAGCGAGCTCAGACTCCTCCTCCCTGGAGCCATCTAGGAGATTAAGGGGAAGGATGTGTGGTCGACGGTCACGCTCTCCGCTGCGGAGCAGGCATCCCCCTACATCGGTCTTGCAGCAGGGGTTCTGGCAGATGATTCCACAGGGCCAGTACCTGTATTTCGCTCCCTCAATTCTGCCAGTGGCCCCCTGCCACCCGGGGATGCCTTGGGCTCCCTTTATGGGCCAACCTCCTGTTTATCCCTCCACCTCGGCTGCAGGAACCTTGCCCCTTTCAGGGACTGCCCCAATGCCATCCATGCCCACACCGAGGGATATGCCAGCTACCCCTTCTATGCGGCGTTCCAACCCTGTGGGTCGAGACCCTTCTGGTACTTCTCTTCAATCCACTGAACTGGATGGGGTTGCTCTCATCAAGACGGGATCGTCTGATACAGACCCAGAAGTTGAGCAGGGGGTCAAAGATGTGGATCAAGACCCTTCTGTGCCCTCTAACTTTGCTAAATTCGTGGTCCTAATGGGTCGCATGATGAAAGCTTTGGACCTCCCTGTCTCCAACACCCCTGATTCGGTCCAAGACCCTATGTTTACATCTGAAGAACAGGGTCCATCGACTTCCTCAGCCGTCCTTCCACTACCATATCTGCTCAAGCTGGTGGATGCCCCCGATGTCTCTCCTTACGCTGTTCAAGCAATTCCCAAGAGACCTGATGCATTGTACAGAGTGCATCTCTCTTTGGCAGACTGGGTGTCACGCCCCGAGAAGCCTAATACCATGGTGGTGGAGGTGGCAAAAACCAAAGGCCCCAAGGGAGCAGCATTAACACCTGTAGACAAGGAGGGAAAGACGATTGATGCAATTGGAAAGAAGGTACACCTCTCTGCGAGCATCTTCACTCGCATGGCGCACTACGCCACATATATGAGCGGGTATCAAACCTTCTTATGGGGCAGAATCCTTCCGTTCCTTGATCTACTACCTCCGTACGATCAGAGGTTTCCTAAGGCCTTCCATGCCGAGGCCTTGGCACTCTCCAAGCTCCAGAAGGACTTCGCCAAACATATGGCAGAGTCAGCGGGGAGACAGTTCGCCACGGCTACCTCCATTCATCGCCACGCTTGGCTCCGCTCCTCTACATTTTCCTAAGGGGGAAAGGCTCTTTTGCGACATAAGGACCTGCCCATGTATCATGATGGAGTTTTCCATCCAGAGACAGACACCAATCTGAAGGAAAAGCATGAGATCTGCCAGGCAGCCCACAAGTATGGCTATCCACACCAGCCTTACTATCAGCCAAAACCACGATGGCAGGCCCCCTCTACCCCTTACTGTAAGAACTTTGGGAACTCTTTCTCGAGGGGATCTAGGTCCCGCTCTTGGTCAGGCAACAGATGCCAGTCGGGACGCAGGCAGTCTTATGTCGCAAAACCCCGACAACAACTATTCCAGCCTGGGTCTAAGACCCAGGGCACCTCCAAATGGTGCCTTTGATCCCAGGTTCAGCAGTAGGTCAGCAGTCCTTTTCCCATAGAGGACTCTACCCTCTTGTGTTACCCTGGGTTGGACTGTTCATCTGACGTTCCTGTTGGTTCCCCTTTGTTTGGGGACAGATTGAGACTTTTTCATCAGGAGTGGGCTAATATTACCACTGACTCTTGGGTTCTTAAAATTGTTGAGGAGGGTTATGCCATTGAGTTTAACAGTGTGCCCCTGTAGGCTACTTGCAAACGACTCTAAGTCCCCCTGTTCTAGTTGAGGAAATTGTTACCTTGCTGCAGAAGGGTGCCATAACCCGGGTTTCACCTGATCTTTATTCTTCCTGTTTCTTTTCCCGATATTTTGTTGTATCTAAGAGGGATGGCGGTCTCCATCCCATTTTAAATTTGAGGGGTGTTAACAAATACGTTTTGCCAAAAACATTTCATATGGTTACCTTGTCTTCCATTCTTCCTTTGTTAAATAAAGATGTTTGGTTTGCTACAATTGACTTAAAAGATGCCTACTTTCACATCTTGATAGCCCCGGGGCACCGCAGATTTTGCTCCTTTTTGATTGGGGATGAGGCTTACTGGTTCAATGTCTTTCGTACCAGCCACCGCACCACGCATATTCCTATGATCACCTGCAGGAGAATATTTTCACCACACTATCTCTTCTCCAGTCCCTAGGTCTAGTGGTCAAAATGGGGAAGTCCCAGCTGACCCCCACGCGCCGGATCCAGTTAATTGGTGAAACATTGGACTCCATAGTGGAGAAGGCCTTCTTACCCAGCGACTGGTTGGCCACGCTCCGGTCCCTGCTCCATGAAGCCATTCACGCCATGTCTATTTGGGCGAGACAGGTACAGCTGCTGCTGGGCCACATGGCGTCCACTACAGTGGTGATGCCATATGTGAGATTGCACCTATGCCTATTGCAGTTCATGGTTTCTGTTGGTGTTGTCTATTCCCCCGCAGGTCAAGCAGTGCCTCCTCTGGTGGATGGATGTGGACAATGTTTGTGCTGGCCTCCCCTTTTACTCTCTGGCCCCGTCCATAACCATCACCATGGACTCTTCCATGACTGGGTGGGGGGATCACTCCGAGGACATGGTGGCCCAGGGCTTTTGGAATCAAGACGAGTGCACCCTCCACAACAATGCACTAAAGCTTCTAGCTGTGCAAAAAGTCCTACTCTCATTCAAGAAAGTGCTCTACGGAAGGGTAGTACAACTGCTAAAAGACAACAATTACTTCAAAATTTACAGTAGGTCTCATATATATCATATTATAATTCAACAGAGGATACTATTCAAGGAATAAGTAACAAGATATTGTTGTTATAGATATCTGCGCCTTAAATACCTCTGAGAACTTGCCAGGGCCAAAGAGTGAAGGTAGCAAGGGTAACTTCCATGGGTTTTCTGCCCATACCCAGGAGTTTCTGGCTCTCTGTGTCTTTTTCAAAGTAGCCTTTATAATGTCTTTCGTCGAGCAGGTGAATCCCTTCCTGCTCAAGAAGAGCGGTCGCCGTCAGCTCCCTCTCCCTCCTTTTCTTCCGCCGCTGCTCCTGGGCCTCCTTGTCCTGTCTCTGCCTTTTCTCCCAATAATTCAGGAAGTGGAGTTCGCTCCACTTTTATTTTGATTTCGCCTTCTCTTTGGCTTCTCTTGCCCTCTTTTCCTGGTGTTCCGCTTGGATGTATTTGGATACATTTTTTGCTGTTTTGTTCCTTCTTGGCACTTGACTCATTAATATATGAGTCAAGTGCCAGTGAAATAAGAGTCTTTGGACCTACAATTAAATAAGAGTATTTTGACCATAATAAAATGTTTTAAAAATATTTGCTTATTTTGGAGGCAGCCATGGCCAATAATGCAAATGTCTTGGTGGATGGGGAAAATTTTTTGGAGGCCTTCGGAGCAGCAGAGAGAAGGTAGAAGGGCTAGTGGCTTTGGATGTTATACTGACAGATCTCCTTGAGTTGGAAGGGATCCCCCTCTACACGACCCTGTCTAGAGGAGGCAAATTCCCTCCTATTCAAGGAGAGCGGTGGCTGCCAGCTCCTTCTCCCACATTTTTTAACTCCACTGCTCCTCGGCCTCCTTGAAAGGAACTCCATCTTTTTTCTTTCCCAGTAATTGAGGAGTTCCTTCCACTTTTGTTTGGCTTATGACTTCTGTTGGGCTTCGCTCGCCCTCCTTTCTTCAAGTTCTGCTTGGCAGGCTAGGATTTGTGCCAAAATCATTTTCGTTTCTTCTTCCTTTTCCTCTGTTAGTTTCCACAGAGGATGTCTTGGCTTCTTTGTTGTAACCATCAGGTCTTCAACCATGGTGTTTTTTGATAGTCCCCCCTGAGAGACCTCAATGACCTTTTTAAAAAAAAGCAATGTATGAGCGTAAGTCATAAATATAACAAGGATCTAATTTCTACAACTCTAAGAAAGCTATGTTACTATGCTGAAATTACTTCAAAAATCACAGTAGTAAAAGTTCAATTCTCATATATTTCATATTATAATTGAACAGAGGATACTATTCAAGGAATAAGTAACAATATATTGTTGTTATAGATATCTGAGCCTTACATACCTCTGAGACCTTGTCAGGGCCGAAAAGTGAAGGTATTGAGGGTAACCTCAATGAGTCTTCTGCCTATACCCAGGAGTTTCTTGGTCTTTGTGACTTTTTCCTTGTAGCCTCTCTCAAGACTTTTGTAGCAGCTATGAGATATTGGATCTCTCTGCAATGAAGCCAGGGCTGGCCAAAGCTTAAATGCCTGAAGGGGGCATGGTGATACTATTCAAAGAATAAGTAACAAGATATTGTTGTTATATCTGAGCCTTACATACCTCTAAGACCTTGTCATGGCCCAAGAGTTAAGGTATTGAGGGTAACCTCAATGGGTCTTCTGCCCATACCCAGGAGTTTCTTGGTGACTTTTTTATTTTAAGTTTTTAAATTAATA
Source organism: Anolis apletophallus (assembly GCA_030556195.1). NCBI lineage: Eukaryota > Metazoa > Chordata > Lepidosauria > Squamata > Anolidae > Anolis > Anolis apletophallus. The sequence goes on along the minus strand of JARBWK010000012.1, from coordinate 48,179,691 downwards.
ACATACAAAGTACAACATCTATACAAACATAAACCTTACCTACACATATATACATTAGGGATTAATACAGGGAAGGAAGGAGAGGGAAAGGGGTGGAGGGTGAGAAACAAGAGGAACAACTAAAACCAGATTAACTTTGCCTTGTGCTTCCAGCTTTAAGTACGTACAAAGACAACTTCTTTCATTATAAATTCTGATTGTTAAATTGCAGGCATTAAATCCTGTACATGAAATCAATGCAAGAATATATAATAATACAATTTATGATATATCTGGTACTTAGCGTGTTTGAAGTCTGTTGTAGATAAAAGTCCAGTATCCAGATAATCCGGTTCAAATGGTTGATATTACTTAACCTTCAGACGCGAAGTTGTGGAGGTCTGTCTCCACTATAATCCGAATTTAGATTATAAACTCAATCCGGTACAGAACAGAAAGTTGTGTTCAGTTTAGAGTTCAAACAGTATCAAGTCTCATGGACCCGATCCTATGCCTTGCAATATAAATTGTATTCCAGATTGATGGAGAAATTCAGAGTTCATTAGTTGGTTCTTATATTTATCCGGAAAATTGGACCGGCTGTGCGGTTTCAATTTGAAATGATTTAAGCTGTTTGCTGTGTAAGCCGTATCGGTACAACTGTTCCATTTGGATGCCTTATGGTATTATATGGAGCTCAACTGTTTCGCCAGGGGTTCCACGGCTTCCTCAGAGGCATTCCTTGGAGAATTGCACTGGTAATATATGCATAACTTGCGGCAATCACATTTAATCCATATGGAAACTACTCACATCAAAGAGAACATTCCGCCTATGTTGACTCAAAGTTGATATGTGTTGTTTAAACCTATAAATGTTACACTTTTGATACAAATTATTTATTGATGGTTTTTTCACTATAATATAGCTTATACCTTTGCTCAGTCCTAGTGTTTTGTAGTTGCAAGGTATTACAGCTTAACCCATTACTGTGTTTAAGTGTGATCCTGGCGCCAGAAGTAATGAATGTGTACAATATTTAGGAGGTACTGTATTTTCCACTTCTTTTCCTTTTGGATCTGTGTGACCAAAAACTAAATGCCTGCACAATATTTAGGAGGATATTGCTGTATATTTCAGGTCTTGGTGAGGGCCAAGAGTTTTTCATCGGAGCCTCTTGGTGACTTAGTCATCATAGTTTTTGAAGACTTTTGTAGCAGCTATGAGATACTGGATCTCTCTGCCATGAAGCCAGGGCTGACCAAAAACTAAATGCCTGCAGGGGGCATGGTGATACTATTCCAGGAATAAGTAACAAGATATTGTTGTTGTTATATCCTCTAAGACCTTTTCACATACCCTCGATGGGTCTTCTGAGACCTTGTCAGGGCCAAAGAGTGAAGGTATTGAGGGTAACCTCGATGGGTCTTCTGCCCATACTCAGGAGTTTCTTGGTCTTGGTGACTTTTTCATCATAGCCTCTTTGAAGACTTTTGTAGCAGCTATGAGATACTGGATCTCTCTGCCATGAAGCTAGGGCTGGCCAAAGCTTAAATGCCTACAGGGGGCATGGTGATACTATTCAAGGAATAAGTAACAAGATATTGTTGTTATATCTGAGCCTTACATACCTCTGAGACCTTGTCAGGGCCAAAGAGTGAAGGTATTGAGGGTAACCTCAATGGGTCTTCTGCCCATATTCAGGAGTTTCTTGGTCTTGGTGACTTTTTCATCATAGCCTCTCGCAAGACTTTTGTAGCAGCTATGAGATACTGGATCTCTCTGCCATGAAGCTAGGGCTGGCCAAAGCTTAAATGCCTACAGGGGGCATGGTGATACTATTCAAGGAATAAGTAACAAGATATTGCTGTTATATCTGAGCCTTACATACCTCTGAGACCTTGTCAGGGCCAAAGAGTGAAGGTATTGAGGGTAACCTCAATGGGTCTTCTGCCCATATCCAGGAGTTTCTTGGTCTTGGTGACTTAGTCATCATCGCCTCTTTGAAGACTTTTGTAGCAGCTATGAGATACTGGATCTCTCTGCCATGAAGCCAGGGCTCGCCAAAGCTTAAATGCCTACAGGGGGCATGGTGATACTATTCAAGGAATAAGTACCAAGATATTGTTGTTCTATCCGAGCCTTACATACCTCTGAGACCTTTTCAGGGCTGAAGAGTGAAGGTATTGAGGGTAACCTCGATGGGTCTTCTGCCCATACCCAGGAGTTTCTTGGTCTTGGTGACTTTTTCATCGTAGCCTCTCCCAAGACTTTTGTATCAGCTATGAGATACTGTATCTCTCTGCCATGAAGCCAGAGCTGGCCAAAGCTTAAAAGCCTGCAGGGGGCATGGTGATACTGTTCAAGGAATAAGTACCAAGATATTGTTGTTATATCCGAGCCTTACATACCTCTGAGACCTTGTCAGGGCCAAAGAGTGAAGGTATTGAGGGTAACCTCGATGGGTCTTCTGCCCATACTCAGGAGTTTCTTGGTCTTGGTGACTTAGTCATCATAGCCTCTTTGAAGACTTTTGTAGCAGCTATGAGATACTGGATCTCTCTGCCATGAAGCCAGGGCTCGCCAAAGCGTAAATGCCTACAGAGGGCATGGTGATACTATTCAAGGAATAAGTACCAAGATATTGTTGTTATATCCGAGCCTTACATACCTCTGAGACCTTGTCAGGGCCAAAGAGTGAAGGTATTGAGGGTAACCTCGATGGGTCTTCTGCCCATACTCAGGAGTTTCTTGGTCTTGGTGACTTAGTCATCATAGCCTCTTTGAAGACTTTCGTAGCAGCTATGAGATACTGGATCTCTATGCCATGAAGCCAGAAGCATAGTAGGGGGCCCTGTTCTGCCTTTGTGCTCACCAACAAGAACTGGAAGATGCCTGTAACCCAAAGGACAGATCAAAAACTGTATTTGGTGAATCAAAACGTTTCATTGACAGACAAATTCAACGTCTTTCCCCATGGTTGCCACTATAGAATATCTGTAAGGGGGGGGGAAACCTTTAAAATTTATACAATTCTGTTCTCAAATCTTCTTTGTTTCTGGAAAGTTATTGCCACATAGTATAAAGTTCCGACATGACTGGATTCTGTGGATCTTTACTTATTTCTGTTGTTTTAAAGTGTGTTTTTTATATTCACTGTAAGCCATCCTGAGCCCTCGGGGAAGGATGGCATATAACACTGAATAAATAAATAAATATATAAAATAAAATAACTGATACAATTCCAACATGACTTTATGTTTCTCTGTATAATGTAGTTCTTGTGTCTAACTAAAATACAATCCTGACGTGACTTGAATGAATCCAATCCTGATGTGACTACTGTTATTTTACTATTAACTATATATATATATATCTGATGTTATGTGAAATAATGCAGTTCTGACGTGACATGTTGTTTTGCTATACGACGTGACGTGAATTTCTGTACACCTTCTAGCTTCCTATGCTTCCTTCCAATGCCAAACACTAATTGACAAATCCTAACTGACAAAAAAACCTGCCATTTCAAAGCCAAGAGGAGCTGAGGCTGAGCTCCGCCCCCTCCCAGATCCTTAAAGGCACAGACAGTAAATTACAACTTCCGGAGGCATGACAGGGTCCCTAAGTGGGCTAATCAGGAGGGAGGAGGGTAAAAAGTCAATGGGCATCACTCACCCAAGAGACATTTTTTATATAAATTTGATTCACAGACATTAACAGTTTACAGGGTAAACACAACACAAAACAATGAACATTTTAGAAACAAATAACCCCACCACCAAGGCCTGAACAAATATCATTTCCTATACCATATATTAATGAGTCAACCGGTAAACAGTCAACCAACCATTCCTTGGGTAGTCTGACTTGGCCACGGTAGTCCATGCTCCGAAGATCGACTGGAAGAGGGCCGAAGATCGACTAGTAGCTCGCGAGCTACCTAATGAGCACCCCTGCCCTAAATGGTTCTGGAGCAACTTACATGTCCAAATGCATCTCCCGTTATGAACCATCTAGGACCTTAAGATCATCACAAGTACATTTGGTGGAGATGAGAGACAGGGCCTTCTTGATGGTGGCCCCTCAGCTGTGGAACACCCTCCCTATAGATATTTGATTGGCCACCTCCCTTTTAACATTTCAGAAAAAAGTCAAGACGTGGCTTTTTGAACAAGCATTTGCAAATGCAGAGTAACTGACATAAGAAAATGGAATGACTAAACAGAGTCTGGACAACGTTTTTAACAAGGAGACACTATGAATTTATATTTTATTGATTTGTTTAGTTTTTATTATATGTTATGCTTTTAATTGTATTTATGACATTGTAAGTATTGAATTTTGCCCTGTTAACCGCCTTGAGCTGCCTACGGGCTGAGAAAGGCGGTATACAAATACAGTAAATAAAATAAATAAATGAATATACTAATGTCATGTCCAAAATTCCTGACCAACAAAGCTGCATTGTTTTCCCTTTTCACTCTCTAATACATCTATATCTATGTCTATCTATGGTATGTGCGTATGTATGTATCTGTGTATATGGCAGCTTTCTGATTGGTTGCTACTTCTACAGGCCACTGCGACCCCCCCCCCCACAACTGATGGACCTTGACCAAACTTGGCACACACAACCCCCATGACCCACTTTATATCCTGGTGCACTTTGGGGGAAGATGGACCACATATGATGGGATTTCCAGTACTTTCAATCGCTTCGGCTCTCACAGACCACTGCGGCCCACACCAATGACAGCTCAGGACCAAACTTGGCACACAGAGCCCTCATGACCTACTCTACATCCTGGAAAAGGGGGGGAATCACCAAAGAAGAATTCAAACAAATAACCGACATACCATATATACTCGAGTATAAGGTGACTCGAATGTAAGCCAAGGCACCTAATTTTACCAAAAAAACCAAGAAAATTTATTAACTTGAGTATTAGCTGAGGGTAGGAAATGCAGCAGCTACTGTTAACATTCAAAATAAAGACAGATACCAATAAAATTACATTAATTAAGGCATCAGTAGATTAAATGTTTTTGAGTATTTACCATATTTCAAAGAAAAACAGTAGACCAGCTCTGTAAGTGGAAACAAAAACAATATAATATCAACAATAACTTAACAACAACAACAACTTCATTTGTATCCCCTATGGGGACTCATGCCGGATTCCAACATAGTAACAAACATTCAATGCCTATATAAACATTGCAGAGCTAAATAAAGATAATTTCACATATGCACTTCCCCCTGAAATGTTTGCAAATCCTTGCTCTCTATATGTGCATCTCCATCCTGCAATATTTGCAAGCCCTATATATCTATGTTTATATCTATCTAGACCCCCCCCCCCCTACAGTTTGAAGCCCTAGGACGCAGAACAATGGCTTCAAACTACAGGAAAGGAGATTCCACCTGAACATTAGGAAGAACTTCCTGACTGTGAGAGCTGTTCAGCAGTGGAACTCTCTGACTCGGAGTGTGGTGGAGGTTCCTTCTTTGTAGGCTTTTAAGATGGATGGCTATCTTTCAGGGGTGCTTTAAATGCGATTTTTTTGCTTCTTGGCAGGGGGTTGGATTGGATGAGTTACAAGGTCTATGATTCTATGTGCCTTTCTACACAGCCCTATATCCCAGAATATCAAGGCAGAAAATCCCACATTATCTGAGTGTGGACTCAGGGCTTGCAAAGGCCAGTGAACACTTCCAAGGGAACAAGAATCACCTCTGGTTTGTTTGCAAAAGAAAGCCAGGGAATTGGATGGGTTTTCTCTCCCCACAGAAAGACCTTCAGGGCCCTCCCACACAACCATATAACCCAGAATATCAAGGCGGATAATCCACAATATCTGCTTTGATCTGAGTTATCTGAGTCCACACAGCCATATAACCCAGTTCAAAGCAGATATTGTAGGATTTTATACAGCTATGTGCAAGGAACCTCATTTGAAAAGAGCTCCTACAGGTGTTTTTGACTTCAGCTCCTAACAATTTAGTCCCCCAAAGTTATTGTTGATTGTTGCTGTTGTTGTTACCTTCCATTGCCACACAAGAGTTGTAATAGGAAAGCAGCCCTGTGTAAGACCCTGTTTAGTCCCCCAAAGTTTTTGTTGTTGTTGTTGTTGTTGTTGTTGTTGTTGTTAAAGCCCTTAGGGAAAGTTTCTTGGGTCTCGTACTCCACTTTTTGTATTTTTTTTTTACCTCAGCCCCTCTCCTTCATTTTTTATGAGTGTTAAAAAAATTGGATAATAACACAACCCAACCCCCAAATGTTTTCTTGGTCACTACGTTTTTAGGCCTGTTCCGGGGGTATTATTATTTAATATGGTTTTCTGTGGGCGAGAAGATGGTGACTATGTTCTCAGACACTAGAGTTGATGTAATCTATCCAATGGAATTTTCTGATTCAGCACCTCAAAAAACCAAACCAAATCTAAAGTTGACCAAAACCTGATTTGTAACCCTTTTTGTACTAATGATGGAGAGTAGTCCCTGGTCAAAAAAGGTTGGGAACCACTGTTTTACTTGATCAAAATGCCATTCGCTGGTTGATTCTCTAACCATGGGGTTTTTTTTGTGAACGAACAGATGGTGACTACTGGATGGTATATGTTCTGTACCAGAAACTAGAGTTGACATGGTCTACCCAATGCAATTTTCTGAATCAGCACCCCAAATAACCAAGCCAAATCTAAAGTTGACTGGTCAAAGTGGTCCCTGGGCAAAAAAAGGTTGGGAACCTTTGCCCTACATTGAGCAGAGAGGCTGCTTCTTCAATAGTTGGGATTGCAAGTCCAGCTTCTACTTCATCCTGTGGGTCCTTACTCACTGCAGATAGCAACATTAGTGGAGGACAGAATATCCCCTTGACCAGTTTTGGCAATCTAGGGCAAAAGAGTTGGAGGAAGCAACAGTGTCTGTTTGCTGTGATAAAGGAGATCAAGAGTTTCAGTACATATGGGGAAAGGAAATTTATTTGTTTATTTATTTGCAGTATTTATATTCCGCCCTTCTCACCCCGAAAGGGACTCAAGGTGGATCACAATGCACACATACACGGCAAACATTCAATGCTGTTTTTGACATACAAGACATACAGACAGAGGTCATTCAGCAGTTTCTTCCACTTTAGATCCTGGGGGAAGCTGTCGCTTCTGCCTGTCGCCAAGCCTTTTGATCATAGTGTTTCCTCCTTGCTCTCCAGCATTTTTATAGTGTCATAAATTAACCTCCTGGCTTTAAGTGGTCCCTAATTTCTCTACTCACAGCACAGCTGTTTTTGAACTGCTTAGATGAACAGTAAGCTGGGCTTTTTTTTAAACAGCTATTTAATAGTTGGGAGCTCAAGCCTGACTCGGGCTTCAAACTTGCCACCTTTCGGTCGGCAGTGATTTATTGCAGCTGATTAACCAGCTGTGCTACTTGCCCACCCCTAGCAAAGGCAGATCTGAAAGTTGATCTTGGAATGAGCAATTGGGACAACAGTGTTGTTTTGGAAATTTGAACAGATCACTTAAAAAAAAACTCCATGTGGAACTCATTGCCCGCCGACGTTTGTGCCATTCAGAACATCCTCCCATTTAGGAAAGCCTGCAAGACTGTTGTTTCAGCAGGTTTTTGGGGTTGGATGAAATGCAGTTTCCCTCTGCATACCGCCATCTTGTATTATCTTCTGTTGTCGCAGTGTTTAATGTGCGACCTAGTGTGCCTTTTTATCTGTGGTTTTATTGTGGTTTTAACTTTCGCTGTATTGGCTATTTTTATAACATGTTGTGAGTCGCCCCGAGCCATTGGGAAGGGTGACAGACAAATACGAATAAATAAATAAATATATGGACTGTAAATAAGTCTACATGGGATGTGATTGACAAGTACTGCAACTAGGTGCAGTGCCTTACCTGCTGACCCCCCAAAAACTGTTTGGTTACTCAAATTTGGTTACTCAAATTTTAATCTGGACCATTTATCTAAATTGCCTTCATTTATTTCTACCAAGTTCTGTAATACTTTGGAACCCTCTGAGGAATCCATTAGGTGACATACATCTTTCCAATGTGAGTTTGATTCCACTTCCCAAAGAGAAATCTTTTATGCTTGTGTTTATGATGTAATAGTGTATAGAAGGAAGTGGCTTCCAATAGTATTTAAAAATTAACCAACATTCGGTGTGTATATATACCTTTGTTGACAACTGCTCAGGTCACCAGACCATATTTGCATACAATAGGTTGTGAAATAATTATATATTGTTATCCTGTCATCTTTTCTTTCTTTTGCCGTGCCTCAACAATGATCAATTAGAATAGAATTTTGTGTTCATGAGGCTTCTTTGCTTAACACAATTTGATTCTACTGGTTTTCTTTTTTAACCAATTGTGGGTATTATTTTCAATGGATTAGATAACTGAAAGATAAAAATAAAATATTTATGACACCAAAGTGTTTTCCCTCCATTTATTGACAAACAGGCAGCATTGAAGATGTTATAAGATTGCTCCCAAATCCTGCAAACTTCAGCTCATTGGTGGCTTGGCTGATGAGCTTCATGGAAGATGTCCGATGATGACTTGCTGCTGTTGAAGAAAGGCTTTCCAAAGAAAGGAGTGGGGGAATTGCTGGAAATCATTTTTTCCCTCCTTTCCAGTAGTAGTATGTGGCACACACACGTACATAGCCTGTCCAAAACAAAACAATGTTGATTATAATAAATTACCCTCCAAACATACAGAACCCCATTTATGGTCATTATTTTACAAATGGCACCAATCCAGATTGTTTGCCAGGCATAAAATGTCAATTCACTTTAATATTAGATATAGGATAATAGGTTTTTTTTTAACCTTTCTTTTTCTTTAGTGGCGAGTCATAGATGATCCTGCATCTTTTGTTCCTCCTGCTTGGAGGAACTTTAACGCAAGGGTCCCTACAACTTGGTCTGTGCCTTGACATCTTTGTTATTTCAGGATTCCAGGAGCCGAGGCATCATCACTTGGCTAGCACAGCCAAGCAGCCCACTCTGATGTTGTGCGAGTTTCTGAAGCAAGTGTACCCAGTCCTCTCCTTTTATAACATCTGTAACAGTAGTACATTGTTACACAGTGCCTGCCTATGTGTTGAAACATGACCATATATAGCTGTTTCCAGGCAACAATGGAAAAACAGAAAGATTTCTAGTAGCTCTTACTTTGTTGTTTTCCATAAAACAATATTTACCTGAATTTTATTTAGATTGTCCCATATAATATGATATTTAAAATGGGAGGATACTGAATTTCCTTTCTAATGGTCTGTCACATTAGTGCCACCTTTCTTGTATTTTGCTTCGTCTGGGGTGCATTGTGGCAAGTTGGTAGCATGATCAAAGTGGTCCCTGGGTTTGTTGGAGTAGTGCAGCCCAACAACTTCTGGACTGCCACAGGTTTCCCGCTGTGCTTTGTAGGATCTATCTATCTATCTATTTATTTATTTATTTATTTGTGGCATTTGTAACCTGAAGTTTCTCAGCCTTGTAGCGACCCAAGGCGACTCACAGAAATAGCAATTTTAGTGCCATACATTAATAAAAATACAGTTAAAAACATTCAACTCAACATTGAAAAAGCATATAGAAATTATTTTAAAACACATACAAAGGCGGGCCAATAAGTCCGTGACTTTTTCAATTTCCCACCTCTTAACTGAAAGGGCAACATTGTTCCTGTCAACAGGCACCTGTCAGTTGACTCCTGTCAAAATTTGAACAAGCTGCGTCATTTAGTTTGTGTTTGACAGCCATTGATAGCAGACTACCGCGTGATTTGAGGGGAAAATGGAAAAAAGTGAATTCCGTGTGCTCATTTAGCATTACTTTTTGCGTGGAAAAACCATCACTCAAACCAAGGCTAAGCTTGATAAATATTATGAGGACTGTGCACCATCAATTTCAATCGTAAAAAGTGGTTGACTGAATTTTGTTGTGGCCATACAAGCACAGAAGATGCCGAATGTTCTGACGCCAGCCGATGGATTCATTCTCTGTGATGATATTGTTATTGATGAATTGCTGCTACGTGCCCTGAAGAAGTGCCTGGGAGACACGAAAATGGCCGCATTAGGCGCCTGGGATTTTTTCCCAAGCCGTCGGCACGGCACTGGCCTTTACCCAGCCAGTCCCCTCTCTGCAGCTATTCTATTATTTATGATTGATTGTGCTGTTTTCGCCAAGTCTGGACCTGCATCTCCTGCGTCACCTGGAATGTGTATGGATTACAATTCATGAGTTCTTGCTGTGTTTCCGCACGGATTTTTTGTTTGTCGCACACTTCCGTCCCACTTGGCTTCAGTGAGACCCACGGCGGAACCCCGGCCATTCGGCTCGTCCACTACAGTTCTGGGACACCTCGAGTGATAATACATCGAGGGAACTACTAGGAAGGTGCGTGTTCCACGCTTTAAACTTTTTCACCTTGGCCTTCGTTTGGAGTACAGCTTCCGCGAATGGATACGGGACTGTGTGTGCATAGCACATGCTGAGGCCCTGAGTCATTGGTGGGCCCAGACTCTTATGTGTAGAACTCCATTCAGTGTGCATGTGGGACCATTATTGTTTGCATTCTGGTACGCAGTGAATATAGTGATGTGCAGACCTCGTTACTAATGTGTTGATCGGAATATATTATTGTGCTGACCTTGATACTATTGTGTTGATCTGAATGTATAATTGTGTTGATCTTATTACTATTGTGTTGATCCTCATGACCTCAGTATGATTGCATATAACATTTAATGGTTGCATCTCCGGTTCTTAGTGTTCTGACCTTTTTTCTTGTGTGCAAACGTTCTGGATGCCCAGCTGAGGTCTCTACACCCAAACCAATTGAAAAAAAATTACGATATGTTGTTGACCGATTGGAGATTGAAAGTGTGAGATATTGTGGAAGCCATAGGCATCTCACATGGCTCAGTGGTTACAATTTTAAATGATCACTTGGGAATGAGAAAGCTTTCCGCAAGATGGTGCCGCGTTTGCTCACAATCGATCACAAACGCAATCGTGTGACAATTTCGCAGGAGTGTTTGTTGTTGTTTAACTGCAATATGGATGGGCTTTTGTGCCGTTTCATAACTGTGGACAAAACATGGATCCACCACAACACACCAGAGATCAAACAGCAGTCAAAACAGTGGGTTTCTCGGGATGAATCTGCGCCAAAGAAGGCCAAGGTGGGTTTGTCAGCCAATAAAGTCATGACGACCGTTTTTTGGGATGCACGTGGTATAATCCACATTGACTACCTTCAAAAGGGTAAAACAATCAATGGCAAATATTATGCTAACTTATTGCATCGATTTAATGAGGATTTGCAATGTATGTATGATCCAATCTATGTGCCTGGATTTCATCAGCCTCCTAGTGACTGTGCAGAGCGGAAGTCTGGGTGCTGAAAGAGTTAAAGAGAGAGATGATGCAAGACTCTGTGACTAGTATGTGTAGGAGGCTCCAAGCCAGCTTCTTTTTTCCCATGTGGCTGATGTTAAGTGTTGGATGTCTGTGCAGTTTGTCTGTGCCAGTAAAGCTATTTGTACTCCTTCTGGGTCTGCAGAAGTATTTCCTTCCACACAGCTAAGGAGCTCAATATTCTGACAGAATCTACGCCAAAGAAGGCCAAGGTGGGTTTGTCAGCCAACAAAGTCATGGGGACCTTTTTTTGGGATGCACATGGTATAATCCACATTGACTACCTTCAAAAGGGTAAAACAATCAATGGCTAATATTATGCCAAGTTATTGGGTCAATTTAATGAGGATTTGGGAAGAAAACGACCGCATTTGGCCAAGAAAAAAGTTATTTTGCACCAGGACAATGCAAGGGTGCACACATGTGCAGTTGCCATGGCAACAATCCATGAATTGGGATACAAATCGCTCCCTCATCTGCACTATTCTCCGGATTTAGCCCTGAGTGACTATTTCTTGTTTCCAAACCTGAAGAAATGGCTCAGTGGAAAGAGATTTGACTCCAACAATGAAATCATCTCACAAACAAATACCTATTTTGATGACCTCAACAAAAAATCTTATTTTTTGGAAGGGATAAAAAAATTGGAGAAATGTTGGACAAAGTGTATAGAGCTGAAAGGAGACTACATTGAAAAATAAAATGATTTCTTATCCAAAAACTTGTGTTTTATTCAAAAAGTCATGGACTTATTGACCCGCCCTCATAATTACCGATGTCATCCTGTTAAAATCATTATCCAGCAGCATCGTCCAACCATTCCATGTTCATTCTTCCTATTTCATAATTACCGATTCTGCTGCACTTCCAAACACTTGTTCAAAAAGCCATGTTTTTACTCTTTTTCGGAAGGTCAAGTGGGAGGGGGCCGATCTAATATCCCTAAGGAGGGAGTTCCAACAAGCTGAGAAGGCTATTTCTTGTCCCCGCCAGGCGCGCTTGCGAGGAAGACGGGATAGAGAATAGGGCCTCCCCAGGCGATCTTAAATTCCTAGATGGTTTGTTTGCAGACCATTCAAAGTGGTCATCAGTATTAGACTGAACGAAGAAACAATACAAAGCCTAGCAGCTATTGTCGTCCCATCCCCCCCCCCCATGCTATATCATTAGTAGGTGTTTTCAGAAATGAAGACAAAGGAAATGCAGATACCTGATCTTCTTCAGCTGCCTTTTGTACTAGTGCTGGTCCTGATATCTCCCTCAAGATATGTGAATGAGCCAATAAGCAAATAAGAATTTATTAACAATGACGGATTGCATTTGCAATTTGGAAACTTGTATCATCTCCTCAACCAACGAGGACAAAGATAAGTGAATTATAGGTGAATTCTTGGTGGTCATTGAAAGCAAATATAAACATTATGATTATGATCATTCAAAATTTGTTCTTCATATATAGTACCAAAATGATATACAGCTCATGAGAATGACAAGTAGACAATTATTTATTTATTTATTTAAAACATTTATATTCCGCCCTTGTCAGCCCACAGGGGACTCAGGGCGGAGCAAATCATATATATGACAAACGTTCAATGCCGGGACGTATATACATACATTAAAATCAAAATAAGATTTGTACAACACTAAATAATTTACTGTGAAAATACTTTTCCCTAAATGATATGTGCTCTTTTTTTAAAAAAAAAACTTAGGCCCCTTCCACACAACTATATAAAATCCGCATGAACTCGATTATATGGCAGTGTGGACTCAGATAATCCAGTTAAAAGCAGATATTGTGGATTGTCTGCTTTGATATTCTGGGCTATATGGCTGTGTGGAAGGGCCCTAAGGCCCCTTCTTCACTGCCATATAAAATCCAGATTATCTGATTTGAACTGGATTATACAGCAGTGTGAACTCATATAATCCAGTTCAAAGCAAATAATGTGGATTATCTGCTTTGATAATTTGGATTATATGGCAGTGTAGGCCCCTTCCACGCAGCTGTATAAGTGCCGTTCCACATAGCTCTATATTCCAGAACATCAATGCGGAATTTTTTAATATCTGTATTATTTTATCCTATGTTTATTCTTTATCCGAAAATCCTATTGTCTTTGTTGTAATATTCTTTTAATTGTCTATACTGGAACTATTAAACCACTGAACATTCCTATATAGCTTGTTGATTTCCTCTTGATATTTCAATATATAATTTCCATTTTGTTTCTTCAATATGTCTGTCGCACACAGGCCGAGAACCAGGGCCTTTTAAATATTCACACAATCACGGCTGGAAATAACAGTTTATTTATTGAAGCAAACAATGTCCAAAAAAATAACAGTAAACATGAAAATAGCCAAGGCAAAAAGCATTCGAGAAAATCCCAGGAAATGTTCCCAAAGCCTCATGCTAATTCAGTTGTAAGGTCTCTGAATATAATTCCACTAAGAAGCAACAGAACTTAAAACAATAGGATAGTCCCAAAAAGGCAAGCTCAAAGTTCTGTCATGAATGACCAAAACCAGGAGTTCATGGAACTGCTTGCAGTAGAATTGAAAGTTGACCAGGAACTGAATTTCAAACCTTTACAGGGCTAATAACAAGATCTCAACCTTCTAACATTTCCCTCCCTTTTCCCTGGGAAAGTCACAGCTGCGGCTAGAATCAGCAAGCCAGGTGTCTCAATTCCCGCTCACTGGACTCTCAGAAAAACTAAATTCCCTTAACCGAAGCCACAGAAGCCACAGGTCCAACAATGTCTTTATACGTTGGTCATTTTTCCCAACCTAGTTCTCTCCTTTGTATTGCTTCCAAGGGAGAAATCCATAGTGGATTTTTCTGATATAATCCATTTTCATATTTTCCCCATATTTTAATTAGGGCAGATGTTAAATTAATTAATCCCCCCCCCCCCCCTCTAGTCATATAAATTTTTCTAAGTCTTTGTTCCAGTTTTTGAAAATCTGGCCGTTTCTTAATATTGGGATCATTTGAAAAAGAAACAACAATTTTGGAAGGATGTTCATTTTTATCACCGAGTTTCTGCTCATTAGAGAGAGGTTTAGGTATTTCCAATTCTCCAAGTCCTTTTTTATTTCTTCCAATTTGATATTCTTCTATATAAATAAAAATATAATGTTCAATGTATTGTCAAACACTTTCATGGCTGGAATCACTGGGTTGTTGTAGGTATTTTGGGCTATATGGCCATGTTCTAGAACAGTGATTTTCAACCAGTGCCGCAGAACACTAGTGTGCCGTGAGAGATCATCAGGTGTTCCGTGGGAAATTATTTTCGAACTTCATTCATATATAAACTATAAGGCGCATCTCTCTTAACTTAAAGAGTCCATAAAAACACCTAAGAAGTGGCCATAATCAAACCATTAGCACTCTTGAATGCCCACATAATCACAATATAAAACCCCAAAACCCTTCAACAATTAAAATACAGAAGTGACACATTCAAGAGTGCAGTCCATAAAAAAACATGGTCACGCCATCTTGGATTTGCTCAGACGCGGCTAAATAAAGTTAGAGTTGGTGCTGCAGCTGCACGTCAAGGGACAGTGGCAATTTGGGATCACAGCAAGACAAGCGAGTGACAGTGATGGAGAAGTTTTTGAGAAGGGAAAATGCAAATGCCGAACAGGGCCCTGGACAAAATTATGACACAGATGAAGGCCCCAATATGAGTGGTGGACAAAAGAAAATAGAAAAGACAATGAGCTTGAGGCAATACAGCGAAAGCTATCTTTCATTTGGATTCACTTTCACCGGGGATGTGACGGCACCGACTCCGCTGTGCTTGGTGTGTGGTGAGAAGTTGTCCAATAGCGCCATGGTGCCAAGCAAGCTTAAATGCCATCTTCAAACGAAACACCCTGGCCAACATTCTGGCCAACAAAGCTATTTTGACATTGCTCCCATTTTCAACCACATATCTGTGTGAGATGAGCTTCTCAAGCTTGACTGCAATAAAAACTAAAAACAGAGCGAGGCTGACAGCTGTTGAGCAAGAGCTTCGTGTGTGTCTTTCTACCATTCCTGCCAGGATATCTATTTTGTGTTCGTCGAAACAGGCCCAGGTTTCACACTAAGTGAGTGTATAAATACATTTAAAAACATATTAACTATATGTATTACTGTGTTAGAGTGTCATTTTGTGTCATTTTGGTTGGTGGTGTGCCCCAGGATTTTGTAAATGAAAAAAATGTGCCGCGCCTCAAAAAAGGTTGAAAATCACTGTTCTAGAAGCATTCTTTCCTGGCATTTTGCCTGCATCTATGGCAAACACCCTCACAACCTCTAAGGATGCTTATAGATACAGGCGAAACGTCAGGAGAGAATGCTTCTAGAACGTGGCCATATAGCCCGAAAAACCTACAACAACCCAATGTAATGTTCATTTGTGGGATTAACATAACTCAAAAACCACTGGACAAAATGACAACAAATTTAGCCACAAGACACCTACCAACCCAACGAGTGACCATCACTCAAAACAAACAAACAAACAAAAACCAAAGCACCAAGGACTTAAAAAAAACCCAAAAGCAAAAAAAAAAAGACATTACAGTGCATGCACAAAAGGACTGCCCTGGCCCTGTCGCCCTCCAGTGCAAGGAGAGAGAGAGAGAAAAAACCAAGCAACTGTAGCACAGGAGTTAGCCATCCCTGCTTTGGGAGCCAAGGCAGCAGCCCCCCTAAGTGGCAGCGGAGAGCCAACCAGGGAAAGGGGGAAGAAGAAGAAGAATAGACTGGCAAAGTCACTCCAAAGATACAGCTAGGAGGAGAAGGAGGAATCCCGTGGGAGGGGCCAGGGCCAGGAGGCCAACCCCAAACTCTGTTGCCTGCAGCCAACTGTGACACCAGCAAGAGAAAGACGGGGTGGGGGGCAAGGAATGCAGGCAGAGAGGCAAGCAGTGTGTGGACTTCCTTGGCTGGCTCTCAGCAGGCCTCGCTCTGGGGAAGGGCCAGCCCAGTGGTACCATAGATTTAGAAGGGACCTATAAAGGCCATCCAGTACAACCCCCTTCTGCCAGGCCAGGCACAATCAAAGGCCTCCCGACAGAGGGCCATTCAGCCATAGATATAGACAATGATTCAGACGGAGTGAAGGAAGGAAGAAAAGGAAGAGGTAGAGAATTAAGAAAGAAAAAAGAGGGAAGAAATGAAAGAGGGAGGGAAAGAAAGAGAAAAGGAAGGAAAGAATGAAGGAAAGAAAGAAAGATGTAGGGAAGAATGAAAGTAGGAGGGAGGGAGAGAAGGAATACAGGAAGGAAAGTAAGAGGTAGAGATGGAAGAAGAGAAAGAGAAAGGGACAAAAGGGGGGAAGGAAAGAGGTAGAGAAGGGAGGAACCAGGCTGAGGCCACAGCAAATCGTGGCTGTGTACGGCTAGTCCTGAATATATTTATTGGGTGGAGGTTTTTGGAATCTGTGGACCCTTCCACGCAGCCATATAACCCATAATATCAAGGCAAATCATTCACAATATCTGCTTTGAACGGGGTTATCTGAGTCCACACTGTCATATAATTTAGTTTAATATGGATTTTATACAGCTGTGTGGAAGGAACCTGGGTATGTACTATGGGCTAAAATCAGAAGTACTTTGAAAGGCCCCTTTCCACACTGACCTATATCCCAGGATCGAATCCCAAATTATTTATTTTATTTATTTATTTTTATTTTATTTATTTCAGGATTTTACCCCGCTCTTCTCAACCCCCAAGGGGGGACTCAGAGCGGCTTACAGTACGGCACAATTCGATGCCCACATAATAACAATATAAACCCCAAAACACTTCAACAATTAAAATACATTAAAAATACATTAAAATACAACTACATTAGCACCATACACATTCACTCTGGATTAAAACAATGTTCAGTCCATAAAAACAATTATAATTATATTATAATTATATTCTTAAAAATTATATTCTTATCTCAGATTACCTGGGAGTGTAGACTGCCAGGTAATCATGCAGTTCAAAACAGATAATCTGGAATGAGATCCTGGGATATGGGGCAATTTAGATCCAGCCAAACTCACAAATCATTGTGGTTAGCTATGGATACATAGGCATTTTCTACACTGCCATATAATCCTGATTGTCAAAGCATATAATTCAGATGACTCTCTTTGCCAAGGGAAATGATGGTGAATTAAGGGCATTCAGGACTGAAGCACTAGGACTGGTGATTAGATAGGTTGGGGATGATTTTTACTAGCAACATAGTGCATTCCTGTGACAATGCATGGTATTTTGGGATGACTTGATCTTGAATGCTCAATGAAGACATACTATTTCTTAAAAAGACCAGATTGTGGTGATGAAATCTGATATAACTGGCTTGCTGACATGCATCAGTAAGTGTATTTGTAATTTTGTACTCTCCTTGGATTGTGTGGCTATGGGAACTGTTATAATGAATGACTTCTGTACTTTGGAATTGACCACGAAGCTAAATGGTTCTTCAACAGCAGTTTTAAAAGTTCACCCAAGAATCTTCTTGGCATTATTTTGGCAAACCCCAGATTATAGTTAGGCATGCTACAAGGCTGGATAACCATAGGTAAAGGTAAAGGTTCCCCTGACATAAAGTCTAGTTGCTTCTGACTCTGGGAGGTGGTGCTCATCTCCATTTCTAAGCCGAAGTGCTGACATTGTCCATAGACACTTCCAAGGTTACAGGCCCAGATTAACAACTTTTTTGCGCCCTAGGCCACACTTTGGAATTACGCCCCCTCTACTACCGGCACTGAAAGTTGTTGTTTGGGATCTGGGAAGGGAGGGTGGGGCCCAAGCCGCGCCTGCCTTACCTTCCCTCCTTCCTCGCTTGGGGGCCATGGTGGGGTGGCCATTTGCCGGGGCTGATTAGGATCCCCGCGCCCCAGGGAGGGAGAGTAGTGGTGAGAGGCCTGGGGGGCCTTCCTTCCTTCCTTCGGGGGGGGGGGCTCTCCCTGGAGATAGAGAGAGAGACACCCACCCGTCTCCATCTCCTTCAGGGCCGCTGCTCCTCCTCCTCCTTGGTTGCAATCCGTGGCTCAGGGAGAACCCCCCTCCATGGACTTTTGCCTCCAAGCAGGCCCTCGCCTTCCTATTAGCCGAGTCTGCGGAGCCACGCCCACCCGGGAGGGAGGGAGGCTCCCCGATTGGCCGGCTGCCGCTCTTCAGCTTTGATCGATGGGTGTCACAAGGCAGGAGGCGGGGCCAGGAGGTGAGCTCGGAGGACTCACTCCTGGCCCCGCCCACTCCTCACCTCCCAGGGAGGGAGGGAAGGAGTGACGTCACCCTGGGAGGCGACGGAGCAAACAAGGAAGGCGGGCCTGGCGGAGTAGGAGAGAGGGAATGATGTCACCCTGGGAGGCCCTGCCCCCATCTGAGTAGCGGGGAGGAGGGAGGGAGGAAGGGAAGCTGCTGCTGCTGCTGCTGCTGCTCGCCCTGTGAGTCCTGCCTTGAGACCAGGCTTGGCCCTCCCTCTGGGGTCTTTGTGCTTCAACTCCCGCCATTCCCAAGGGCTGGCCAGGGAGGTTTTTTTAATTAACATTTTTTTGGTCCGTGAATTGCACCTCCCTCGGCTTGCGCCCCTAGGCCATGGCCTATGTTGGCCTTATGGGTAATCCAGGCCTGCAAGGTTATGACTGCATGGATTGCTGTTAACTTCCCACAGAAGCAGTACCTATTGATCTACTCACATTTACATGTTTTCGAACTACTAGGTTGGCAGAAGCTGGGGCTAACAACGGAGCAAAGGAAAAATTCCTTTTTGTGACTAAAACTCTCAGACAACGTAGCCAGTAGACACAAGCTCCAGTTTTGGGAGCTTGTTTTCCCAAAGTAATGTTTCAATCTTGCAGATAGTCCTACTTGCAGCAATCTAGTACACTCTCATAACGGTATCATATATATATAAATAAAAGACACATCAATAGCAGAAGTGCATTCAGATGTTTTATTGCTTGACATGAATGCTTGCAGTTGCTTGTTGTTTCAGGTTTCTGCCATGGTCTTGGTCATTTTCCACCATGTTGGTGTCTGGGAATGGCAGTTGTCCTCCATGATCAGGGAGTCAACCCAACTAAACTGAGACAGAGCTTTTCCGGTAATGGGATTGTCGCCTGCCACCAGCTGTATCAAACAAGAAACAGGAAAATGTAGGTGGAGGAAACAAGCAAAGCCTCAAATAACTTTTTCATTAGCCCAACCACTACACCATCAGCGCATTTCATAATGTCTTTGTCCTTTTTTACTATAGGATTGCCAGTTCTCAAGAATTATGGGACTTGTTTTGGGACATGGTCTATCAAAAGACATGCTGTTAGTTACATGGCCACCTCCATGGACTTCAATTGTTCAATAACTGGTACAAAACGTGTGTGGCTTCCCAGACTGTGAAGAGAACTTGAAAATGTTAATTGTTTGGCCCTACAATCTCTTGAGCCAACATAGGGGTTTCTAGGATTTGTAGACCAAAATAATATTTCTAAGCTCTATCATGCTGTTGGACTGCCATTCCCATCAGATGTGGTGAGTTAGTGGGAAGCAGTGTGGAATCATCTTGGAAGGGCTGAATTTGCCATGTCTTGGCATAAAAAAGGACCATGAATGACTCCCATCTTTGCAAATGTCCACCATATAACTGTCTTCTTTTGCCCACATCTAAATCTGACTTGTTCTGTATTCCTTCAAATTTTTAGTCTTCAGAAATTCCACAAGCCAAAGATTTTTTTAAAAAAATACAGTACAACTTTTTGTGAGAAGCTTTTATAGTAACACTATTTTAGGGTTCAGCATGGAATTTCAGCAAGTCTAAGGATACATACATACTATGAGAAAAGTGCCATCTTTTCAGAAAATTTGTCATGGTTACATTACTTTCAATAAAACATGAATTTTTGGGCTGAATCTAGATTAACACATTTAACTTGTTTCTCATCTATGTGATTAATGTCAAATTGTGACAAACATTCCTCCTTTCCTCCAGAACTTCTTCCCTCCTTTCCGTTAGAAAAAAGTTAAAGACGTGGCTTTGGGACCAGGAGTTTGGTTGATGTGGGGCAGTGGACGGACAATTGAATAATGACAGGATTGTTGAGGCGGACTGTGGATTTGGTTTTAGACAGCCTATGAGTGTGGAACCGGGATCATGTGGTTATTGATATTTGACTGTTTTAATCTCTACCTTCGGGGGTAGAGAAGGATGGGGTAGAAATAAATGAAATAAATAAATAATAAAATTCTATTTCTTATTTGATGTAGTCTGAATCAAAAACCAAAGTCGCCTCTTTATTATACCACCCTTTCCCCCAGTGCAACTGGGAGGAAAGGAATTTGCCTCCCTTCCACGATTGAAAGAGAGAGGGTTCTACTGGATCTGGGGGTGTGGCCTGCCTATGGGAGGGCCAGCCCCCAGCAGGCTCATTCGGAGCCTGAACGTCGACCCATCACTCCCGCCCATTAACAGTATCAGCTATGGTTGCTCATTGGAACAGGGGAGGAATTTTTTCCCCTTTCACCCTACATTTTGGGTGCGGGAGGGTTTTTGCCTACCCCCCTTTACTGTTTAGGGGCTAGATGGGGTGAGGGATTTTCATAAATAGGCCTTAGCGGAAAATAGCTAGGGAAATGCCATATTTGGTGTGCACCTAAGCCCCCCCCCCCCCCGGTCAGGGGTGATGACCATTAACTTAAACACTCACCTTAAAGTTCCAAGTGATGGGTGAGGTAAAGTTTAATGGCCCTGGAATGGGAAGAGGCTGATCTCAATAGCTTGAGAATAGACCTCTCACTCATTTCCCTTAAAGGGTTGCCTTGGTTGGGTAATCAGGCAATCCAGGTGTTTCGCCCGTAAATTACTTATATTAAGCCAGGTAGGGTGCTACCCGGCCTGGATACACCATATTCCTGACACCCCTTGAGTTAAGTTAAGGAAAATTAAATAGGTAACGTTAAATAAAAGTTGCCCAATTTGAACCCAATGAAATGTTGTGTGTCTCTTTATTTCGGGGATGGGTAGGCAAAGAGCTACAAGTCAACAACAACCTGTGTTTTTAATAGAATAATTTAAAGTGTGCGTGCGTGCGTGCGTGCGTGCGTGTATGTCTGTCTATCTATCTATCTATCTATCTATCTATCACAAAATGAAACAGAGAAGGAAGCACAACTGTTTTGCCTCCCTAAATGAAGGAAACTTAAATTGTTATTTTGAATAAATTTCATCAGGATTTCTTGGGTTGCAATTGTTTATATGTTTTTTCTGGGAATAAACTCACTTGTACACAATGGGATATATTCATAAGTAGGTATGCATAAGATCTTCACTGTTAACAAGCCATTCAAGGGAATCTAGTTAGTAATTTTCAGTACCTTTCTTCTGCTTTTTTCGATACCGTTTAGCAGGTTTTTTCTTTAATTTGAGCCCCCTCTGGCGTGTTGATCTTTGACTTTGGATGCTCTCTCGTCTTTGCCGCGCCATGATGATTTTTCAAGGTGTTCAGTTGGTCATCCTCTGTTATGTTGATGGTAATTATTATTATAAACGTGCAGATGAATAAATACAACATCATATATCACAAAACATAATTTGATAAATGATATATGTGGGATAAAACAGAAGCTGCATGATCCAGAATTCTCTCTCTTAAGCCCTGTGTATTTATTTATTTATTTATTTGATTTATTTATTTGATTTATTGGCCGCCACTTCCGGTGGCTTGGGGCGGCTCACATCACATACCACAATAAAATAGCAATCTACAATAACATTAAAACCACAGAATAAGAACAATTCCTAAAAGAATTTTCAGAGTATCTCATAGTTTCCTACATAAATGAGATCATTACCAGGTTTAAGTATTCTGAGTCTCAATAAAATGCAAATTTAGTGTCAGACAAGCTGAGTCACTATATTATCCATGAAGAGGCGCCCTGTTTGTAAAACGATGATTATAAACCACTTAAGGGGATGGGGAGATAATATTAAGATGTCACAACATGACAATTATTTACTTTTATAAACTTGCCTTCATGGTCATCATTAGGCAAATTGTAATCATTGAAAGACCTAGTAGTGGTTGATGTTTTCATTTCAAGGGCTCTTGCCACACAACTGAATAAAACTTGACATTATCTGCTTTGAACTGGAATATATTGCAGTGTGGACTCAGAGAACCCAGTTCAAAGCAGATATTGTGGGATTTTTTGCCTTGATATTCTGGGTTATATGGCTGTGTGGATGGGCCCAAGGAGATGGTGAATCTGTCTTGGATTTAATATAGATTGAAAGGACAGGTTTGGCACTATGGTCAGCTCTCTTAAAGTTCATCTTAAAGCCCACAGTAAAATCACGGCCCTACTGAAAGGGAATCTACCATCCACCTGTTTGGAGAACATATGCAGGTGAACGCTTTGAAACCACATGTACCTAAAAACGAAATTGTAAGAGCTATGACACTAGGTATCATCATCTTGCCAAATTTAGCCCTTATAATATATTATTAGACTTAGTTCTGATAGAGCTTACCTGATCTCAGCTGTCCTGCCCACAACAGGGAAACTGCTTTGTGAGTATCTTGGTAACAGAAGAAACGATGAAATCAGTGACATCAGGAATGATACATTATGACATCATACCAATGCTAAGCAAAATGACTTCTCAAAATGTTTGCTTCTCTCAATAAAAAAAGGAAAAATATAAAGAGCTGTGATCATTATAATGTTTGAGTAAATGTACTGTTGGAATTATTTCAATGTTTTTATAATATTTCTTCACTTTTCTCAAGACAATCCAACTGATATTTAGTGAAAAGCGAAGCAATAAATTAAAAACCTTAAATGAAAACCACAATATACATTTAAAACACAGATCTTTGAATATACAAAAAGGTAACTAACTACAGGATGAGAAAGTAAAAATCCAGTCTCTTTTAGTCAACATCTTACCCAAATAGGACAAGTTTTGACCTGCTGTTAAATTTGAGCAGAACTGAGATACAATTAAAATTGTGGGGTTTGAAAAGTGAAAACACAGCTGTCTGTCTCTAGACTTCATTTGTGTAATATGCAGGATACAAATTATTGCTTCCTAAGCACAGGTGAGGAACATATGGGAATGGTCCACCCTGGCCTCACATTGGGATGCATGGAGACAAACTATCCACAATGCTGCGGCCTCTTTTGAGAAGACACACCGAATGGGTCTCAAAGAGAAACGACAACGCAGAAAGAACCGCAACTTGGAAACAACATCACCCAAGGAGACTTTCTGCTGTGCTTTCTACAACTAAACTTGCCTATCTCAGATTGGCCTTTTTAGTCATCAACGCGCTTGTAAAAAACGTGGGATGAGTCCTTCCTAAGAATCTTCGTTTGTGAAGTAAGATATATGTGATAGCATATTTGCTAAATTATTTTTTTACTAATGTTTAGATATCCGCTTTTTTGTGAACACAAAGTAACAAAAATGGCCCTCCTCCCTTTTTGCTCTCACAAAAATCCATGGTTAGAATGAGAAAAAAGTTAGTGGCTTGGGGGAGCTCAATGAGCTTCACAGAGTAATTTGGACTTAAATTTGGTTATCACAAGTCCAACCACTGCACCAGCCTAGTTTGCAAGCCAGAAAACCAGCAGTTTTAATTGTTAATTTCTATAACTTAGAAATTTTGTGTCGACTGGCTTGGGTTTGCTTGTGGATGAGGGTGATATATATCCAGACAGAGGAAAGGAAGGAAGGAAGGAAGGAAGGAAGGAAGGAAGGAAGGAAGGAAGGAAGGAAGGAAGGCAACCTTCAATCACAGGATATCCCATATCTGCCTATGTATATATGCCTATATATATGCCTATATTCTAGCAAGCTAGCTCCCTCCTTCCCTCTGAAACTGATCCATTTAATAAAAGTTCTTTTTTTTCTATTCTCAACTTTATCAAATGGTCAAGTTGGTTTAATCATCAAGCATATCAAAAGTTACATAGACACCCACAAGAATGAGCAGATATCACAGACAGGTTCCAGCAGATGGCTGACCTGATTTTCATTCATTTATTTATTTATTTTATTTTATTTATATTCCGCTCTTCTCACCCCGAAGGGGACTCAGAGCGGATTACAGGTACACATACTTAGCAGACAATCCCTGCTGTCTCCAACATACACACATATAGATGAACAGAGGCAAACTCTGGCCACCAGGGGGAGCTGACACACTCCTCATCTCTCAGCATTCCCAGCGTCCCTTGTTGTTCCTTCCGCATTCCTCAGTGTTCCTGGAGTTCTTTAATGGCCTCATAATTCAGTCAAAATTTGCCTCCCCACTTAATGTGGTACCTTTATCTCCTACTTGACAGATGCAACTGTCTTTCAGGCTGCAAAGGTCAACAGCAGGCTACACTTAAAGGTTGAGC
Source organism: Anolis apletophallus (assembly GCA_030556195.1). Lineage (NCBI taxonomy): Eukaryota > Metazoa > Chordata > Lepidosauria > Squamata > Anolidae > Anolis > Anolis apletophallus. The sequence continues at coordinate 48,154,842 of JARBWK010000012.1, read as the reverse complement.
ACCCACCTCGACCCGGGCGGGCCTCGAACCCATGACCTACTGGCCAGAAAGATCTTATGCAGCTGACACTTAGCCAGCTGCGCCACATTTGAACAGTCCCCTCAACTCTGATGGGGGTAATGACAGAAAATACATTTCCAGAAGTGCCCCACTACCCTCAGGGTCATGGATTTAAAGTGTTGTCTGTACTATACTTTGGATGGTGGACAAAACAACGTCCTCTGTGGTTACTTCTTATCAAAATCTCCTCTTATCTCAGGCAACAAGCAAAGGCAGACGTACATTCACAGCTTCAGGAGAAGGAGGAAGAGGAAAGATAAACAAGATGGACATATTACTGGTGTATATGCTGGAAGGTTACAGACAGGAATTTATGTAAAAGGAGAATAAATACAAATCTTCAAAGCACACAAAGACAGTATTAAAAGTATGAAGGCTTGTCCCACGGAGCTTTCTGAGGTTGGCAATTGAATTCAGGCCTGCATGTCAAGTTCTTGTAATACCACATCCCAAGGGTTCTCATGTTAGAAATCAAGCCTAACTCTTTCTCCTGACCTTTGCAATGTAAACAGGCAAAGAGCTTTACTTCATCTTTAGCACTGTACATTACAAGGACATGTGCTCTATGCAGCTGACGGATATTGTGGAGAAAAGTATTGAATTTGCTAGGGGAGCAGTTGGTCTTTACAGCAATGAATCAAACAAAAAAGAACATTCTTTGGAGGTATTTCTTTGCATGACTTTGTTGTCAGGTTGTTGATAAAACCTTGACTCAGTTGGTGTCTGATAAGCAAGTTTGATGCTAAGAAAGTTTATTCTGGGAAATTTTGAGGTGTTTCTTTTTAGAAGCTTGATCTGTTCTTAATATTCTGCTTGGTTTATTTTTTTAATGTGATAGATGTGCCTGCAAAACTGTCTTGTTCAGGCTTGCTTTTGACTGAAGCCCCCGGATATTGAAATTGTCTACTGCTACTGTTGTTGCATTACTTGCAACTTGTATCTTTCGTTGTTGTGTGATTGCTGTTTTTACTGTGTATTTTGATATGTGTGTGAACCGCCCCGAGCCGGCTGGGAGGGGCGGAATATAAGATCGAACAAATAAATAAATAAATAAATAAATAAATAAATAAATTTTTCTGCTAACCTAGCACTTTGAAAATGTGAAAATGTGAGTAGATCAATAGGAACCGCTTCTGTGGGAAGGTAAAGACGCTCGATGCAGTCATGCTGGCCACACGACCTTGGAGGCATCTATGGACAACGCTGGCTCTTTGGCTTAGAAATGGAGATGAGCACCACCCCCCAGAGTCAGACATGACTAGACTTAATGTCAAGGGGAAACCTTTACCTTTAGATGTGTATATTAGAAATTATACTGTATAATGTAATATATGATGTATTATGTCAGTGTTTCCCAACCAGTGTGCTGCGGCACACTAGTGGGCCATGAACGATTATCAGGTGTGCCGTGGGAAAATGGAACCTCCAATACGCTTTCTTCCCCCTCCTGCCGAACACTTTTTCTTCTCCACTTGGGCTCCCTTCTTCCCAGCCTCGCTCTGCTCACTTTGCCTCGCTTTGCTCACATTGCCACTTCTGCCGCCATTTTGATCTGAGGGGCAGGGTGAGCGTGTTCGGGAGGGGAGGGGGGAGGGAGGAAGACGTGACCCACGTGGGCGCTACTGCACGGACTCGCCCCACATCTTCCTCCCTCCTCCCTCCCCTCCTGAACATGCTCATGCTGGCAAATCGAGGCAAAGCAAACAGAGCGAGGCTGGGAAGAAGGGAGCCTGAGTAGAGAAGAAAAAGTAAGTGTTCGGCAGGAGGGGGAAGAAAGGGCGCAAAGGGGAAGGGGGGAGGAAGAGGTCTCTGTTGAAAGCTGGCATGGGCAAACTTGTGCCTTCCAGGTGTTTTGGACTCCAACTCCCACCATTCCTAGCAGCCTCAGGCCTTTTCCTCCCCCCCCCCTCAGCCATTTAAACAGAAAAGGGCCTCAGGCTGTTAGGAATGGTGGGAGTTAAAGTTCAAAGCACCCAGAGGGCTGAAGTTTTCCCATACCTGTTTTAGGGACCTTTAAGTGGTGAGCCTCCTTCCAACATTGTGATTCTGGATAGAAAACAAACAACAATATAACATTGTTTGAGTCCACAGTGCTCTCTGTGTGTAGGTGAACTACAATTTCCAAACTCAAGGTCAATTCCCAAGTAAACCCTTTCTGCTGGTAATGAGAGTTCAATATGCCAAGTTTGGTTCAATTCCATTGTTGCAAGAGTTCAGGATGCTCTTTGATTGTGTGTTAACTATAAATCCCAGAAACTGTACTGGAACTCTTTGTTGTCATGACACACTAATCATGTACAAAATAATTGTTTTCTGCCTGAGATGATGAAGAACTTCCATGACTTATACATTTTTTTATATTCTTAATAGTATTTTCATAATTGTTTTTTCACCTAATATGTTTATCACCTTGGTAATTCTAAGTATTATACAATTAATTCATTGAAAAGTGCCCATAATAATTACACAGAAAGCAAAATATCTTGAGTCGACCCAAAGAATTATTTCTGAACAAATTATTCCAGTCCTAATTTTTGTTTACAGTGTATGTGCTTTACATCTAACCAACATTAAACTTTCCCCTTTAAAGTTGTGTTTTTCCCAGAGACTTCTCTAAAAGTTAGCTGGCTAACTCCATTCTTCTAACTTCAGTTAAATAAGTTGCTATGCACTTAGCATCTTTAGTCACCTTTTACATTTTTATTAGATTACTAGCTTGGGTACTAGGGGTGGTTGATCCATGAAAAATTTGATTCTAAACTCGTGGGGGGGGGGGATTTCCATTGCTGGGTTGTTATAGAAATTAATCCGAATTTTTAAAAATAATTTCATAATTGAAACGTAATTAATAACGAATTGTGTTATTATTACGTTATTTGTTCCACGCATGCACTGGCCAGAGGAGAGTGGAGGGTGCTGCCTGCACTCCACTCTGGCCAGCTGACACCCAAACGGGGGTTATCTTTAACCCCCATTTGGGTGTCAGATGGCGACAGGAGGGTGGAAGGTGCAGCCTGGCACCCTCCTCTCACCAGCCGAGACCCAAACGGGGGTTATCTTTAACCCGTGTTTTGGTGTCATCTGGCGAGAGGAGATGCTGCCTTCCACTCCCCTCTTGCCAGATGACAACCAAAGGCGGAAACGACCTAATAGCGTGCCCTTTACGTAAATGGCTGACCTGGTTTCGATTTAGAAAGGTCACTTCCGGGTTGGATGACGAGGGTCAACATAGGGTCAAAATAATTTCAAATGCGAAAAATTAACAAAAATCAAAGTATTACGGCCGGAGATATCCACCCCTATTGGATACCGTAGCAGTGCCCGGGTTATTTGAAAAAGGCATTGTTTGTTTTGGGCTGAAAGGTAATATCATGTAGTTAATTAGTTACACTAATAGAGAATAGAAATAGATATCAAGTGCTCTGACTTGATGCATGGTGAACTCCAACTTCTATCCTTCCAAACCCTTCCAGTCTGTTCAGTTGCTAATAAATTCCCCTGTGTTTGCAGTGTGCCATGGGAAAGGGTAGGAAAGGGTTAAGGGAGAGGCAGAGGGCAGGATCATGCACATTCTGCACAAGAAACCCTGAGATGCCTGCCTTTGGTGGAGGAAGCACTTTAAATCTAGGATCAAATTCTCCCCAAATGAAAGTGTTTTTTGGGAGGTGGGCCATAGTGTTTGGGGAGGACATTGGCAACATTAGGGCTACATGTTCATGGCACTCACTATAACCTGCCATGTCAGTTGAAGCCTTTGGAGACTTCTCAGCACTTGGAACTACAGTTTTGTTTGTGGAGATGGGAGGCTGTCAGTGTAAGTAGACACCACCACATACACATTTTTCACTTTTATTATGTGTATAGATATGCAGTTAAAGCGTACAACATCAAAAACTAGAACCTGGAACAACTTCAGTACCAGATAACTTCACCTGGTGTCTTGGAGCATTGACAAGATGGCTACGTGCACATAAATTGAAAGTAAATCCAGCAAAAACTGAAATCTTGTGGCCTGGCCGCCCATCAGAATTGGTTGGTCTATTACCATCTTTTGAAGGGGAACCGTTAGTTCCATCCCCCACTGTGAAGAGTCTCGGTGTTATCCTGGATTCCAATATGGCAATGGAAGCCCAGATTGCCTCCACTAGTAAAAGGGCCTTCTTTCATCTACGCCAAGCGAGGCAGTTGGCACCTTATTTACTAACAGAGGCGCCGGCTACGGTAATCCATGCCACGGTTACGTCGAGGCTGGATTACTGCAATGCTTTGTATGTGGGCTTACCTCGAGCAGCAATTCGCAAGATCCAAATTGTGCAAAATGCAGCTGCTAGTCTCCTCACAAAAACATCAATGAGGTGCTATATAACGCCGTCTCTGCAGCACTTACATTGGCTGCCGGTTGAACACAGAGTCCTCTACAAGACCCTGGTCCTAGCATTCAAAACCCTCCGAGGTCAGGGTCCCCCATATCTAAGAGACCGTTTAATGCCACTCCACCACCAGAGACTGCCACGGTCAGCTCATGAGAATCTTCTCTATGTCCCTGGCCCTAGAGAGGTTCATTTGGAGTCCACAAGACAGAGATCCTTCTCCATTGTAGCCCCAATCTTGTGGAACTCCCTACCGCCAGACCAAAGAGCCATTCCTGATCTACATACATTTTTAGGGGCACTTAAGACATGGTTCTTCAGAAGAGCCTATGATTGAGTAACAAGCAGTGACTATGTAACCTGTTTATTTTAATTGTGTAAGTCGCCCAGACCACCTTTCGTGGAGGGCGACTCATAAGAAATAAAGTTAGTTAGTTAGTTAGTTAATGGAATGTATTGAAATGTGAAGCCAGTTTGGAACTAACATAAAGTTTGAAGATTCGTAATTTAATTTAGGAAGCTGTCCTCACCAAAGACCAAGTGTGCAATCCAATATGATTCTGCGACTCAGAAATCCCTTCCTCATTGAGATTTATTCACCAGACATCTGGAAAAACCCACATTTGAGAGAGCACAAGCATGAAATTTCAGCATTTTATTGACAGGTGATTTTGTTCACATTGTTGCAGGCTCCTTGAATCTCAGGATGTTTTCCTGGGTGTTCTTCTGAAAAGTTGTTCCATTTGTTTGGTTGGTTGATTTGTTGGTTAGGCAACAGGTTCTTTTAGTCTGGTGGCTTTTAGAATCAAGGACACAGGACACCATGGAAAGGGAAGAGTTTTAGTGATGTTTTCTTCTCCTGCGACCACGGGATTTACCTAGAAAGAACATGAACACCATCATTAGTTTTATATTATAACTATACTGAGTGGCACTCTTAATTGGGAAGGAAATCTTATTGAACACATTATGAACACCCTGGATGTATCATGAAAGGATTCATTACCTTTCTTTCCACCATGGCGTCGTCTTCTGCGCCTCCTCCCATGTCCACCCGCTTTGCTTTTCTTTCCTCGCCTCCTACGGCGTTGGCGGGTTACGCTCAAGCTTTTACCAAGTGCGAATCTTGCCATTTGGTGATCTTTTTGCTTTCAAGCTCTTGGCAATTGGAGCATCACCTGCCTTGAGCCTACAGTTGCAGATGGTGAATCATATGTATGAGGAGCCTGAAGGCTATGGCAAAGGATGATCACAATGGATTCTTCTGTGATGTCATATAATGGGACATGCCTTATATGGCAAGGGAGCCTATGTTTATAATGAAAATACCTTTGCAACCGTTTCACAAAAGAGACCATCAACAGACAACATTTAAACACCTGTAAAATAACAAAAACAGCAATAATACACAAAACAAAGAACAGATAAAATCCAGAACCAAGCCAGAATTAAATATCAATTAAAACAGACGATTTGAATTTTTAAAAGCTACCACTTGAAAATCCAGTATTAAGAAGGTCAAAACTGTAGCCTAAAAGAGTTTTCAAGAGGAATAGTCCTGACACCCTAATGGTAAGCCATCAGAGAAGGAGATGGGTCGGCCTTTCAATGTAGAGTATTTCAAAAACTAGGCAAGCCAGCGTATAACATCATCTTCCCATTTCCAAGTAAACAAGGTTTGAAGCCATGGTGAGAGACGGAACGGGACTTCTATTAATCGTTGATGATCTTAACCCTTATCTCCTAAAGACAAGTAGTCTTTGTTGTAAAATCCACATAGAATTAGACAAGCTAATTATATACAGTCGGAGGCACTGTTACACACTAAAACTGCCCCACATTTTACTCATTGACTATTATGCATGTGTGTGGTAAAGCAGTAGCAACTATTTTCTCGCTTTCAGTCTTGAGATTGAACACAATGGATATTTTAGACATGGAGAATACCTCCCCAAACATTAGAATTCTGTTTTGGATCAGCAAAAAATGCATAAACATGCTCATTGCAATTTTATCCTTATACATGAAAATAATGAGCAGGAAGATTCATGGAGAGAAGGCACCCTGGTCTTATAAAATCATATAGAACTCGAACCAAGAGTTTGAAACAGGGTCCTGAAATGAATCAGAAAGTCTGTGAGTTTCATGTGCTCTTCTGGTCAATAATCTCAGCACTGGATTCTGGAGGGCAGCTTGACGTCCCTGAACATTTGTCACAGGTTGCCCTGGACTGAATAAATTATACTAAACCACATGTGATGTAACCAAAGAATAACATAATTAAGGGTGAAGCCCCACAGCTCTTTAGTGGACCTCAGATGTGCTGTAGGACATAATGGAAGTCCGGGATAACATTCCCACCTCTTTAGGGGCTTGCCCAGACCTTTATTGCAGAAACTCCCACAATAAAAGAGGGGCTGGACAGTTCCACATTAATTCGCTACAAACCAGGAAAACGCTGGTTAATAGTGAATTACTTTGATAGTACATTTATTCTGCGCCTTCTTGGAAGGCACAGGATAAATGCACTATTTCAGGGTCTGGACTGCAGCATACTGCATTCCAGACAGTATTCCCACAGTATACCGGGCTAAATAAGCCTGGTAGACTGTGGGAATACAAAGGAACAACAAGCCGAAAGACTCCAAAATAAGGGGTCTATATGATCATCCAAAAGTCGAATTACTTATATAGTATATATATTTCAATAAGGTATATAAGAAATAGAAGGCTCTACCAACATACAATTCGTTCAACACAGTTTCAGTACATCACAAGGAAGCGTTCGATACAAAAAGAGTTCTACACAATATGATATCTATATATATAAAGGAGACGCGGTCGTGCAAAGAAGAATATAGACAAAGAAACTATAAGTCGCAGAAGCACCAAACTTGGCAGCCTACTGGACCATTACACTCGCTACAGACAACAGCAAAAAAACCGGACCTACGTCCTCCCAGCACCCCAAAAACGATCCCCAAAAAATTGCCAACGGAACTCCCAACCCCGGCCACTTCGCTGCCAGCGCGACGTTTAGAACGTTCGCACATGGCAGCCAGAGCGCCTCCTCCGCCTCCTCAGGAAGAGCGGAGGGGGGACCTGGAAGGAGGAGGAAACCCTCCCCTCCTCCCCAGCGCCTCCCACCTCCCCCGCCACCCCCTGCCACCGCGACACGCCTCCCCCTCCCAAGCCCCTCCCCCTCCTCCCGGGCTCCCGCCTCCCGCCCGGTTCCAAAGCCTGGCGGAGGGGCGGGGCCAGAGGCGGGACACGCCCCTCCCCAAGCCCCTCCCCTCCTCCCGGGCTCCCGCCTCCCGCCCGGTTCCAAAGCCTGGCGGGGCGGGCCAGGAGGCGGGACACGCCTCCCCCTCCCAAGCCCCTCCTCCCGGGCTCCCGCCTCCCCGCCCGGTTCCAAAGCCTGGCGGAGGGGGGCGGGCCAGGAGGCGGGACACGCCTCCCCCCGCCCCAGCCCCTCCCCCCTCCTCCCGGGCTCCCGCCTCCTCCCGCCCCCCCCTGCCGCTTTCCGGTAAGGAAATGCTGCGGGGGGGCGTGGCAGTGGGCGGGGACACACCTCCCCTCTTCCCCAGCCCCTCCCACCTCCTCCCGCCCCCCTGCCGCTTCGGTAAGGAAAAGCGGCGGGGCGTGGCAGGGGCGGGGACACCCCTCCCTCTTCCCCAGCCCCTCCCACCTCCTCCCCCCCCTGCCGCTCCGGTAAGGAAAGCGGCGGGGCGTGGCAGGGGCGGGACACCCCTCCCCTCTTCCCCAGCCCTCCCACCTCTCCCGCCCCCCTGCCGCTTCCGGTAAGGAAAAGCGGCGGGGGCGTGGCAGGGGCGGGACACCCCTCCCTCTTCCCCAGCCCCTCCCACCTCCTCCCAGCGGCATCCTCTCCTATTTGAGGATTTGGTGCTGCCGGTGCTCCCTGGGCAGCCACTTCAGGTAAGGAGCCCTCCCCCACCTTACCTCATTCAGAGCCCAATCCCCCCAAAAGGCCTTTCATTCAACTCCCACAGGCCAAGTTTGCCCAGTTGTGGGAGTTGAAGTCCAAAAGACCTTCCAAAGGCCTGGGGGGCCTGAGGCCTTTCAGGGGAGTTGAAGTCCCAAAAACCCCTCAAAGGTTTTGGACTTCAACTCCCACAGGCCCAAGTTTGCCCAGTTGTGGGAGTTGAAGTCCAAAAAGACCTGAAAGGACCAAGTTTGCACAGGCCTTTGAAAGGGGCCTGAGGCTGTGAGGAATGTGGGAGTTGAAGTCCCAAAACCCCTCAAAGGCCAAAGTTCTGGACTTCAACTCATTCCTCACAGCCCCAATCCCCTTCCAAAGGCCTGGGCTAACTTGGGCCTTTCAGGGGTTTGGACTTCAACTCCCACAGGCCCAAGTTTGCCCAGTTGTGGGAGTTGAAGTCCAAAAGACCTGAAAGGACCAAGTTTGCACAGGCCTGAGGCTTGAAAGGGGCCTGAGGCTGTGAGGAATGTGGGAGTTGAAGTCCCAAAAACCCCTCAAAGGCCAAAGTTCTGGACTTCAACTCCCACAATTCCTCACAGCCCCAATCCCTTCAAAGGCCTGGGCTAACTTGGGCCTTTCAGGGGTTTGGACTTCAACTCCCACAGGCCCAAGTTTGCCCAGTTGTGGGAGTTGAAGTCCAAAAGACCTGAAAGGACCAAGTTTGCACAGGCCTTTGAAAGGGGCCTGAGGCTGTGAGGAATTGTGGGAGTTGAAGTCCCAAAACCCCTCACAGGCCAAAGTTCTGGACTTCAACTCCCACAATTCCTCACAGCCCCAACCCCTCAAAGGCCTGGGCTAACTTGGGCCTTTCAGGGGTTTTTGGACTTCAACTCCCACAGGCCCAAGTTTGCCCAGTTGTGGGAGTTGAAGTCCAAAAAGACCTGAAAGGACCAAGTTTGCACAGGCCTTGAAAGGCCTGAGGCTGTGAGGAATTGTGGGAGTTGAAGTCCCAAAACCCCTCAAAGGCCAAAGTTCTGGACTTCAACTCCCACAATTCCTCACAGCCCCAATCCCTTCCAAAGGCCTGGGCTAACTTGGGCCTTTCAGGGGTTTTTGGACTTCAACTCCCACAGGCCCAAGTTTGCCCAGTTGTGGGAGTTGAAGTCCAAAACACCTGAAAGGACCAAGTTTGCACAGGCCTTTGAAAGGGGCCTGAGGCTGTGAGGAATGTGGGAGTTGAAGTCCCAAAAACCCCTCAAAGGCCAAAGTTCTGGACTTCAACTCCCACAATTCCTCACAGCCCCAATCCCCTTCCAAAGGCCTGGGCAAACTTGGGCCGTTTCAGGGGTTTTGGACTTCAACTCCCACAGGCCCAAGTTTGCCCAGTTGTGGGAGTTGAAGTCCAAAAGACCTGAAAGGACCAAGTTTGCACAGGCCTTGAAAGGGGCCTGAGGCTGTGAGGAATGTGGGAGTTGAAGTCCCAAAACCCCTCAAAGGCCAAAGTTCTGGACTTCAACTCCCACATTTCCTCACAGCCCCAATCCCCTTCCAAAGGCCTGGGCTAACTTGGGCCTTTCAGGGGTTTTGGACTTCAACTCCCACAGGCCCAAGTTTGCCCAGTTGTGGGAGTTGAAGTCCAAAACACCTGAAAGGACCAAGTTTGCACAGGCCTTGAAAGGGCCCTGAGGCTGTGAGGAATTGTGGGAGTTGAAGTCCCAAAACCCCTCAAAGGCCAAAGTTCTGGACTTCAACTCCCACAATTCCTCACAGCCCCAATCCCTTCCAAAGGCCTGGGCTAACTTTGGCCGTACAGTGGGTTTTGGACTTCAACTCCCACAGGCCCAAGTTTGCCCAGTTGTGGGAGTTGAAGTCCAAAACACCTGAAAGGACCAAGTTTGCACAGGCCTTTGAAAGGGGCCTGAGGCTGTGAGGAATGTGGGAGTTGAAAGGCCAGTCCCAAAACCCCTCAAAGGCCAAAGTTCTGGACTTCAACTCCCACAATTCCTCACAGCCCCAATCCCCAAAAAATCAAAGGCCTGGGCTAACTTGGGCCTTTCAGGGGTTTTGGACTTCAACTCCACAGGCCCAAGTTTGCCCAGTTGTGGGAGTTGAAGTCCAAAACACCTGAAAGGACCAAGTTTGCACAGGCCTTGAAAGGGGCCTGAGGCTGTGAGGAATGTGGAGTTGAAGTCCCAAAAACCCCTCAAAGGCCAAAGTTCTGGACTTCAACTCCCACAATTCCTCACAGCCCCAATCCCCTTCCAAAGGCCTGGGCTAACTTGGGCCTTTCAGGGGTTTTTGGACTTCAACTCCCACAGGCCCAAGTTTGCCCAGTTGTGGGAGTTGAAGTCCAAAACACCTGAAAGGACCAAGTTTGCACAGGCCTTGAAAGGGGCCTGAGGCTGTGAGGAATTGTTGAGTTGAAGTCCCAAAACCCTCAAAGGCCAAAGTTCTGGACTTCAACTCCCACAATTCCTCACAGCCCCAGTTCCCTTCCAAAGGCCTGGGCAAACTTGGCCCTATCAGGGGTTTTAAGCCACAGCAACGCGTGGCCGGGTACAGCTAGTAATATATATAGGTGTTCTACACAATGATTGGTAGTACATGTACCCTTCCTGCGCGTTTGGATATAGTCTGGTATAACAAGTATCAAGTTACAATACTCCGCAGTTACAGGCGCTCTGCACAAAGTTGAAGCCACTCATCAAACTCCCCAGCGCGTGAGCGCAGTCCAATGTGGCCGATTCCCAGGAGGCGAGCTGAGTTAATACAGTAAAAAGGGAAAATATAGAGTAAGATTCCTCAATTCAGGCACTTGTAATTCCATTATGGGAATACTCACCCTTCCCCCCAAGCCCTAGATCCCTTAAAAAACTAGGAAAAACTTATGTAGCCTCCATTAGAAGCCCCGGCGAGCTCTCCCTGCGCATAGAAATGACATGACAGGAGAGCGGGGGGAGGGGGAGGAAAATACCCCCCCCCCCTTCCTGGTGCATCATTTCTACACACTGGAAGAGCTCGGCCAGGCTTCTAATGAAGGCGATGTAAGTCCTGAGAGAACGTGTGGACATCCACCACAGAAAGCACACGCTTTCTGGGGTGGGTGCGGACAGCCCCCCCAAAACTGCGTTTTTTTAACGTGGATACTTTTGGGATAAAGGAATGTCTGGAACCACCCTAGGATACTCTTGAAATCCCTGGAATAGTAGTAGAAATCTCCAGGAGAAGATGGTGGCATTTGGAGGTTACAATGGGGAAGCTTTTGGCACACAGAATGCAAAGCCATCTTCCACAAATGAGGAAAATCATGCTATCTCCAAACCAACATGTTAATTGCCTCTCATATCGGTGTCAATGCGAGGGGATCATTGCAACCATGATTTCACCAGCACACGGATTGCGTTTTCCTATTTCTCTGTTCTGATGTTACCTGTAGAGTTCAAGAGGTAAGAATAAAACCATCCCACTTTTTCTAAATCACGATTTTGTGAAATAAGTAACAGGAGCTTGTTATTCTTTATTGTGCCTGGTAGTTTTTTTAAATGCTGGAGTACTGAAATGAATTGCTTTTTTAAAGAGAGCATAATTTATCTCTCGATTTTGAAGCTCATACCAACAGCAACATGTTTAGACTTTTGCTGATTAAACTAGTATTCTAACCTTCTTCAATGTATATGTGCTTACGTATCCCTCCAATAATAGAGTAAAATAATAAAAATAAATATAATAATCAAAATCATAGAGTAAAATAATGGTAATTTAATAATAACAACAGTAATAATAGAGTAAAATAATACATGTAATAATAACAGAGTAAAATAATAAATGTCATAAAATGCTAATAAAATTAAATTAGAAATGTAATAATCATAACAATAGAATAAAATAATAAATGTAATAATAATAACAGAGTAAAATAATAAATAACCTTGACTCGAGTATAAGACGAGGGGGCCTTTTTCAGTCTAAACAAAGGGCTGAAAACTAGGCTTATACTCAAGTATATACAATATATGCTTTCAACTAATGGCATATTTTCTATTTTGATGTATTATTGTTTACAACCTCAATCCATTGGTAGAGGCGGGTAGGAAATGTATTATTACTATTACTACAACTACTATTACTATCATATAATCTTACTAATCATACTAGGAAGCTACTAATCAATAAAACAGAGTGGTGTGGTGTGTTTACTTGGTATTATAATTGTATCAAAATATCATTTTAAAATGATGTATTTTTTCTCTGCAACTGTGGCACATATTATCATCCTTCTACTTTCTAATACATTTCATTCCATTTTCCTTTCCCCTTCAATGTCAAAGTCTAATTGTGGTGCACTGTGTCTATCTGGTATTTCATTAAGGCATGGTAATTTCACTATCAGACTACATTATCATGTCCCCTACATGCTGATTTTTTGAAGTTACAAAGGTTGCCATATCAACTGTGTGAGGTCACAATTGCCCAACTCCTTAAGTAGAAATGCAGCAAGCAGCTTCGTTTCACAAACTCCAGTACCATCGTAGAAGACAGCACTGCTGTGGCTTCACCAAAAGACATGCTCCTCTTAGTTCTCTGCTAGGGTTTTACCACCACCAAATCCACCAGAAAAAATGTCCCGGTGTACATGCAAGCCTGAATCTACTAAAAGGCAGAAAAAGAGAAGACCTTCTGGAGGATCTCAGAAGAGAGCAGTGAGACGGGGAAAAGCAGGAGAGGTAAAGAGCCGTTCTTCCAATGGATTTGGAAGAAATAATTACTTAAATGTTATACTTTGGCCTAAAGTCAACTGTTACTTCCAACTAGAGTAGACCCACTGAATCAAGGGGAACTTGGTAAGTCCTTTGAATCAATAGATCTACTCTAGTTGTGACTGATAATAGGCCTTTGTGATTAGAAGAACACAAATTTGAATGTAACAAACTAAATGCTACTCTTGGATTTGACCAATGCTTTTCTGAGTGTATTGTGGATTCTTTCCTAGTTCACTGACAAACTGATATTATTATGGAGGACAAAAAAAAACATTTTAAAATGTTGTGGTTTTGTTTTGTTTCCATAGCATCTGTAGCTCATACCGTGTATTACTACAGGAGGGTAAAATAGCTTCTGCTGGTGTTCCTTTCTAACATGAAGCAGCTTTGGAAATGTCGGATGACACCAATACAATGATTTCTGTCAAGTGAGTGAAGAACAGTTCCAGCCAAGCCAGATGGGGTGACTTTCCAGGACGCTGAAGACCTCCAAAGAGGAGCAGTCTTTCAATAAACATGAAGCTGCAGTGACTTTCCTTTCTGCTCTGGTTATTTTGTCGTCCTGTTGAGTGCCTTCAAATCATTTCCAGCCTATTCCAACTCAAGGGCAAACCAATTTTCTGGGCAAGGGAGTGGCCTTCGTGATAATGCATCCCCTACGCTTGCATATTAGTGACGTGTAGATGAGCAAAATCCATAGCAGCTTCCAATGAGTCCTTGAAAGGATCAGCTTAGGACAAAACCAAATATAACAATCATTGGAAAATATATTCTTTTGCAAATACACAAACAAAACAAGGTGAAGCAACTTCCCAAGAATGCTAATATGAACTAAACAATGGTGTATAAGGCATATAGCTTAGTTATAAGTAGACCATGTGCCGGAAAAGGTGTCCAAATGGAAATGATGACTACTAGAGACATCGTGTCCTACCATACAAGTTGGGTATGTTATTAAGATTGGGTAATGAAACACTCTTTTCCACTCAGCTCAGGGACAGCCATCACCAGGCCCAGATTACCCATAAGGCCACGGCCTAGGGCGGCACAAATGGGGGGGGGGGGGGCAGCAGATCCGACCCCCCCCCCCAGAATTTTTTTAAAAGGTTGATTTTTTGGGCGAGCAAGGAGCAAGAGGCGGAGCGAAGGGGCGCCGCGTCACAGCCAGGCCTCTGATGCGCCGCCCCTCTGCTCCACCTCTTGCTCCTCCTCGCTCGTCCCTCCTTCCTTCCTTCACTCAAGGAAGAAAGGAGGGGCGAGAGAGAAGGAGCAAGAGGCAGAGTGGAGGGGCGCCGCGTCACAGCCAGGCCTCTGACGTGCCGCCCCTTCACTCCACCTCTTGCTCCTCCTCGCTCGCCCCTCCTTCCTTCCTTCACTCAAGGAAAGAAGGAGGGACGAGCGAGGAGGAGCAAGAGGCGAAACGAAGGGGCGCTGCGTCACAGCCGGGCCTCTGACGCGCCGCCCCTCCGCTCCGCCTCTTGCTCCTCGCTCCCCCCTCCTTCCTTCCTTCACTCAGAGAGGGATGGGAATAGTATGACTCTACCAGCATCAATATTTGGAAGGCAGCATGAGTCTCAACCACATATACAGGGCTTGAATGTGTTATTGGAAAGCCTGGTGAGGCCATGGCTTCCAATTATACCTCCAGATCCTATACAAATATAGTTGTACCTAGGAAATACCAATTTTACTTTGATCCTAAATGGTAGCCTATCACCTGGTTCTTTTGGAGATCAACTGCACTAAGATTAACCTTATGAAAGATTCTGGGAGGTATACTTGCTATGCACACAAGCCTGCTATGGATTCAATCCAAATGTATATTCAAATTTATCTCTTTGGAAAATACTTATATTAATGCAGTAAACCAGAGAGATAGCACAGCGGTTGCAAGTTCGATTCCCGAACTGGCTTGGACAACCAGCTGTGAGCCCCAGTCCACTGCCCACCTAGCAGTTCGAAAACAACCTAGCTGTGATTAGATAAACCCGGAAACCGCGAAGCGAAGCGGGGAAGGATTTTTACAGAAAGGACTTTACATTGCCTGGAGGTTTGCCGGGAAGGTGGAACGTGGAAACAGAGGCTCCCCGTCATGAGGATGGAACAACAGCACCCCCCTGTGACGTAACGACGCAATGACATAACAACAATGATGTAATGGAGCAATTACATCCTGTGACACACACTCTGTAAAGCAGCCAGGAAGAAGAAATCCTTCAAATATTGCACTGTGTACTGTGTATTGTAATTTGTATGTCTTCCGACAGGGACTGTCTGTCATATGTGTAATGTAATCCGCACTGAGTCCCCTTCGGGGTGAGAAGAGTGGAATATAAATAAACAGTATTATTATTAAACCCATTTTGAGTTTGAATACAAAACTTAGGCTGAACATAGGGCTAGGGTCTGCACTTTGATCAATTCATTTAAAGTTGAGAGTAAGGGTGCATTTATATTATAGAAGTAATGCAGTTTGACACCACTTTAACTGCCACAACTCAATGCTATGGGATTTGTAGTTAGGTTTGGCACCAGCACTCTTGGCAGAGAAAGCTAAAGACCATGTAAAACTATAACCCCCCCAGGATTCCATAGCATTGAGTCATGGCAGTTAAAGTGGTATCAAACTACATTAATTCTACAGTGTAGATGCATTCTTAAACTCAGAGCACATTCACCATTTCACCTAGGTTGGAGCAATTGGTTGTTACTGCATCAAGTCAAGTCCTTTGTTCAAGGCAGATGATAGCATAGTACAGCTCTGCCTTCATATATTTTAGGATCAACTGGAATGATTGCTCAGTGCTAAGAAACATATCAAAACAATTTTTTCACACAGAAGATTCTCAGTTCTGAAGCTACTATCTCAAGTAAATCTGGAAAAAGCTATTATTTGGAATTCTGAAAAAGGATTGCCATCCAGCAGAGAACACAGTGAATTAGGTGAATTGTTAGAAGCCAATGATACCTGTCAGTCAGTCTGTCAGTCTGTCAGTCTATCTATCTATCTATCTATCTATTTGGGCTGGATATCTACGGTTTAAATTACTTTGAAATCCGTTATTTTTCGTATTTGAAATTATTTCTATCATATATCGACCCTCGGGGTCCAACCCGGAAGAGAAATTTCAAAACCAAACCTGGCCGCCATTTTTTCTAAAGGTCACGTTATTAGGTCATATTTGGCCTACAACTCCCAGAAATCCCAGCCAGTTTACCAGCTGTTAGGATTTCTGGGAGTTGAAGGCCAAAACACCCCTCTCCTTCCTTCGCACGTTTTTCCCATCCAAGGAAGGAGGAGGGCAGACAAATCTGCCCTCCTCCTCTCCTGGATGGGAAAAATGCGGGTTATTCCCATCCAGGGGAAGAGGAGGGCAGACGAACCTGCCCTCCTCCTCTCCTGGATGGGGATAACTCGCGTTATTCCCATCCAGGGGAGGAGGGGGGCAGGCGAACCTGCCCTCTTCCTTCCCTGGATGGGAAAAACGCGGGTTATCCCCATCCAGGGGAGGAGGACGCCAGGTTCGCCTGCCCTCCTCCTTCCCTGGATGGGAATAACTCATGTTTTTCCCATCCAGGAAAGGAGGGGGGATTCATCTGCCCCCCTCCTCCCCTGGATGGGAATAACTCTCGTTATTCCCATCCAGGGGAGATGGGGGGGGGAAGCACTCCTTTCTTCCCTCCTTGCCCCTCCCAGCTGACAGGCATTGCACACAATGCCCGTCAGCTGGGAGGGGCAGGGGAAAGAAGGGAGAGCAAGCTCTCCATTCTAGCCTCCCAGATGGCATAATGAATAAAAACGAAAATTCATTATTAATAACGTTTAAATCACGAAAATTATTTTAAAAAATTTGTATTAATTTCTATAACGAACCAAAAAATTAATCTCCCCCCAACCGAGTTTAGAATCAATTTTTTCATGGATCAACCACCCCTACTATCTATCTATCATCTAGCTATTAAATTGACATCATTATCTTCTTTTTCAATGTCCCCTTTTTCTTTTGTATAGGCTTCTGCTTGGCTATAAATATTCACCATAACCCAAGGGCAAATGTAATATAGACAAGACACTGAAGCCAAGGAGTTACAGAAAACTCAGCATTCTCCTGTACCAATAATAGTTCCAAGTACTTCTGAGACAACCTAAAAATAAATCAGTACAATTCTCAATATGTTACAGATATTAAATTTATCACTGAGTAGGGGGAGGAAGGAGAAATATATATATTTAAAGCATAACTATTTCAGATTAATTCACATTTCAAACCCAATATATTTTAAAGCTATATTGTCAAAGGCTTTCATGGTCAGAATCATTCGGTTGTTGTAGGTTTTTCGGGCTGTATGGCCATGTTCCAGAAGCATCTATGGTAGGTCTCCTCAGAGGTTGTGATGTCTGTTGGAAACTAGGAAAATTGGGTTTGTATATCTGTGGATAGTCCAGGGCGGGAGAAAGAACTCTTGTCTGTTGGAGAAACAGAGCTGTGATGGCTTCTGCGAAACAGAGACACCAGATTGAAGCTGATCAGTTTGTCATTGGTATCGTGCTTGAGGTTGCTGATTTTTTTCTATGAAGTGGGCTGAGTCCTTGATGTAGTGTGTAGTGAGCCCAATATGGGTTTGTAACTGTACAGCCAAAATATTTGCTAAATCGTATGTGGGGGATCTACATGATGCATCTGAGTGGGGTGGAGTCTTTATGGATTTTGGGAGCCCATAAAGCAGACCTGGGCATTTCACGGCCCGCGGGCTGCATGCGGCCCGCCAGCTGATTCTGACCAGCCCGCCTAAGGGCCCGGGCAGGCAGGCAGGCAAGCAGAGTAGCCAACGGAGGGGAAGGGAGGGGGAAAAGAGGAGGAGGCCAGGAGCAAGCGCCGCCGCAGAGCATGCCTTCGCTCTCCTTCGCTCTCCTCCTCCTCCCTTCCCTTCTGCCTTGCGGGCTCCCCCCTACTTTGCGCTCTCTCCCCTTCTCTTCTGCCTCGCGCTCTTTCCCCCTCCCTAATCTTCTGCCTCGCTCTCTGTCCCGCCTCCCTTCTCTTCTGCCTTGCTCTCTCTCCCCCATCCCTTCTCTTCTGCCTCTTTCTCTCGTCTCTTCTCTTCTGCCCCTCTCTCTCGTCCCTTCTCTTCTGCCTTGTACTCTATCCCCCCTCCCTTCACTTCTGCCTCGCTCTCTCCCCCCTCCCTTCTCTTCTGCCTCACGCTCTCTCCCCCAAGTTTGGTCCTGATCCAACATTGTTTCAGTCCACAGTGCTCTCTAGTTGTTGGTGAACTACAACTCCCAAACTCAAGGTCAATGCCCACCAAACCCTTTTAGTGTTTTCTATTGGTCATGGAGTCCTGTGTGCCACATTTGGTTTAGTTCCATCATTGGTGGAGTTGAGAATGCTCTTTGATTGCAGGTGAACTATAAATCCCAGCAACTACAACTCCCAAATGACAAAATCAATTTTTTGAGTGATGGTCACTCCTTGGGTTAGTAGGTGTCTTGTCGCAGCAATTTGTCCAGTGGTTTTTGAATTATGTTAATCTCACAAATGAACATTATGTTTATTTAATGTATAAATTGTTCTCAAGAGTCTGGAGAACAAGCCCTATGGGGAGCAGCTTCAAGAGCTGGGCACGAAGAAGAGAAGGCTGAGAGAAGACATGATGAGAGCCATGGATAAATATGTGAGGGGAAGTCATAGGGAGGAGGGAGCAGGCTTGTTTTCTGCTGCCCTGGAAACTAGGACGCAGAACAATGGCTTCAAACTACAAGAAAGGAGATTCCGTCTGAACATTAGGAAGAACTTCCTGACTGTGAGATCTGTTCAGCAGTGGAACTCTCTGCCCTGGAGTGTGGTGGAGGTTCCTTCTTTGGGGGCTTTTAAACAGAGGCTGGATGGCCATCTGTCAGGAGTGCTTCGCATCTCCACCTCTGACTTTCAACCTGACTTTGATGCACTTGTTAAAGACCAACAGAGACTTGATTTCTCTCACTGAATAAGAAAAAAAATAACTGAATAGCACCAAATGAGGGAATTAAACCCAAAAAATGAAGGCAATGTTTTTTATATGTATGTAGAAAACCAAGAACCTCTTTCCAGGAATAAGTGAAACTCAAAATGTGCTTTGAAGCGAATGTGACTGAAAATGATCATTAATATAATGAATCACAAATGATACCAATGTTCACATTTTGTTAACCATTGTTTTGAAAAAATTTAGTGAGTAAATGTCATTTTTCCTATGACAACCTCTCTTTTTCATTGCTTATGACATATACTCTTATCAGTCTTATTAATATATCAAAAATGCAATTTAGTGCCTTTTATTATTATTATTAAAGAAATTCAATTGATATTATGTAGAATGTAGTTCAGCCTTTAGGTGCGGCCCTCCATAATATTTTTTGGTTCTCGTGTGGCCCATGGAAAAAACAATTGCCCACCCCTGCCTTAAAGTCTAGGTGGGAGTGCTTCCAATTTGCCTAGTTGCCATATGTCGAAGAGTTCCTGATCAGAGTGTTAGTTTTTCTGGTTATTTTGGAAGTTGGGCCTTGTTTTAGTTTTTTGTATATTGTCGGATCCAGGAGTTGTCCGATCTTTTCTTTGTATTGTTCTGTTTCCATGATTACTGTGGCATTCCCTTTGTCCACTGGAGAATGATGATATCTGGATCTAAGTTGAGGTCTCTGATCGCTTGTCTTTCTTTCCTTGTTATGTTTCTGGGGGGAAGTTTTGCCTTTCTCAGGAGCCTTGCTGTGTCCCTTCTTACTTCTTCCACTTCTTCCTCAGGGAGGCGGTAAACTGCTGATTCAACATTAGCAATGATGTTTTCTACTGGGATCCTGGTGGTGGTCACAGCAAAATTGCTGAACAAAACTGCTTCCTTTTGCTAGTATGGATACTTGGTCTTCAGAGAGTTGTCTCTCTGTCAGGTTGATGATGGTCTGCAATGTATCCAGTTCTGGTTTCAACTGTTGCTTTTGGTGTTTGTGGAATTTTTGTTTTTGTCTATTGGTGTGTCACATAGACAGCGGATTGGATTTAATTAAACCTGATCCCACTATCCATGCTATGCTGAAATGATGGGATACTCCAAATGCAAATTAAGACAAGTACTCAATAACAGAAATATGCTGAGTCATTAAAGAGTAGCATTGCTTATTTATTTATTTTTATTAATAGTAGTAGTATAGTATATAGTTTATTGCATTAGCCACAAGGCCATATCAAGCAGAACAAACCATGCAAAAGAAATACATGTATCAAGCATTGAACAGTGGTTCCGTAATGTGCAACAGTACATTAAACAACTATTCTGTAATAAATATTTTTATTAATAATTTTTAATACAGTACATTTTCTTAAGTGCATTGATTCTCTTAAGTTGCATACTAGGGGTGGATACCTCCAATTTAAATACTTTGAAACCGGTTAATATTTCGCATTTGAAATTATTTTAAGCCTATATCGACCCTCGGCGTCCAACCCGGAAGTGAAGTTTCAAAACTGAACCCGGGATCGCCATTTTTTGTAAAGGTCACGTTATTAGGTCGTTTTTTCCCCTCCTCAGTTCTCAACTCGTGAGAGGAGACTGGAGGGCAGCAGCACCCTCCTTTCTCCTCTCGCCAGCTGAGAGCTGAGGCAGGCGCTTTGGAAGCAGCCTGGCCGAGCTTTCCTCCTGTTCCCCAGGCTCTCCCTCACAAGCGGAGGGAGAGACTGGAGAACAGGAGGAAATTCCTCCGAATCTCGGAGTTAGTTCTCAGCAGGGAAGGAGGAGGCAAGGGGATGCCCTCCGCACCTCCTTCCCTGCTAAGACCTAAAGTGCGTCAAGCCGGTGTGAAGGACATCCCCACCTCCTTCCCTGCTGAGAACTAACAGGAAATAATAACGAATTTTAGTTAATAATTACGTTTCCATAACGAAATTTTACAGAAATCTTTCGGAACAATTTCTATATTGAACCACCGATGACAATTCCCCCCCCCCCCCCACGTGAGTTTAGAAACAAATTTTTGATGGATCAACCACCCCTATTGCATACATACATCAATACATTCCCTACTTTTGTATTTCACACTTAATTCGTTACATCAACTATATATGCATATATATCTTATATCTTATCATATTCACCTCTTGTGTCCCCACCCCCTTCCGAGCCACTTCAACTTACATTCTCCTTCCAATATGTCATTTCTTCTTGTGGAGCTAACTTCCCATCTACTTCTTTTAAAACATTCTCGATAAATTTACCCCAAACTTCATCAAAGTCATTTACCTTCCGTACCCCCTTTCTAACTTTTAACCTACATGTCAATTTATCATTTATGGCTAATTTCCATAGTTCTTTATACCATTCTTCAATTTGTATATTTATTTTGTCTTTCCAGTTCCTTGCTATCAACAACCTTGCTGCAGTTAACATATTATTTATTGCATCTGTCTCTGTTTTCCCCAAATTCTTAACATCATATAATGACAACAATGCAATACTTGCACTTTTTTCCATCTTCATATCCATTATTACTTCCATTTCTCTAAATACCTTCCCCCAGAATTCATTTACATGAATTACTAATTTATTTGAAATGTAACATTTCAAGTGAGAGACGCACATACATTAAACACACTTCCAAACGCAGTCTTATTGGGCTTTCTGTTCGTGTGAAATAAAAGCTACAATTGCAAATTGTTGAAAAACAGAACAAAGACCACAGTGACAAAGATTCCCGATTAACAAATAATAGAAAATTATAGAGTGTCAAGATCCCGTTCAACAAATAGAAAATTTCAGGATGTCAAGCTGTTGCTGAAATATCATGCAATGCTTCAACATGTTTGTGAATGTGTGATGACTTTTGTACAAAAACAAAATGCAAATTAATTATCCTGCATTCAATTTGTGGTTGTTTTATTTGCATGTAATATTACAAAACAAGTTTTGCTGTCATATATGATCTGCCAGCACATAATGAGATTCTAACAATGCAACAACATTTTTTAACATTGGAAAGCCCTCTTTCTCCCTAAAAGCTGTGTGCGGTCTTTGGGGAACAAAAACATGTTTTGAATATATTAATTTCATGGACTGCGATGTTGGATGTAGCCCTCTAACTTCTCAATCTCCAGTGCAGCCCCTTGGTCTCCAACACTTGCCCAATCCAACCTTTAAATAATGTGGTGCTCCGTCACCACTCAGC
Organism: Anolis apletophallus; assembly: GCA_030556195.1. NCBI lineage: Eukaryota > Metazoa > Chordata > Lepidosauria > Squamata > Anolidae > Anolis > Anolis apletophallus. Next base: position 48,132,522 of record JARBWK010000012.1, on the reverse strand, counting down.
AATTGAGGGAGTGTCTCAATTTAAAATTGGAATTAGCCATCAGATTTAAGTAAATACATTTAATTTTAGAGAGAGGGGGAGGGGTATATCACTCACTTCTTGTGCAATGTGGGTTTTGATTGCTTCAATTTATTTAGGATTGTGAATTCATTTTACAGTTGGATACCTGCACCCAAGGATTCTGCATCCATCTATTCCAGTGTTTCCCAACCAGTGTGCCGTGGCACACTAGTGTGCTGTGAGTGATCATCAAGTGTGCCGAGTGAAATTGGAACCTCCAATACCTTTTCTTCCCTGTCCTGCCAAACACTTTTTCTTCTCCACTCGGGCTCCCTTCTTCTCAGCCTCGCTTTGCCTTGCTTTGCTCTGGGGTGAGTCTGCGCAGTAGTGCCTGCACAGGTCACATCTTCCTCCCTCCCCCCTCCCCTCTTGAACACACTCACGCTGCCCCCCTTGGATCAAAATGGCAGCAGAAGCGGCAGTGTAGAAGAAAAAAGTAAGTTTTCAGCAGGAGGGGGAAGAAAGGGCACGAAGGGGAAGGGGAAGGGGGAGGAAGAGGTCTCTGTCGAAAGCTGGCATGGACAAACTTGGACCTTCCAGGTGTTTTGGACTCCAACTCCCACCATTCCTAGCAGCCTCAGGCCCTTTTCCTTTTTCCCCCTCAGCCACTTAAGCAGGAAAGGGCCCCAGGCTGTTAGGAATGGTGGGAATTGAAGTCCAAAGCACCCAGAGGGCTGAAGTTTTCCCATGCCTGTTTTAGGGACCTTAAAGTGGTGAGCCTCCTTCCAACATTGTGATTCTGGATAGAAAACAAACAACAACATAACATAACATTGTTTGAGTCCACAGTACTCTCTGGGTATAGGTGAACTACAACTTCCAAACTCAAGGTCAATTCCCAACCAAACCCTTTCAGTACTTTCTGTTGGTAATGAGAGTTCAATATGCCAAGTTTGGTTCAATTCCATTGTTGCAAGAGTTCAGGATGCTCTTTGATTGTGTGTTAACTATAAATCCCAGAAACTGTAACTCCCAAATGTCAAGGTCTATTTTCCCCAAACTCCATCTGTGTTCATATTTGGGCATATTGAGTATTCATGCCAAGTTTGGTCCTGCTTCAACATTGTTTCAGTCCACAGGGCTCTCTGGATATAGGTGAACTACAACTCCAAAACCCAAGGTCAATGCCCATCAAACTCTTATAGTATATTTTCTCTTGGTTATGGGAGTTCTGTGTGTGAAGTTTGTGTCTTTCTGCCATTCCTGCCAAGATATCTATGTTGTGTTCATCGAAACAGGTCCAGATTTCACACTGAGTGTATAAATTAAAAACATATTAACTATATGTATTACTGTGTTAGAGTGTCATTTTGTGTCATTTTGGTTGGTGGTGTGCCCCAGGATTTGGTAAATGTAAAACATGTGCCGCGGCTCAAAAAAGGTTGAAAACACTGATCTATTCCATCTTCCATGGCTTGAAAAAACACCCCTACCTCCAAATCCATAAAGCTAACCTTGATTTTGCATTATGTATAAGAGAAACAATTTTATAAGGCCATTGTATATAATGGGACTTGAGCAAGCTAGTATATATTAAAACAGAAACATGGTAGTGGATTCAGTGAAATAAATATCCTTCTGATGAGAGTTTTCCAGTAAAAGACAGAAAGGAGGCAATTACTGCTAGCCAGTTAGGGGCAAAATAACAGTCTTTTGTCTGAAAATTACCACCTATGTTGCTTAAAAATAACAAGGAAGAAGGGATCATATTAAAAGAGAGTTTAACAGGTGGAAGGGGATAATTATATGTGTGATGGACAAGTTAAATAGCAGCCTTCAAATAGTCCATAGTTCCAGAACACAGAACCAGGCTGTCAGGTTTTTTATGTTCTGTGAGATGGGAAGGGCAGCTCTGCCTAATAAGGCCCCAGAAGGGTAGCAGAGATTAGGGGGACATCTACACTATAGAATGAATGCAGTTGCGCACTGCTTCAACTACAATGTCTTTATGCTTTGGAATCATGGGAGCTGTAGTTTTACAAGGTCGTTAGTGTTCTCTACCAAGTAGTGCTTGTGACTCACCAAACTACAAGAGGAAAAATTGTAGAACTACAAGGACTTTCTCACATGAGGCTGAAAAAGGACGTTGGAGCTCCTGCTAGACAGCTCCAAAGGACCTGCCAGCCTCTCATGAAAGCTGTTGATGCAAACGGATGAGACCCCAAATGTGGACTGCTATTAGTGCCATTTGCTTCTATGTTCCCAGTCATCGCTACTTCTTCCCTCCCTCCCTCCCCCACCCTTGTGTTTTTCCCATGTCTTGTATTTTTGTGTTGTTTGGTGTTGCCACTGGGCACATTTGAAACCGCTGATAATGGCGGTATACAAGTTTGACGTAATAATAATAATAATGCTCAATTGCAGCAGAATAAAAGCATGATGATGATGATAATGATGATGATTGGATAAAGTGGGGTTGGACTAGATAATCCTTGGGAGTCCCCTTCCATAGAGTCATAGAGAAGTGGACTGTCCATCTTCTGTGGTCTTCAAACAAAGGTTGAATTGGCATCTTCTGGGAGGGCTTGGCAAGTGGTTGGACTAGGTGGCCTTTGGGTCATTCTCCATATTTAATACAGCATACTGCTTTTGGTTACTCTCCATATTTCAGGAAACATGCTGATTGGGAGGGTGGCGGACTTCCCTCCTTTGGAGGTCTTCAAACACAAGTGTAGTAGGCAACTGTAAGGAGTGCTTTAGTGGTATACAACTGCCTAACAGTGGGAGGTTGGATTAAATGGCCCTTGGGATCTACTTCCAACATGAGTCAGTTATGGACTTCAATGTAGGATGGATGGGCATCTTTTTGGGGATGCTTTAATGGTTTTGGACTAGATGACCAACATACTGCTTCACAAATTGGGTTGGTATCTTTCAGATGGGGCATGAGTTGTGTATAGAAGGGATGAAAGTGGCATGCCTATTTATGGTATGACAAAAGGAAGAATGAAAAAAAGCTACTTTGGAAACTATTTTGTATGACCGGCACTAATTAAAACATGGGAAAGATACAAAGAAAAAAATGTATGAAAAAAACCCTCTATGGATATCTTCACTCGAGGTTTGCCAGAGAAGAGAAATGAACAGGAGGAGAAAAATGGTCGACTTATAAGGACATTTTGAAAAGACAGAATGCAAACTCTGCAGCGACTGCACTGGTTGCCAATTGAGCACCAGATCATCTTCAAAGTGTTGGTTTTAACCTTTAAGGCCTTGCATGGTCTGGGGCCCGTGTACTTGAGGGACCGCCTACCCCATATGTTCCCCAGAGATCTCTTCATTCAGAAGACCTCAATCTCCTGCAGATTCCTTCCCTGCGAACCATCCACCTGTCATCAATCAGACACAGAGCCTTCTCTGTGGCAGCACCTCAATTGTGGAACAGTTTGCCACCGGAAGTCCGAGCAGTTAATGAGCTACCGGCTTTCCGGAAAGCTTGTAAAACAGAACTGTTTCAACTTGCTTTCAATCTGTGACCACCCTTGGTTATAGCAGAATATTGTTAAATTTGTTTTATTGCTTGTTTTATGTGTCCTGTTGGTTACTGATGTTTTCTGATGTAATTCGATATGCTGTAAACCGTCCTGAGCCAGTTGGAAGGGATAGTATACAAATCGAAATAATAAATAAATAAATAAATTTTTGGGTGAAAACACAAGAAGAGATAAATATATTGCATAAGAATATATATTCAAATAATATATTCAAATAATAAATATAATAATAAAACTTTATTTATACCCCGCCACCATCTCCCCAATGGGCGGCTTACATGAGGCCGAGCCCAACAAAATACATCAATAATTTTGAATACAAAATACATCAATAATTTTGAATACATCAACAAAGCAAGCAAACAAATAAAACACAATACAATATTATAAATAACATATCAGCAATAACACACAAGGGTTTTAAAAACACTGTGGGCAGGGCCGGATGTAGTAGATTAATTTTTTTTAAAAAAACTGAACAGTAGGGTATCTAAATGGGGGTGGGGGGCGGTTAGAGAGTGATGTAGGGAAATCAATCCAACAGGTAGATAAAATGCTTCGGAGGACATATTGCAGAAGTTGGTCTGAACAGGGCATTGTTTCCTTTATTCAGGGAAGGCACACTGGAACAGCCACGTTTTCAAGCTCCTCCTAAAGGCTGCCCATGTTGGGGGCTTGCCTAATATCCTTGGGGAGTGAGTTCCAGAGATGGGGGGGCACCATAGAAAAGACCCTCTCCCTTGTCCCCACCAATCGTGCCTGCGAAGGGGGCAGGAGTGAGATTAGGGTCTCTCCAGATGAACGAAGAGATCATGTGGGTTCGTAAACAGAAATACGGGTAGGCGGGTCCCAAACCGTTCAAATAAAAGAACATCATAACAAAGACAAGACGAGAGGATTCATGGACAAAGATGTATATTGGGACACAATAATGAAGACACAAAAGAAGGTTATTACAAAGACAGACAAGAAATTACTGGAATGGTCAATGGAAGAGGAGTCAGTTAAAGAATGCATGGTGAAATTGGGAGCAAATGTGGGTCAGGCAATCAAAATGGAAGAATGAGAGGTGATGTGGAACAGAAAGCTTACATTTACAGAAATTTACGTATGATATAAAGAAGAAGAGATGTAAACTGATGTACCAATTGTATGTCACCCCAGACAGATTGGCCAAATCCTACAAAACTTGAGTGTAAAATGTTGGAAGTGTGAAACATAGAAAGGCACTTTTTTCCACATTTGGTGGAGCTGTAAGAAGGCAAAGAGGTATTGGAGAGAAATACACGGAACAATCCAGAAGATTTTAAAGCAGTGTATCTCAACCCTGGGAGGGGGGGATCATGAGGGGGGTTTCAGAGGGATCACCAAAGACCATCAGAAACCATATATTTCTGATGATCTTAGGAACCTCTTTGGCAGGGAAGGCTGAAGATCTCTCCTCCTGTCCTTCTCTTCTTTTTTGGAAACAGACGGCGAATCCTCCCACCAAAACCTCTCCTGTTCTCTGGATGTAGGTGAACGAACACTCCAAAACTCAAGGTCAATGCCAACCAAGCCCTTCCAGTATTTTTTGTTGGTCATGGGAGTTGTGTGTGCCAAGTTTGGGCTCGATTCCATCCATGGTGGAGTTCAGAATGCTCTTTAATTGTAGGTGAACTATAAATCCCAGCAACTACCAAATACCAAGGTCTCTTTCCCCCAACCTACACCAGTGTTCACATTTGGGCATATTGAGTATTCATGCCAAGTTTGGACCAGATCCATCATTGTTTGTGTCCACAGTGCTCTCTCGATGTAGATGAACTACAACTCCCAAACTCAGGATCAATGCCCCACCAAACTATTCCAGTATTTTCTGTTGGTCGTGGGAGTTCTATGTGCCAAGTTTGGTTCAATTCCATCATTGGTGGAGTTCAGAATGCTCTTTCATTGTAAGTGAACTGTAAATCCCAGCAACCACAACTCCTAAAAGATTAAATCAATCCCTCCCCAATCCCACCATTATTCAAATGTGGGCGTATGGGATATTTGTGCCAAATTTGGTCCAATGAATGAAAATACATCCTGCATATCAGATATTTACATTACAATTCACAACAATAGTAAAATTACAATTATGATCATTTTATGGTTGCACGTCACCACAATATGAGGAACTGTATTAAGGGTCGCGGCATTAGGAAGGTTGAGAGCCACTGTTTTAAATATAAAAATACAATTAAAGCCAGAATTCTTCATCGATTTTAAAATAGAGAGAAATAAAGGCATCCTTTTCAACTATATGATATCAGCTGCCAGAATAGTGTATGAACCATACTGGAGAGTAAATGAAATTCTCACAATACACGAATGGTCAACAAAAATGATTTTACAAATTAAGCACCAAAACATCATGTTTTACAACAAACTGACAGAAAAAGGAGTTCAATACACAGTAACGTTATGTAGTAATTACTGTATGTACGAATTTAGCACCAAAACATCGCAATGTATTAAAACAGCTGTGGATCTGGGCGGGAGGCACACTGTGTTGGATAATACAGAACGATGGATGAGCGAAGGTTGGATAAGCGAGACTCTACTGTACATGAAACAGGAAAAATGAAGAAAATGATATGATAATACACTGAAAATAAATAACACCAATGGGGCTATAAAAAAGAGAGGAGCTAGAAACCCAGAAGTAAAATAGTAACACTGTTTATTGTATTTTATTTATTCAAATTTATTCAACGCCACTCCCAATGGCTCGGGGCGGCTTACACACAAGTGTGAAAATGCAACAAATACAGCTAAAAAACAACTAAAATATCACCGTTAAACATCGCATTAAAAACATCACATTTGCATATCACATTAAAATTACCATGAAACACAATGGCACAGATGGCGTTAAATAACAAGAGAAAGGACCACCACTACTCAGGCCCCGAAAGCCTGCTGAAACAATAAAGTCTTGCAGGCCTTCTGAAACGATAAGAGGCTCTGGAGGGCGTGGACGTCAGAGGGCAGTGCATTCCAGAGTACTGGAGCTATGATCGAAAAAGCCCTTCGCTGGGTTGCAGTCAAGTGGTACTCCTTAAGGCTAGGAACAACCAGGAGGTTTTGCTCTTCAGAGCGTAGGGATCTGGTGGGATGGTATGGGATAAGGTGGTCCCGTAAGTACAATCAAAAAGTGTTAGGAGCCAGTTCAATGCAAAATAATGTATTCACTCATGCACGGACAATGCAACGTCAGCGTTAGAACAAACAATATAAGCTGTGATATATATCTCACATGAAAGACTCTGCATATAACATATATGATGAAATACCGCTATAGCCATAAGCCCCCGCAATATAAACAAAATAAGTCCCGTCTTAAGTAAGAGGGAGAATGCTAAGAGTCCCAATGTGTGCCGTGTGGCAAGTTCAGAGCGCCGAAGCACTCCCAAAATGATGTAAACAAAAGAAGCCCCCCGAGTGACTTCGCCTGTAAGGCGTGCGTGCTTAATTCTCCAGTGCCAAACAAACAATAACAAATGCTGAATGCGCATTGAGCGGCTTCACCCATTTGGGCGCATTAATTCTGCCAGATTTGGTAAGTTTGGACTCATTTCTGCCCTGTGAATCACCCCCTCTAACCCTATGGAGCTTCCAATTATTGTTTATTTAATCAACACAGTGAAACCCTTTCTTCTGCTGCCGTCCTGAAGAAGAACCCGAAACGGGCAGGATCCATACACGTTAACCCGTTGACAGAGCATCTTCCCATTGAGGAATTATATTTGATTAATGGGACGACTCTGCAACCCATCCGGGATTCTTACTGTTGCTACGCCAAGCCCCACAGCCACCTGGAGCATCCAGTCTCCAACTCCCGAGTGAGGACATCGGACGGGGCTGCCTTTGACCCCGCATTCAGCATTTGTTATTGTTTGTTTGGCGCTGGAGAATTAAGCGCGCACGCCTTACAGGCAAAGTCACTCAGGGGGCTTCTTTTGTTTACATCATTTTGGGAGTGCTTCGGCGCTCTGAACTTGCCACACGGCACACATTGGGACTCTTAGCGTTCTCCCTCTTAGTTAAGATGGGACTTATTTTGTTTATATTGCGGGGGCTTATGGCTATAGCGGTATTTCATCATATATGTTATATGCAGAGTCTTTCATGTGAGATATATATCACAGCTTATATTGTTTGTTCTAACGCTGACGTTGCATTGTTTGTGCATGAGTGAATACATTATTTTGCATTGAACTGGCTCCTAACACTTATTGATTCTGTTTAGATAGGGGGAGTAACTATATTATATTGCTATTTGTTGGTCTTGTAAGTACACTGGCCCCAGACCATTTAAGGCCTTAAAAGTCAGAACTAACACTTTGAAGGTAATCCGGCATTCTACCGGAAGCCAGTGCAGCTCGCGCAGGATCGGCGTAATGTGACAGCTCACTGAAGCTCCAGTAAGAAGCTGGGCTGCAGTGCTCTGCACCAGCTTAAGCTTCCGGATTCCCGACAAAGGAAGGCCAATGTAAAGAGCGTTACAGTAGTCCAATCTCGAGATGACCGTAGCTTGGACCACTGTGGCCAGGTCCTGCTGGGACAGGTAGGAGGCCAGCTTCCTCACCTGGCGAAGATGGAAAAATGCCACTGTGCTGACGGGGTACAAAGTAACCCCAAGGCTCTTTACAGATGACGACGGACATAATGTCATGCCGTCCAGGGTTGGAAGCTGAACATCCCTACCACCCGGTCGGCCAAGCCACAGGATCTCCGTCTGTGTACCTTTAAGAAAAACAATCACACAATAAGTAGCAAATGGACAACAATATTCACTGGGTCCTTTTGTCAGAAAGCCAAACCAGGAGAATGTGTGCTTTTATTCTTTAAAAAAATGTAAGAAGGGGATAATTCCCACATGTCTTGCCAGCCATGGAAACAAGAGAGGAAAAATTTAAAAACAGATTGCAGAACCCAGTTTTTTCCTCCAATAAATTTGAACAATGGGGCTTAAAACCCATAAACATCCCAATGGATGCTTGGTGTAACAGCAAAGATTGGCGTGAATGCTTTCAAGTCACTGTGTCTAAAACTATCAGGCATTGTTGAACCCTCTTAATCCATTTAGCAAATATTTAGGTTTGAGGTTTGCTGGTAGTTTATCCCTTTTCAGGGACAAAACGGTTGCGTACTACCCAACAAAAGACCAGGGATTTATGTATACAGATTATTAACTTGAAGACGCAAGATCTTGGAAGGCAGCAAAGTGAATGTATAATTAACAGCCTGGCCTGACCTCTTTAACTTTGAATGAGGCTTCCCCAATTAAATTTTCCTGGGCCTGGTTTTAAATAGCTATTCACAGCTGCGAGCATTTGATTTATTCCCTTATGAGAGTTAGGGATGCTGACCAACACCAGAAAACAACCGTTTTTAATTTAAATGTTCATGCTGGACTAAGATCATTGCACCCTTTTTGATCATTTATTTTAGTGGCAGTCTTTCTTAGTTCTTGCAATATATATATATATATATATATATATATATATATATATTAGAGAGAGAGAGAGAGAGAGAGAGACAGAGAGACAGAGACAGAGACAGAGAGAGAGAGAGAGAGAGAGTATTACAGAAATGTGGTATCTGAAGATGGGAAACACATTTTACATTAACTGCTATTCTACCAGATAGCCTATCATTTATTTATTTACTAGCTTGGGGACCCAGCGGTGCCCGGGTTATTTGAGGAAGGCATTGTGTGCCATGGCCAATTGGAGTCCTTTATGCAAATACCATTTCAGTGGCAACCAATCCCCTCTGTCTGGGGCCATAGAATGTTGGCGTTCTGAGGCTGGCCAATCAGAGTCCTTTATGCAAATAATCCCATAGTGGCAACCTATCAAAACACTGTCACATATTCCTTGACACCTCCGCACCTCCCAGAAAATGAACATTCCATTTCCAACAGAAAAAAAACTGTCATTTGGCTAACTCAAGCATTTCTGTTGCATTCTGTTTTGCTGGGCAATCAGAGTCCTTTATGCAAATAATTCCTCAGTGGCAACCAATGCCCTCTGTCTGGTGCCTTAGAGTGTCGGAGTTCTGAGGCTGGCCAATCAGTGTCCTTTATGCAAATAATCCCACAGTGGCAACAAATGCCTGGCACACCGCTACAAACACTGACTTTTATTATATACATAGATAGATTTGATTTATACAATGTATATCTTCCAAAGTGGCAACTAAATCAGCATAGAATGTTGTGCAATTATGCATTTGAAGATATATTTATCTCTATAGTGCTGGACAAGTGTGTGTGTGCATAGTAGAGTCTTGCTTATCCAACCTTCGCTCACGCCTTGTATCATACAAGGCAGTCTGCCTCCTGGCCAGATCCACAGCTGTTTCAATATATTGCGATGTTTTGGTGCTAAATTTATACATACAGTAATTACTACATAATGTTACTGTGTATTGCTTTTTCTGTTGATTTGTTGTAAAACGTGATGTTTTGGTGCTTAATTTGTACAATCATAACGTAATTTGATGTTCAATAGGCTTTTCCTTAATCCTTCCTTATTAGCCAACATTTTTGATTATCCAACATTCTGCTGGACCATTTGTATCAAATAAGTGAGACTCTACTGTATATGTATATCACCCCTGCCTACCCACCAGAAAGATACACAGTTTATTAGATTCATAAAAGATAGCCCAAGGGGTCTTAGAAAGAATGGAAAAGGTCTTTGGGAATCAGCAAAAGTCCATAAGAGTAATGCAAAAGGTAAATAACTGGGTGTATTCATAAAGTGTGGGTTACAGGGGCATTGTCATGTGGGACCATGGGGCCACGGGAAGAGCCTTAGGTTCCCATGTGGGGGTCAGATAGGGGATTATGGGATCACTTCCAGCCTGGTGTTCTTGGAAAAGCTATGAATCCCTTGGTTTTTAACTATCTTCTACAGCAGTGTTTCCCAACCAGTGTGCCATGGCACACTAGTGTGCTGTGAGCGATCATCAGGTGCTGTCACACCTCAAGGGCCTCAGGCATCACTTTTGCTTAGGCGAGACTTTAGCTGTGATGGCAGTAAAGAGCTACCCAAGCCAGCTTGTTACACTCTCAAACCTTGCCCTGGGCCTCTCGGCCTTTCCCGTGAGAAGCCAGGGATGAATGCATAACATAGGCAGCTCAAGGTTGTACCATCCGAGGCTGGATAGCAAGGCGCTCCAAAGGAGCCGAGAGCCTGCCTCCCGTCCAGATGTGAGCCGCTAACGAGCAGCGCATTCCTGAAAGACTGAGGTATCATAACACATAGATGACCATCAATCATGGAACAGTGACACTCGACGCACATAGATCAAAGCCAGTGAACACTATAATTGCCAAAGTATGCCCATTGCGGGCATCTCGTACCAACGCCGCGCTAAGGAGATGCTACTGGAAGTCTTGGGCCTTCCAGCAAGCTTGTGCCAGCCAGCCAACACCGGGTTGACTTGATCCCGCGTTGAGCCTTGTTCCTTGGTCACTGCCACATCTGTGGACTGTTCCTGAATTGTTCCCGCAAAGACTTTAATGCTAAAGGACTTTGTTGCTACTAAGAAGCCGCTCCCTGCCTCTATATTCTGGTGCGGATCCTTTAAGAGACTTCCTATTGCATCCGGCTTGTTCCTGTTTTCCTCCGCTTGGAATCCTATTGCTGCGGATTATATACTTACCGCCGTTCCTGTTGATTGCTGCTACCTGGAGGTCTTATATTGCCTCAGGCTCTTTCCTATACCTGCTTATTCTAAATAAAACCTGTTGTACCATAGCTGTTGTGTGTTCTATCCAGGAAGGTCAGGTCCCAAGGGCCTCAGGGGGTGACAGGTGTGCCGTGGAAAATTGGAACCTCTAATACCCTTTCTTCCCCCCTCTTGCTGAACACTTTTTCTTCTCCACTGGGGCTCCCTTCTTCCCAGCCTCACTCTGCTGCTTCTGCCGCCATTTTGATCTGAGGGGGCGTGTTCAGGAGGAGAGGGGGGAGGGAGGAAGACGTGACCCGTGCGGGCGCTACTGCGCAAACTCGCCCCACGTCTTCATCCCTCCCCCCTCCCCTCCTGAACACGCTCACGCTGCCCCCTCGGATCAAAATGGCGGCAGAAGTGGCAGCATGAGCAAAGTGAGCAGAGTGAGGCTGGGAAGAAGGGAGCCCCAGTGGAGAAGAAAAAGCAAGTGTTCGGCAGGAGGGGGAAGAAAGGGCGCGAAGGGGAAGGGGGAGGAAGAGGTCTTTGTCAAAAGCTGGCATGGGTAAACTTGGACCTTCCAGGTGGTTTAGACTCCAACTCCCACCATTCCTAGCAGCCTCAGGCCTCCCCCCCCTCCTCAGCCACTTAAGCAGGAAAGGGCCTCAGGCTGTTAAGAATGGTGGGAGTTGAAGTCCAAAAGTTTTCCCATGCCTGTGGCAATGCAAGGATTCCTTGGGAATATGTTGATATCGATGCAGGGAACATGAGTATGCACTTGTCTTTTCAGAGTTGGGTGTGGGGAGGCTTTTTTCTATCACACCCTCTGTTTCTGCCTTTATTTTAGTCAGGAATGAATCTAAGACAGGTAGGTGAATCCTCATAGTTGTAAGCAGGTTAGTAATACTTATTTATGTGTCACCTGAGGGTGGGATCTTTGTCAGTTGAAAGTGATTGCAAGCAGAGCAGCTTGTAAATCATGGAACTGCTCTACATTTTATATATTTACTAGGAAATGGAAACTGGTTGCAAAGATTATGGTTACGATAAGAGGATTATTTTACATTTGTAACAGATGCTTACTTGTCGTGTTTGGGTAGCTTTGGCACATCTTGTCACTGTGGGCAGACACTGCTGACCTGCTTCTGTATTTCGGGCAAAGCCATGCCCAGGTCTTGATCTTATCTTTGTCAGGGTGCTTCAAGGCCAGCTGTCCTCAAGTCCGCTGCCAGCCGGGGTGTTGCTCTGCTTCTAATAGTGAAGTTGAGGTCAGGGGCAGATTGCTGTCTGGAGGCTAAGAGGTGACGTCAGCTCGTAACTTGCTGGGATAGCTAATCTCCTGCTGGAAGGATATAGTTTAATAATGAACTCAGTAGGGAGACTCGGACACTTGAGGCAGCACACAATATGCAATATAACACAATTGTGGGTAGCCTACTAGCCTGTTGCTTAGATATAGAATTCTACTAGCTTTACCTGCCATGCATTGCTGTGGCCAACCTTCCCTCCCTCTTCTTTCTTTTTCTCCTTCCTTCCCTTCTTTCTTTCTTTCTCTCCTTCCTTCCTTCCTTCTGCTTCCCTTCCATTCCCCCACCCTTTCTTTCCCTTCCTCTTTCTCCCTTTTCTTCCTTCTCTACCTATTCTTGGATTGCAACTCCCAGCAGTCCTCCTGATCCATCTACCTACCTACCTATATCTAATCTATCTATCTATCTGGAGTTTCTCTCCTTCCTTCCTTCCTTCCTTCCTTCCTTCCTTCCTTCCTGCCTGCCTGCCTGCCTGCCTGCCTGCCTGCCTGCCTGCCTGCCTGCCTGCCTGCCTGCCTGCCTGCCTGCCTTCCTTCCTTCTGCTTCCCTTCCATTCCCCCACCTTTTCTTTCCCTTCCTCTTTCTCCCCTTTCTTCCTTCTCTACCTATTCTTGGACTGCAACTCCCAGCAGTCCTCCTGATCCATCTACCTACCTACCTATCTCTATCTAATCCAGCTATCTGGAGGATTACTGGGAGTTTCAGTCCAGGAATAGGAAATTGGAAATATGCAGGGATTGGGATGCTCTCAAAGGAATCCAAGGAGAAGAAAGCTTGCAGCTTGAAAGCAGTGCTTTTGGATTATCTTCACCTAAAGGGCCTGGTCTAGGGCAGGGGTGCTCATTAGGTAGATTGCGATCTACTGGTAGATCACGTAGGGCGTCCTGGCAGATCGCAGGCAGGGTGGGAGGAAGGCTCAGTCCCGCCCCGCAGGCTCCCGATGCTGCCCAGGTGCAGAAGGAGGTTGGACTGGATGGCCCTTGGAGGTCTCCTCCTATTCTAGGAACCCATTGTTATTATTATTATTATTATTATCAGAGGTTGAATGGCCATCTGTGAGGAATGCTTTGATTGTGTTTTTAAACATGGCAGAAGGAGGTTGGACTGGATGGCCCTTGGAGGTCTCCTTCTACTCTAGGAACCTATTGTTGTTGTTACTATTATTATTAGTAGTAGCAGAGGCTGAATGAATATTATCATCATTATTATTATGAATAAATTAATGGGCTTATTATACTCACATTTAGTTGAATTCCGTCTTAAAATATATTATGTGGCTCTCACTGAAATAAATTTCCAAATATTTTGCTTTTATGGCTCTCTGAGTAGTGGGTAGGTAGATCTTTTTGACTTTGCTGTTTTATAAGTAGCTCGCATGCTGAAAAAGTGTGAGCATCGCTGGTCTAGGGGATGCTGGAGCTGTAGTCAGGAAGACAGTGTAGATATGCTATTGTGTGTGGGGGGGGTTGCTGGAGGAGTCATTTTTGCGCATGTGTTGTAGCATCTTTTTGTGGGGTTCTTTGGGTTTTAAGTCCCTTCTGCTGTGTTTTACAGTGTTTTATGGGTGTTGGTCACTCGTTGGCCTGATAGGTGTATTGTGTCCAAATTTGATGTCAATTCGTCCAGTGGTTTTTGAGTTAATCCCACAAATGAACAGTACATTTTTATTTATTTAGATTAATAAAGTAATATTTCATAGATTCATAACCACATCTGTTTTAGCTTGTGATCCATAACCACTAAAGATCAAGGGTTTGTTTCTAATGTAGGCATGCTTCTGTTTAGAGCAGGGCTGCCCAGGAAGTCGATCGCGATCGACCAGTCGATCCCGGGACCGAAGGAGGTTGATCCCAGCCAGATGGGGCGCTTCTCAGAGGGGGCGGAGCCAGGCTGCGCCAAGCTCCGCCCCTCCACAGCTTCAGCACTCCCAGCAGCTGCTCCAGGTTTGAGGAGGGAATGGCCAAGCCAGCCTTGTGCTAACTATGCCACCACTGGTTTGGCATTGCCATCCTCAAGCCTGGAGAAGCTGCTGGGAGCTCCAAAGGCAGAGGGGAGGGGGCGGGGCTTGGAGCGGCCTGGCTCTGCCCCCCTGTGGCTGCCGCTCTACCAGCAGCTTCTCCAGGCTTGAGTATGGCAGTGCCAAGCCAGCCTTGTGCTAGTTATGCCACCACTGGCTTGGCATTGCCATCCTCAAGCCTGGAGAAGCTGCGGGGAGCTTCAAAGCCAGATGAGAGGGGGCGGGGCTTGGTGCGGCCTGGCTCCACCCCTCTGGCCAAGCCCTGCCTCGCCCCCGCCCCTCTCCAGCCTTGAGGAGGTAGGTAGATCTTTCTGACTTGGTTTTAATATAAGTAGCTCGCATGCTGAAAAAGTGTGGGCACCCCTGGTTTAGAGATAACTATGTAAAACCTGGATTTTGATGGTAAGTTATTATGGTAAGATAATCATGATGACAACTAAATTATTCAATGGCCTTCAATGGAACAATTTGTTTTCACAAATATCCTACACAATAAAACATCAACGCTTTACATATTTGATATGACTTTCCACTCCATGTAGACGGCAAAGACTACATCATATCCTAAAAGCACCACGACAACATTGGCCATGCTGTAGTCTTGACCTCCGTGCAATGTTAGTTTTGGCAATTCTGTTTGTTTATTATGATTCAATCCATTTGCATCCTGCTTTTCTGCTGAAAAGCTTCTCAGAACAACTTAAACATCAATACAAATAAATAAAAACAGCCTCTGCCCTTGAGCTTACAACCTAGAAAGACAAAACATAAAAGAAAAAAAGGAGATGAGGGAGGGAAAAGGAAATGAGAAAATCCAGACTTAAGTTCTTAATGTTATGCGGTTTCTATAATAATCAGATTTAATGCTGATGAAATGCTGTAATGAAGCCAGATAGTGTTAGTTCTCTTTATCATGACCACCTTGAACAGAAACAGCTCAAGGAGAGAAGAAGCCAAAAAGCGTTGATTCATCAGATGAACCATTAGGGTGGTCCTCCTTCCTATATTTTCCTCTTCCATAACCTGGCGAAACAATTACTGGATCGCATTTGGTAGGGAGGCAAAGCCAGATGGAGCTGACTTTCCAGAGGGCTTATGTGGTGGTTATTGTTTCCCCTTTAATTATTATTTTTGGACATTTCTGGAAAGGCTCAAAAGCATTAAAAACATTTTACAAACAAATCAAACTGTGGGTAGCATAATACTAAAGAAAGTGTGTGTGCATGCATGTATGCATGTGCATACAGATATTTTATTCATTTATTTATTTATTGCATTTATACACTGCTTTTTTCACCCCTGGGGGAACTCAAAGATGTTCACAACATAATCAATGCCAAAATTCAATGCTTCATGTGAATAAACATCACATACCAATTCAACAAGTGACAATAGCTTAAAACCATTAAAGCTATAAAACTATAGCAGCAATCACAAACACAACATAAAACATTTAGGCTTTGCATCAATCCTGGTGCCTTAACTACTTCCATATTTCCTTATTTCTATCATTCGCCAAATGCCTGCTTGTATAACCAAGTCTTATGTTGTTTCCTAAATGCTAGGAGGGAGGGGCCTGATCTTATCTTGTAGTCTTGGTTGCGTGTCACCATCCTGTTTCACCTCTGTGCCGCATTGCTCCCATCATGCGGCTTATTGTGTTTTTTAATTGTGTTTTTAATTGTGTATTTAACTGCGTTTTAATTGTGGTTTTACTCCTGTCAGGTCGATTGTTTTATGAACATGTTGTTAGCCGCCCCGAGCCATCGGGAAGGGCGGCAGACAAATACGAATAAATAAATAAATAAATAATCTCACTGGGGAGGGAGTTCCACAGCCAAGGGGCCACCACTGCGAAGGCCCTGTCTCTTGCCCTCACCCATTGCACCTGTAAAGGCAGTGGGACCGAAAGCAGGACCTCCCCAGCAGATCTTAGTGTTCTAACTGGCTCGTAAAGGGAGATGTGTTCGAATAGGCAAGCTGCACCAGAACCATTTAGGGATTTATAGACCAAAGCCAGCATTTTGAATTCTGCTTGGTAGCAGACTGGCATATATATGCAAAGAGTGAAGAAATGACATCAAAGTGATTTGATGTAATTTTATTTCTAGAGACAGGTCAGATCTCTGTTGAGTCTCGGATCTGGATCTATAAACTAAATCTTTGGTTAAATCTTTGGTTAAAACTAATGTTTTTGCCTAAAGGCTTGGCCCCATTGACCCTCGGTGATCCATTCCAATCAAGGTGGAAAAAGATAGTTCATGAAAAAATCCTAAACCTTGGCTTTTCACTTAGTACCATTCTGACTATACAAAAGCCAAAGAAAACATATGACAGCGTATCTGGGACACAGAGCTCCAAAACTACCTAAAGGCAGCCTCTACTCTTCCAATCTTCAAAGATAACGGAAGGGTGCTGCTTCCTGCAGAGTACTTAGGCAACCTAACCACCCCTAAACATAGGAAAGCGTTCTCTTTGGCTAAATTCAATGTACTCCCTTCTGCTGTATTGGAGGGAAGATACAACAAAGTACCATACAATGAAGGCCTATGTCCCTGTGAGGTTGAGGCAGTGGAAACTGTGGAGCACGTTTTGTTGTATTGCTCTTTTTACCGTGACCTTCACAAACATTTTATCAATCCAATTTTAGAAAGTCTACCAGGGAGATCTGTAAGGTTTTATATAGATTATCTCTTGTCTAACGAACACCCCAAGGTCACTGTTAGGGTCGCCAGCTTCTGTGCAGCAGCAATAGCTTGTCGGCGCAAGATGCTGTCACAGTCTTAGAAAGTTTTAATATATATTTCGGTTTTGCCATTGTCATTTTAGCATTTAAATGTTTTATACCATTTTAACTATCTTTTTTAATATTGGGTTTTAAACTTTGCCTGCGTGTACTCTGACATTTGTACATTTGTGTACATGTGTTTGTACATGTATGTGTACCCATCAAAGTGAAGGCTAATGTGATTTAAAACTTCTAAAAGTAAAATGGAAGCATTCCCAGTGTCACACCTCAGTCAGGTTCCCATGGTAAGCCATACCTATGCCATGTTACCGCCAAGAGCTCAGAGAGGCTTGTAAACAGGCCTTTGCAGCAAACTCTAGCTGAACCTCAGATAACCAAAGCGAGGTGCATCCCTGCTGTTTCTCAGGCCGATAGAGACACCTGGTACCAAGAAACCGCAGATCCTCCCCTGGACACAGCTGGGCCCACTAACAAGGAGGAGATAGAGATACGGTGGGAAGAGAAAGTGATTCCTCTGTTCCCGTGAGAGAGTTGTGGCGAAGTAAGCGCCTTCAAGAGCAATGCAGTCCAAAAGCTATAAAGGTTTGGCCTGGACTCCGGTCTGGATCTCGTGCCAACGTTTCAGCTACTTTGCCAAGTTCCGTGGATCATCACCGGGGCCGGAGGGGCCTTCTTGCTTAGAGACTTTAAGCCTGGTCAAGTCGGGGGCCAGGACCCATTGGATTTAGCCAATTGTGGCATCTTGGACATTGCTTCTTTTTGGGGAACCTTAAAGACCATTCTTGCTATTTTTGGACTTTGAAAGCATTTTTGAACTATCCTATCTTTGCCTTTTTCTAATTTACTTATTCTAAATAAAGCATTTAACTGCAGCCGCTGTGTGTTGGTTTACTAAGGGTCCGGACTAAGTCATAGTGCAACACCCAGGTTCTGCATCAATAAAACCCCAAAAATACAGAGGGCACTTGTCATTATCTGGTGCCCTGATTCTTGTTTTATCACCATTTGCTTTCAGCAAGACAACATTACTGGGTTTGTTTATATTGCTTGAGTGAAAGGCCTTTAGATCACTTTAGTAAGATCACTTTAGAAGGTTTTAAGAAGGGCATTTTGACTGGACCACATACACATTGAGCAACAGCTGGGAATTCCCATATTAGAGTGCTGGTAAATACAAACTTTAAAGGAGCAATTTGAAGTCTTGAACCTATTTATTAGGCATGGTTTAGAACCCAAAAATAGGAAATCGGGATGGTTTTGGCCTACAACTCCCAGAAATCCTAACAGCTGGTAAATTGGCTGGGATTTCTGGGAGTTGTAGGCCAAAAAACTTGAATAAATCACACTGAATTCTAGATGGGACTCTCCAAATAGGAAAGAGGGAGGGAAGGAGGGAGGGAGCGGGTATTCTATTCTTGGAAGCAGCAAAAAAGGAGGAGCCCCCTCACTCCTCGCTGCCCTCTCTCACCCGATCCTGAGGGAGCGAGGGCCCAAGTTTGCCCAGGCTGAGAGGAAAAGGAAGAGGCCTGAGGCTGTGAGGAATGGTGGGAGTTGAAGTCCAAAACACCTACCTGGAGGGCTGAAGTTGGCCCGTGCGATGGGGCAAGACAGAGCAATGGGGAAGAGAAGGGAGGGGGAGAAGCATCTGAGAGAGCGCAGGGAGAGAGAGGAGGAGAAGCGTGTGTGTGTGTGTGAGAAGTTGGCCCCTGTGATGGGGCAAGACAGAGCAACGGGGAAGAGAAGGGAGGGGGGGGCCAGCAGGAAAGAGGAGGGGGCAGAGAAGCATCTGAGAGAGCGCAGGGAGAGAGAGGAGAAGTGTGTGTGTGTGTGTGAGAAGTTGGCCCCTGCGATGGGGCAAGACAGAGCAACGGGGAAGAGAAGGGAGGCGGGAGAAGCATCTGAGAGAGCGCAGGGAAAGGAGAGAAGTGTGTGTGTGTGTGTGAGAAGTTGGCCCCTGCGATGGGGCAAGACAGAGCAACGGGGAAGAGAAGGGAGGGGGGAGAAGCATCTGAGAGAGCACAGGGAGAGAGAGGAGGAGAAGCATGTGTGTGTGTGAGAAGTTGGCCCCTGTGATGGGGCAAGACAGAGCAACGGGAAAGAGAAGGGAGGGGGGGAAAGCATCTGAGAGAGCGCAGGGAGAGAGAGGAGGTGTGTGTGTGTGTGTGTGAGAAGTTGGCTCCTGCGATGGGGCAAGACAGAGCAACGGGGAAGAGAAGGGAGGGGGAGAAGCCAGCAGGAAAGAGGAGGGGGCAGAGAAGCATCTGAGAGAGCGCAGGGAGAGAGAGAGAAGTGTGTGTGTGTGTGTGAGAGAGAGAGTTGGCCCCTGCGATGGGGCAAGACAGAGCAACGGGGAAGAGAAGGGGGGGAGAAGCGTGGAGGACTACACTTTCCAGAATGCCTAGCAGCAGCGTCACTTCCAGTTCCCCATAGAAATGCGGGAAAAAGAAGAAGATGAATGAAGGCGGGAAGGAAATGAGGGGGAGAAGACAGGGAGAAGTGAGTAGTACAATAATTAAGCATTTATTACGATCATAACGCAAATTGTTGGCCTCAAGGACCGTAAAAGAAAGTCTACTTCCTGGTTAGCTGCCGTGATGCGTATAAACTAGAAAGTCCCATTACATACGAATCACTTACGATTTCTTTTCATTTTCATAACTTTTTTCTCATGCCTACTATTTATAGAGGGGAAAGGTTCAGTACCATGGACAGCACCTTTAAAATTCAGAGTAAAACATAAAGCAGGGGTTTTTTGCTCACTTTTTGTGGAAGCCACTGGATTCAAATGTATGTCAAGCATCATATAGAATGATTTATGTATCACTTCTGCCTCACCTCACTAAAAATAAAGAGTAACAACAAAGGAAGGGAATGGCCTTCAAATGTCAATGGAAGCAACTCCTGCCATCCCTCATCATTAGGTATTAGAGATGGAAAGAACATTGGAAAATATTTGAAAAATGGTTAGAAAACATGTTTTTTGAGAGTCGAGAAATCCTGATGAAAATCCTGGATCAACAATAATCCAATTAAGAATTTATTTTGTCAAAAATCTCACATGGTGGTTATGCACAGTAAAGTGCATTTTCTTTTTTGAAAATAATATTACAATAGAGAAATATCAATTCCAAAGCAGATAAGGAAGTTTTCTATGTAGAAATGCTCCAAACGGGGGGATTTATTTTGCATAAAACTCACATAACTGATTTGCATAGAAAGCAGTGTTTTCTGCACAAAACAACCATGTTCAAATTGTGAACAGAATAAATCCCAATGTGAATAGCTTGTAAAAACCATGTGGTGTCTGAAGACTTTCTTGCAACAGGACAAAAAAAATGACTGAAATTACTTGTTGCGACTTTGAAAAGAAACTTAGTGAAGAATTACATTCTTACTGGGTGTGCTTGCTTGGCCTTCTGGAAGTTGTAGTCTAACACATCTGCAGGGTCACAAACACCCCCATGTTTGGCCCTAATCAAAGTGAAATAAATTATATGGACAACATCATTTTTTTTCTTATATTTTTCTTTAAGCCAGCAGCCTTCTATTGTGCTGCTTGGGTATCCTCTTCTCCAGACAACATCCCTCATCCTTCCAGGACCCTGTAGTCAGCAAGAATTTAGACAGAAGATGTGATGATGGAGCATTTTCATTTAGATGCAATGTGTACTTTCTAACTTCTGGAAGGAAACTGTGTTTAGTGGTGCCGGAACTGATCCCAGACAAGTCCTGAGCTGGGCAGCATTTTGTCAGCTGCATACTTCTTGGTCTTTGATACTTTGTTAGGAGCAAAGAAAACTGTTATTTGTTGGAAACTGTCGCCTCTTGCGAAGGAACTAGCAAGCGTTTTGTTTGCAATCTCAGTTACAGCTAGATGCGAGTGCCTCCCAGAGTTAGTTTTATCGACCATCAGGAAGAGTGAAGTGAGGTGGGCAGCAGGACTTGGATGTCATGAAAGGGCAAGAAACTGCTGGTTCTTGATTTCATCATGACTATTATAGTCTACATACACTTATTATTTAAATGTATTTTTTTTATGAATTTGTGTCATCAAATTGTGGCATCAAATTGTTGCCAATCTGTAACCTGCCTTGAGTTGCCTTAGGGCTGAGAAAGGCGAGCTAGAAATATCGTAAATAAATAAATAACTAAATCAGTGGAACTTGGCAGACCAGTAATATTTATTTATTTATTTATTTTCATTCATTCATTTATTGATTGATTGATTGATTGTTTCGGCTTGATAGATTGCTCTATCCGAAGCCCAGAACGGTTTACAGCACACAAAACACACCAGATTAAAAGACATAAAACACATCATAAAACCCATTTAAAACCCATTTAAAACCCCTACCCCCTACAATAAAAACAATAAGTCAACATGTAGTGCAATGGCAGCGACGCGGCAGAGTGGCAGATTATGGTAGGCACCGGTCAAGCACCGAATACATTGTAGCGGTAATCAAAGACATAGCTACTAGTCATGTGCACTTGGGAATTAGCTTGATCCTTTTCATGTCCCAGCTTTTGGTGTGGGGCCCTGATCCATTTTCGTCTGCACCTCCCAAAATTGGGAGGTAATATATTTGTTTTCCATTTTCATTTCTTTTACTTTATTTGGGGTGAGGGGGCTTCACCCATAGGTCCATAGCGCCCAGGCCTATGGGTGAAGGTTTCCCAGGCTAGGTGCCTGAGCCTGGCAGGACCTGCAGCCAAGCGCCAAATAAGGAGCGCTCCTTACTCAGCTGCAGGCCCTGCCATGCCCAAGTGCATAGGCCCAAAGCACCAGGGCGCCTGCAGCTGAACACCAAATAAGGTGCGCTCTTTACTTGGCTCTCGGCTGCAGGCCCTGCTAGGTCCCACACAATCCATCTGAAAGGCAGGCCCGTCTGCCTTTTGTATCAATTGCATTTTCATTTCAGGAGGGGCCTCTCCGTTTCGTGCCATCAGAATGGACAGAATGAAATGGAAACACAAATGAAACGAATTGATCACATTTTGGGCCCCTGACTAATAGCAACATTTTAGCAAAAAAAGTGGAATTCAACAGTGCCTTTGAGAGTGGAGGGAAAAATAAATTTCCAGCATTTGTTTTTCTGGATTGTAATGGACTGCATTGGGCTCCTACAGAAAGAAAATTCACTCTTGGGAAGAGTTATCCTGGGGAAATAGTGTCTCCACTGAAG
Organism: Anolis apletophallus; assembly: GCA_030556195.1. Classification (NCBI taxonomy): domain Eukaryota; kingdom Metazoa; phylum Chordata; class Lepidosauria; order Squamata; family Anolidae; genus Anolis; species Anolis apletophallus. The sequence continues at coordinate 48,110,002 of JARBWK010000012.1, read as the reverse complement.
CTTTATCTCCAACCCTTGTTTCCACAACAAGCTAAATGTTTCAAAATCCAGTTATCACAGGGACAGAAAGAGAGGTGAAATCTTCTGAAGAGGGACACAGACATCAAAACAAACCCCACAGGGGTGTTAACCCTTCACCATGCTATTCTAAGCTTGTGTGTGTATGTGTGTTTGTGTATGTAAGTTGGAACAGGGACATTTAAAAAGTGCAACTCCAGGTGCGCGTGTGTGCGTGTGTGTGTGTGTGTGTGTATATATATATATATATATATATATAGAGAGAGAGAGAGAGAGAGAGAGAGAGAGATTTTCCCCTGACATTAAGTCCAGTCATGTCCGACTCTAGGGGTTGGTGCTCATCTCCAATTCTAAGCCGAAGAGCCAGCATTGTCCGTACATATCTCCAAGGACAAGTGGCTAGCATGATTGCATGGAGCGCCCTTAACTTCCCACCAGAGTAGTACCTATTGATCATGTTTTTGAACTGCTAGGTTGGCAGAAGCTGGGCTGACAGCAGAAGCTCACGCTGCTCCTTGGATTCGAACCTGTGACCTTTCAGTCAATAAGTGTAGCAGCTCAGTGGTTTAACCCACTATGCCACTGGGGGGGGGGCCTCTCTCTCTCTCTCTCTCTCTCTCTCTCTCTCTCTCTATATATATATATATATAGACTTACACTTAAATAATTTCCCTGTTCTGACTTACAGGAAAATCACATTCAAAGCACCCCTTCCTCGATAGATGGCCATCCAGCTTCTGTTTAAAAGCCTCCAAAGAAGAAGCCTCCACCACACTCCAGTGCAGAGAGTTCCACTGCTGAACAGCTCTCAGCCAGGAAGTTCTTCCTCATGTTCAGGTGGAATCCCCTTTCCTGTAGTTTGCCGCCATTGTTCTGCATCCCTGTCTCCAGGGCAGCAGAAAACAAGCTTGCTCCCTCGTCCCTATGACTTCCCCTCACATATGTATACATGACCTCTGAGCCCTCCACCACCCAATTGAAGGTGCAGAAAAGGCAAGGTGACTTGCCACAACGAGACTTGAAGTATGTCCTTGGTTGTGGCTTATGATGCTTGTTATATTATTGTTATAATATTGATTTATGCTCTTTTATATTATTGTTATATTTTATACTAGCCATCCCCTTCCACATGTTGCTGTGGCCATCTGTGTATATGTGTTTTTTGTAAATATATGTGTGTATATATTTGTGCATATGTGTATATATGTGGTTATGTGCATGCATGGTACTGTATTTTTTTTATTTTTTTGGCTTTTTATGTCTCTTCTGTTGTGTTTTCCAGTGCTTTTATGAGTGATGGTCACTCTTTGGCCTGACAGGTGTATTGCATCCAAATTTGGTGTCAATTCGCCCAGTGGTTTTTTGAGTTATGTTAATCCCACAAACAAACATTAAATTTTTATTTATATAGATGCTTTGGGTTGTTGTAGTTTGATCGGGCGGTATGGCCATTCTCTCCTGACGTTTCGCCTGCATCTGTGGCAAGCATCCTCAGAGGTTGTGAGGTTTAAATGCTTTGTTTTGAACTCGGTGTGATTGGGCTTGGGCCCATGTAAACCGCTCCGTGTCCCTTTGCGGAGATGGAGGCGGCGGGTTAAAAATAAAGTTATTATTATTATTATTATTGGATTCCATGCAGCCATGCTGACCACATGACCTTGGAGTCATCTACAGACAACTGGCTCTTTGGTTTAGAAATGGAGATGAGCACCACACCCCAGAGTTGAACACAACTGGACTTAATGTCAGGGAAAAACCTTTACCTATCTTATTATTATTATTATTATTATTATTATTTGAAACACAACAAGATGAGTCCACAGCAGACAAGATCACTCTGCTGGCTGTTGTATTGGATCACACGTCGGGCACTTTCCAAGTGTCTAGGACTGTATTGGCAAATAATGCGTGCAGATCCCAGTAAGGTGGCCTTCTGCAGCTGGCAGGTGGTAATTTTGTCAGTGCGGATTGTGTTTAAGTGCAGACCAAGGTCTTTAGGCACTGCACCCAGCAGGCATGTAGCCAGGGGGGGGCTAAGGGGGCTTCAGCCCCCCCCCCCAAATTCTCAGGGCGGTCCGCGAAAAGGCCTTACTGGTACATTATTTAAAGTTATGTTTATTCATATCATGATCTGATCACCATGCTCATTATATCCCACATTAATGGGGTTATTGGGATAACAATACAAAAGGTTTGCTAGGGTAGACACTCTTCCACCCAGTCTCAGCCCCCCCGAACCAAACTCAGCCCCCCCCCGAAACAAAATCCTGGCTACGGCCCTGCTGGGGGGTGAGAAGGGCGGAATATAAATGACGTCAATCAGGCATGTAGCCAGGGGGGGGGGCTAAGGGGGCTTCAGCCCCCTGAATTCTCAGGGTGGTCCGTGAGAAGGCCTTACTGGTACATTATTTAAACTGTTATGTTTATTCATATCATGATCTGATCACCATGCTCATTATATCCCACCTTCATGGGGTTATTGGGATAACAATACAAAGGTTTGCTAGGGTAAACCCTCTTCCACCCAGTCTCAGCCCCCCTGAACCAACCTCAGCCGGAACCAAAATCCTGGCTACGGCCCTAGCACCCAGTGTGCCGATCACCGCTGGGACCACCTTGACTGGCTTGTGCCAGAGTCTTTGCAGTTCGATCTTTAAATTCTCATATCTATTATTATTATTATTATTATCATCTCTTTCCACTGGGAGAAGAAGGTGTCGGTAAGCTTCCCCTCCTCACATATTATGCATGGCCATCATGACACATCTCAGCCAGGGCCGTAGCCAGGATTTTGGTTCGGGGGGGGGGGGGGGTGAGACTGGGTGGAAGAGGGTCTACCCTAGCAAACCTTTTGTATTGTTATCCAATAACCCCATTAATGTGGGATATAATGAGCATGGTGATCAGATCATGATATGAATAAACATAACAGTTTAAATAATGTACCAGTAAGGCCTTTTCGCGGACCACCCTGAGAATTTCGGGGCTGAAAGCCCCTTAGCCCCCCGGCTACATGCCTGATCTCAGCGTTCTCTACTGCGGGGTAACATGCCCAGCTCTTTAAGCTGCTCCTCATAGGGCTTGTTCTCCAGACCCTCTTCCCAAATTTGTGGAGGGGGGGGAGAGAGAAGAAACCCCTGCCTGGCACCTTTTTGGAGGGGAAGCTCCTACTTGACACGTTTCTTTAGAGGAGAAAAAGAGAGGAAACCCTCGCAGTGGGTGTGGGTGTGGGGGTAAGAGAGGCGCCTCCCCGCCTGATGTGGGTGAGGCGCTCTCGCTCGTTCCCTCCCTCCTCTTGGCTCCCTTCTGGCCCCGTCGACTCGGCGGGGATGAGCGGCCGAAGGGCGGCTTTCGCTTCGCAGGGCAAGCCCTCCTCCCTTTCCCTTCCCTCTTCTTTCCCTCCCTCCCTCCTTCCCTCCCTCCGCGTTTGATAGGCTGCCGCTGAAGGCGCATCCCGCATCATTGCCATTAAGCCGAGCGAGGCAAGGAAGGAAGGAAGGAAGGAGAAAACTTCGCGTGGGAAAGCCGCGCTCGCTCCGTTCACCTTGCCGTCGGCTGCTGCGCCGCAACTTGCGCTCCCTTTCCTTGACTGCTTTGCATCCCATTGGGCGGCTTTCTTCCGCCGGCACGCGGTTCGCCTCTCTCTCCCCCCCCCCCCCCCCCCCAAGCCAAGAAACTTTTCCCCATTTGCGGAAGACCAGAAGGCAGGAAAAGACCGCCGCTTGCGTAGGGATCCTTGCCTTGGCGATCCCGCAGATCGGAGAGGAAGAGCCATGCCCTCCTCCTCTTCCTCCTCTTCCCCGCCGCCTTGAGCCCCGTGGCGGCCGTCGCGAGCCCTCCCCGCGAGCCTACTATGCCTCTCTCCTTCGCACAGCCGCCTCCGCCGGCGAGGAGGGCCCGGGCAGCCTCTCTATGGCGAGCGCGCCTGCCTTTCCTTTGAGGCCAGCCGGGCGGCAATTGCGCGGAGGCAGCCCGCAGCTTATGAACAAGTAAGTGCGGAGGCTGAGTCTGAAGGGAGGGCGAAGAGTGGGGGGGGGGGCAGGAGGAGAAAGGGGGGGGTCCCCACTAGGAGTGTTTCAAAAGTCGCGCGGGGAGAGAGGCGCCTCTGCCCTTGGCCCCACGAAGCCCTGCGGGAAAGGCGGAGGCGCGTTCTTTCGCCCGCTTTCAACTCTCCCTTCTTCTTCTCCCTTCTCCTCCTCCTCTTTCCTCTTCTGCTTCCTCCTCCTCCTTTTCTGCTTCCTCCTCCTTCCTCTTCTACTTCCTCCTCCTCCTCCCCTTTCTGCTTCTCCTTCCCTCCTTCCTTTTTCGCTTCCTCCTCCTCCTTCCTTATCTGCTTCTTGCTTCTTCTTCCTTCTTCTTCTCCTTCCTCATCTTTTTTTTCTCCCTCCTTCCTTTTCTGCTTCTTCCGCCTCCTCCTTTCTCCCTCTCCCTCCTCCTTCCTTTTCTGCTTCCTCCTCCTTCCTCTTCTACTTCCTCCTCCTTCCTTTTCTGCTTCCTCCTCCTTCCTCTTCTACTTCCCCCTCCTCCTCCCCTTTCTGCTTCTCCTTCCCCCTCCTTCCTTTTTCGCTTCCTCCTCCTCCTTCCTTATCTGCTTCTTGCTTCTTCTTCCTTCTTCTTCTCCTTCCTCATCTTTCTTCCTCCTCCTTCCTTTTCTGCTTCTTCCGCCTCCTCCTTCCTCCCTCTCCCTCCTCCTTCCTTTTCTGCTTCCTCCTCCTTCCTCTTCTGCTTCCTCCTCCTTCCTTTTCTGCTTCTCCTTCCTTTTCTGCTGCTTCCTCCTCCTCCTTCTTCCTTTTCTGCTTCCTCCTCCTTCCTTTTCTGCTTTCTCCTCCTCCCCCTTCCTCCTCCCCCTTCCTCCTCCTCCTTCCTCTTCTGCTTCCTCCTTCTTCTTCCTCCTCCCCCTTCCTCCTCCTTCCTCTTCTGCTTCCTCCTCCTCCCCCCCCTTCCTCCTCCTTCTTCCTCTTCTGCTTCCTCCTCCTCCTTCCTTTTCTGCTTCCTCCTTCTTCTTCCTCCTCCTCCCTCTTCTGCTTCCTTCTGCTTTCTCCTCCTCCCCCTTCCTCCTCCTCCTTCCTTTTCTGCTTCCTCCTCCTCCCCCTTCCTCCTCCTTCCTCTTCTGCTTCCTCCTCCCCCTTCCTCCTCCTTCCTCTTCTGCTTCCTCCTCCTTCCTTTTCTGCTTCCTCCTTCTTCTTCCTCCTCCCCCTTCCTCCTCCTTCCTCTTCTGCTTCCTCCTCCTTCCTTTTCTGCTTCCTCCTTCTTCTTCCTCCTCCTCCCCCTTCCTCCTCCTTCCTTTTCTGCTTCCTCCTCCTCCCCTTCCTCCTCCTTCCTCTTCTGCTTCCTCCTCCCCCCTTCCTCCTCCTTCCTCTTCTGCTTCCTCCTCCTTCCTTTTCTGCTTCCTCCTTCTTCTTCCTCCTCCCCCTTCCTCCTCCTTCCTCTTCTGCTTCCTTCTGCTTCCTCCTCCTCCCCCTTCCTCCTCCTCCTTCCTCTTCTGCTTCCTCCTTCTTCCTCCTCCCTCCTTCTTCCTCCCCCTTCCTCCTCCTCCTTCCTCTTCTGCTTCCTCCTCCTCCTACCTCCTCGTCCTTCCTTTTCCGCTTCTTCCTTCTTCATCCTTCTCCTTCCTCCTCCTCCTTCTTCCTCTTCTGCTTCTTCCTCCTCCTTCCTTTTCTGCTTCCTCCTCCTTCTGCCTTCTTCCGCCTTCTTCCTCCTTCTACCTCCTCGTCCTTCCTTTTCTGCTTCCTCTTCCTCCTTCTCCTCCTTCCTTCTCCTCCCTCTTCTGCTTCTTCCTCCTCCTCCTCTACCTCCTCGTCCTTCCTTTTCCGCTTCTTCCTCCTTCTCCTCCTTCCTTCTCCTCCTTCTTCCTCTTCTGCTTCCTCCTCCTTCCTCCTCTTCTTCCTTCCTGGGCAGTTTGCGGATGTGCAGCCCGACCTGTCGGCCCAGTAGCAGGCGCGGGAGGAGCGGCGGCGACGAGGCCGGCACGGGGCGCCTGGGCCGGGCTCCAAGGAGGCTTCTTCTCCTCCTCCTTCCGACGACAAGGCGAGGTGCGGCGCCGGCGGGCGGACTCTCCGCGGCAGGGACCTGGGAAAGTTTCGCCCTCCGCTTTGGACCCCGAGGCGCCGCGAAGAAGCGGGAGGAGCGCGGCGGCCCTTCCTCGCCCAGCCCCTCACTCCTCAAGACCCCTCCGGGCTTCCCAAGCCAGCGGACCGCGCTTGGAAGGCTTGCTGTGCCGCCGGGGTCCGCCTTCCCCTAAACACGCCTCCCTGGAGCCCCCTCCCTCCCGCCCATCCCCGCACACTCCCCTCTTCCTCTTCCTCCTCTTCCTCTTCTCCTTCTTCTCCTCCTTGGCGGCGAGGATGTTCTTCTCCTGGCGGATGGCGCTGTGGCTGGCTGGGGTGACCCTCTGGGCCAGGCTCGCCCGCTCCGCCGGCTTCGACTACGACTACGCCTTCGACTTCCACGAGGAAGAGGATCAGGCCGAAGCCATCGATTACAAGGACCCCTGCAAAGCCGGTGAGTGCCTGCGGAGAAAAGAAACCCACCCACCAAAGTCGCCTCCAGTCATGGAGCAATGGGTTAAACCCTTGTGCCGGCAGGACTGCTGACCCACAGGTCACCGGTTCGAATCCAGGGCGAGCGGGTAGAGCTCCCTCCTTCAGCTCCAGCTCCCCACGCGGCAGTGTTTCTCAACCTGAGAGTCAGGACCCCTGGGGGTGGGGGTCGCGAAGGGGGTGTCAGCAGGATCTCCAAACACCATCCGAAAACAAAGTATTTTCTGTGTGGGAGGTTTTGGTCCGAGTGAACTACAACTCCCAAACTCAGGGTCAATGCCCCACCGAACCCTTCCAGTATTTTCTGTTGGTCATGGGAGTTCTGTGTGCCAAGTTTGGTTCAATTCTATCCATGGTGGAGTTCAAAATGCTCTTTGATTGTAGGTGAACTATAAATCCCAGCAACTACCAAATGTCAAGGTCTGTTTCCCCCAAACTACACCAGTGTTCACATTTGGGCATATTGAGTATTCATGCTCAGTTTGGTTCAGATCCATCATTGTTTGAGTCCACAGTGCTCTCTGGATGTAGATGAGCTACAACTCCCAAACTCAGGGTCAATGCCCCACCAAACCTTTCCAGTATTTTCTGTTGGTCATGGGAGTTCTGTGTGCCAAGTTTGGTTCAATTCCATCCATGGTAGAGTTCAGAATGCTCTTTGATTGTAGGTGAACTATAAATCCCAGCAACTACCAAATGTCAAAGGTCTGTTTTCCCCAAACTACACCAGTGTTCACATTTGGGCATATTGAGTATTCATGCCAAGTTTGGTTCAAATCCATCATTGTTTGAGTCCACAGTGCTCTCTGGATATAGGTGAGCTACAACTCCCAAACTAAGGGTCAATGCCTGCTATAAACCCTTCCAGTATTTTCTGTTGGTCATGGAAGTTCTGTGTGCCAAGTTTGGTTCAATTCTATCCATGATGGAGTTCAAAATGCTATTTGATTGTAGGTGAACTATAAATTCCAGCAACTACCAAATGTCAAGGTCTGTTTCCCCCAAACTACACCAGTGTTCACATTTGGGCATATTGAGTATTCATGCCAAGTTTGGTTCAGAGCCATCATTGTTTGAGTCCACAGTGCTCTTTGGATGTAGGTGAGCTACAACTCCCAAACTCTGGGTCAATGCCCGCTATAAACCCTTCCAGTATTTTCTGTTGGTCATGGAAGTTCTGTGTGCCAAATTTGGTTCAATTCCATCATTAGTGGAGTTTGGATTGTAGGTGAACTATAAATCCCAACAACTACAACTCCCAAACGACAAAATCAATCCCTCCTCAACCCCACCAGTATTCAAATTTGGGCATATCGGGTATTTGTGCCAAATTTGGTCCAGTGAATGAATATCTGCATATCAGATATTTCCGTTATGATTCATAGCAGTAGCAAAATTAGAGTTAGGAAGTAACAACAAAAAATAATTTTATGGTTGGGGGTCACCGCAACATGAAGAACTGTATTAAGGGCTCACAGCATTCGGAAGTTTGAGAAACACTGCCATGCGGGGACATGAGAGAAGCCTCCCACAAGGATGGTAAAACATCAGGGCGTTCCTTGCAGATGGAGAATTCTCTCACACCAGAAGCGACTTGCTGTTTCTCAAGACGCTCCTGACACATACAAAAAAATAATGGAGGGGCCGTCTTTGCTTTCTCTCTCTCTCTCTCTCTCTCTCTCTCTCTCCGCCCCCCCTCCCAAATCCCATTGGTGCTGTCTGGTAGTGTTATGTGTTTCTTGCCTTGAGGCTGCGTCGCTGCCTGTGTGTGTGGTCTTGCTGTGCTCACTTGGCTTCTTCTCCTTGGCATCAGACACCTGAAGGGGATGTGAGGCAGGGAAGAGCAGGGGTGGGGAAACCCCGCTCCCGGAAGACACTCTTGGGGCCAGTTTGGGAAGTGCCCAACCTGACCTGGAGCCATAGAGTTGGAAGAGACCTCATGGGCCATCCAGTCCAACTCCCCGCCAAGGAGCAAGAACATCGCCTTCAAAGATCCCTTCCAGTCCGGCTTCTGTTCTGGGCACAGGACGGAGACTGTGTTGGTTGCCATTTCAGATCAGCTTTGTTGTTGCCAACTGGACAAGGATGGATCAGCGCTGCTTGTGTTATTGGACCTCACAGCAGCTTTTGATACGGTTGATTACAATCCCTTGGCCCACCGCCTTGCCGTTGCTGGAGTCAGGGGAACAGCCTTAAAATGGTTGTTGTCCTTTCTCCACAACCAGGGACAGCGAGTGGAATGGGGTGGTGTAGCTTCTGAGAGGGCCCCTCTACATGCGGTCACTTGCTAGTCTGGTGCAAAGTTTCGGGCTGGAGTGTTATCAGTACGCTGATGACACCCAGCTTGTTCTGAGGATGGAAGGACGACCAGACTCTGTACCCTCTTGTTTCAATCAGTGCCTTGAGGCCGTCACTGGATGACTGCGTGCCAGTAGATTGAGGGTGAATCCAGCAAAGACGGAGATACTGTGGCTGGGGCATCCGGTTGGTGGGGTGGTCCAGCTGCCTACCCTGGATGGCAAGGCATTATGCCCGTCATCTTCTGTAAAGAGCCTTGGGGTTACTTTAGACCAGGCATGGGTTAACTCCCACAATTCCTAACAGCCGGTAGGCTGTTAGGAATTGTGGAGACACCTGAGGGCCCAAGTTTGCCCATGCCTGCTTTAGACCCTTTTCTGAGGATGGAAGCTCAAATCTCCAACATCAGCAAAACCGCCTTCTTCCATCTGTGGCAGACTAGGCGGCTGGCTCCCTACTTATCCAGAGACAACCTAGCCACGGCTATCCAAGCCAGTGTTTCCCAACCAGTGTGCCATGGCACACTAGTGTGCCGTGAGCAATCATCAGGTATGCCGTGGGAAATTGGAACCTCTAATACCCTTTCTTCCCCCTCCTGCCAAACACCTTTTCTTCTCCACTCGGGCTCCCTTCTTCCCAGCCTCGCTCTGCTCGCTTTGCCTCGCTTTGCTCTGGGGCGAGTCTGCGTAGTAGCACCCGCACGGGTCACATCTTCCTCCCCCCTCCCCTCCTGAACACGCTCACGCTGCCCCCTCGGATCAAAATAGCAGCAGAAGAGGTAGTGTAGAAGAAAAAGTAAGTGTTCGGCAGGAGGGGGAAGAAAGGGCGCGAAGAGGGAGGAAGAGGTCTCTGTCGAAAGCTGGCATGGGAAAACTTGGACCTTCCAGGTGTTTTGGACTCCAACTCCCGCCATTCCTAGCAGCCTCGGGCTCTTTTCCTTTTCCCCCCTCAACCACTTAAGCAGGAAAGGGCCTCAGGCTGTTAGGAATGGTGGGAGTTGAAGTCCAAAGCACCCAGAGGGCGGAAGTTTTCCCATGCCTGTTTTAGGGAGTGAGCCTCCTTCCAACATTGTGATTCTGGGTAGAAAACAAACAACATAACATAACATTGTTTGAGTCCACAGTGCTCTCTGGGTGTAGGTGAACAACAACTTCCAAACTCAAGGTCAATTCCCAAGCAAACCCTTTCCGTACTTTCTGTTGGTAATGAGAGTTCAATATGCCAAGTTTGGTTCAATTCCATTGTTGCAAGAGTTCAGGATGCTCTTTCATTGTGTGTTAACTATAAATCCCAGAAACTGTAACTCCCAAATGTCAAGGTCTATTTTCCCCAAACTCCATCTGTGTTCACATTTGGGCATATTGAGTATTCATGCCGAGTTTGGTGCTCTCTGGATATAGGTGAACTACAACTCCAAAACCCAAGGTCAATGCCCACCAAACTTTTATAGCATTTTCTCTTGGTTATGGGAGTTCTGTGTGGGAAGTTTGTGTCTTTCTGCCATTCCTGCCAGGATATCTATGTTGTGTTCATTGAAACAGGCCCAGGTTTCACACTGAGTGTATAAACACATTTAAAAACATATTAACTATATGTGTTACTGTGTTAGAGTATAATTTTGTGTCATTTTGGTTGGTGGTGTGCCCCAGGATTTTGTAAATGTAAAAAGTGTGCCGCGGCTCAAAAAAGGTTGGGAAACACTGATCCAAGCCACGGTCATCTCGAGACTAGACTACAGTAACGCCCTTTACATCGGCCTGCCCTTGCCTCTGATCCGGAAACTTAAGCTCGTCCAGAATGCCGCTGCGCGATTTCTTACTGGAATTCCAGTGAGAGGTCACATAACTCCCATCCTTCTGCAGCTCCATTAGCTTCCGGTCGAGCACCGGATCACCTTCAAGGCGATGCATGGTCTGGGGCCGTTGTATCTGAGGGACCGTCTTATCCCCTATCAACCCCAGAGATCACTCCGTTCCGAACATCTGAACCTCCTTGAGGTACCTAGTGCTAAATCTATTCGCTTGGCGTCCACCCGGGGCAGAGCCTTTTCTGTGGTGGCACCATCAATTTGGAGCACTCTTCCAAGCAAAGTCTGGGCCTTGCAAGATCTACCATTTTTCCTGCAAGGCCTGCAAGACTTATCTCTTTTGGTTAGCATTCGATTGCTAAACTATGACTATTTCTGCTAATTTTAAATTCTGTTTGATTGTATTATGTTTTTATGTGACTGTGAGCTGCTCCGAACCCTCGGGGAGTGGCGGCATACAAGTTCAAATAATAAATAAATAAATAAATAAATAAAGCACCCCCAATAAATGGCCACACAGCAAAAGTGACATTGCACTTCCGTCCCGTGCCCTTGTTCGTTAGCTACAACTTGCACCATCCCATTCCCTTGTTCCTGTTTATGGTTGGACATGTTTTACATCTGTTCTCACCATAGGTTGTTGGGCACTGTTCTGAGTTTAAACTATTGTTTTACACGCTATTGGTTTTTTTATATTGTACTGTGTGTTTATTTTATGAGTTGTTTTAGGCACTTTGTGACACATGTGAGCGGCCCCGAGTCCTTTCGGGAAGGTGGAGGTTGGGTACAAAAATAAAGTCCTCCTCCTCCTCCTCCTCCACTTCCTCTTCCTCTTATGGCCATCCAGCCTCTGTTTAAAAGCCTCCAAAGAAGGAGCCTCCACCACACTCCTGGGCAGAGAGTTCCACTGCTGAACAGCTCTCACAGTTAGGAAGTTCTTCCTTAATGTTCAGGTGGAATATCCTTTCCTGTAGTTTGAAACCATTGTTCGGCATCCTAGTCTCCAGGGCAGCAGAAAACAAGCTTGCTCCCTCCTCCCTATGACTTCCCCTTACGTATTTGTACATGACCTCCAAGCCCCCCGCCCCACAATCTCAGGCATGGAAAAGAGAGAATAGGATGTTCGTAGAAAGGAAGATGGGTTGTTCACTCTCTCGTTATGACTATTCAAATTTTTCTCCTTTCTGGACCCGGTGGTATTTCTCTGGCTTCTTTCTCCATCCTGGTGCCTTGGGTTTGTGGAGAGCCGGTCTGAAGTCGGTGCCCTGCTTGCCCCTGTCTGCTGTTTGGAATGTCAAACAGAGCTCTGGAGGAAGAGGAGGTCAAGGCTCCTTGGACGCAGCTCCTTCTTTGCCCAGATCTTGGATTGGCCCCTGGTGGCACAGCAGGTTTAACTGCTGAACTTGCTGACCGAAAAGTTAGCGGTTTGAATCCAGGGAGCAGGATGAGCTCCGGCGGTTAGGCCCAGCTTCTGACAACCTAGCACTTTGAAAACGTGAAAATGCGAGTAGATCAATAGGTACCGCTCCATTGGGAAGGTAACAGCACTCCATGCAGTCAAGCTGGCCACATGACCTTTGAGATGCCTACAGACAACGTTGGCTCTTTGGCTTAGAAATGGAGATGAGCACCTCCCCCCCAAGAGTGGGACATGACTAGACTTAATGTCAAGGGGAAATCTTTACCTGTACGTAGGATAGGACAAGGGACTCCCTGTCTGCACAGCTTGAGAAGTCTCCTTTCTTGTACTTGCCTGTCCTGTCCTGAGGCTAGGAGGATTATCAGAAGGAAAGGGGTCGCTCCCAGGGCAGGGAGAATCTGGACTCACATTGACTCTTTCCTGTGGTCTTTTAAGCTCTGAGAGGAAAACCCTCTTAGATCCGTGATAGCGGCATGGAAGGTTGTGCAGGTTTGTCATTTGCTAGGCAGGAGCCCCATGAGGCACAATGGGTTAAACCCTTGTGCCAGCAGGACTGAAGCCCAACAAGTTGTAGGTTCAAATCCGGGGAGATTGCAGATGAGCTCCCCCTATCAGCTCCAGCTCCCCATGCGGGGACACAAGAGAAGCCTCCCACAAGGATGGTAAAACATCAAAACATCCGGGTATCCCCTGAGCAATGTCCTTGCAGATGGCCAATTCTCTCATACCAGAAGCGACTTGCAATTTCTCAAGTTGCTCCTGACACACAAAAAAACCCTTTGCTGCTTTGCCTCAGGCAGCAAAATACCTTGCAACTCTTCTCTCATCCCTTATTAAGGGAAGAGTTGTCAGAAACTATTACAGGATGAGTAATTTCGAGAGCTTTTCCCGTTCCTTATACCAATTGAGCATCCCTTACCAAGGATGCTGAAATATTCCCGAACTCTCCACATGAGATTGTGGCACCTTTGTTTTGTGACAGTTAGCCGCATACAAACCGTGTCTTACTGAATAAAGTTACCTTCAGGCTAAGTGTATAAAGTGAATAAGACACATAAACAATGTTATGTTGGGTTGCTGTGTTCCGTTGGGTTGTTTGCAGTTTCTCAAGTCACTCCCGACACGAAAAAAAATGGCTAGGTACAGTCCTGCTGCGTTCAGCAAAAGCGGACTTCGAGCCACTCTGTGCCAAAGTTGCCTTTAAGATTTTTTTTAAAAAAACCTTTAAAATTCGGAGCCTACACAAACTTTTAAGCCTCCTGTGTGTGAACAAAAGAGTTTGGGAACGCTGTTCCTTGCCTGCCTTGTCTTTTATTCGTGGGACAATGGGGTCACCGGGTCACAGGCTGGCCATGGCCATTTGGACGAGAGTAGCTGGGGACGCGTTTTCAAGGGCACTGCCCAGCCACCGATTCAAAGCATAGGGAGGAGACGCTTGTTGTTCTATGGGGCAGGTGCAATGCAAAGGGCTGCCCAGTCCCTTCTCAGAAGCAGAGGCCTGTAGAAATCTTTGTGAGGTGTGCATGAGGTCGGTCAACGTTGTTAGGCAGGCTGTTATTCTTTTTGCTTACTTGTAGATGTTTTTAGAGAGAGAGCAAATGACTTCCCCCTCCTGTTATCACTGTCATTGCCACGATCACAGAAACACCCTTAAATAGGAAGTGTCTTACAACACTGGGTACTTTAGAAATGCTTTCCATGTGTTAGCTTTCTTGTTTGTTGTTCTGCTTTCAAGTCAAACATACAGCGACCCTATTGTGATGTTTTCTGGGACTAAGGATGTGTCGCTCACCCAAGGTCACCCAGTTGGTTTCCATGACGGACCTCCTGCTGTGCCACGAGAAAAGCTCTCTGTCCCTCTTCCTTCCCCCCTCCTCCTGCCAAACTCCTGCTGCTTGGGGGATGAGGAGGAAGGGCCGGGCGGCGGCGAAGAAAGAAGAAGGGGCCGGGCGCCACCTCCTTCGGCCGTTTCCCCAGCCAGCCTCCAATCCGCTATGACTCTCGCCATGACTTGCCCTCGCTGCTGAAGCCGCGCGGAGGAGGAAGCCAGGGAGGGGTGGGGCATGGTGCAGCCTGGCTCCGCCCCTCCCTCCGGCTTCAGCTCTCCCACAGTTTCTCCAGCCTTGAGGGGGCAGTGCCAAGCCAGCAGTAGCAGAGCCAGCACAATGCTGACTTGGCACTGTCCCCTCAAGGCTGGAGAAGCAGTGGGAGAGCTGAAAGCTGGGGGCAGGGGAGGGGCATGGCACAGCCTGGCTCCGCCCTCCCCAGCTCAGCTCTCCCACATCTTCTCCATCCTTGAGGGGACAGTGCCAAGCCAGCATTGTGCTGGCTCTGCTACTGCTGGCTTGGCACTGCCCCCTCAAGGCTGGAAAAGCTGTGGGAGAGCTGAAACTGGGGGGAGGGGGCGAGGCATGGTGCGGCCTGGCTCTGCCCTTCCCTTCGGATTCCACTCTCCCACAGCTTCTCCAGCCTTGAGAGGACAGTGCCAAGCCAGCATTGTGCTAGCTCTACCACCACTTGCTTGGCACTGCCCCCTCAAGGCTGGAGAAGCTGTGGGAGAGCTGAAGCGGGGGGCAGGGGGAGGGGCATGGCAGCCTGGGAGGGCTCTCCCATCTTCCATCCTGAGGGGACAGTGCCAAGCCAGCATTGTGCTGGCTCTGCTACTGCTGGCTTGGCACTGCCCCTCAAGGCTGGAAAGCTTGGGAGAGCTGAAACTGGGGGAGGGGCGAGGCATGGTGCGGCCTGGCTCTGCCCTTCCCTTCGGATTCCAGTGCCAAGCTCCAGCATTGAGAGGACAGTGCCAAGCCAGCATTGTGCTAGCTCTGCCACCACTGGCTTGGCACTGCCTCCTCAAGGCTGGAGAAGCTGTGGGAGAGCTGAAACCGGGGGGAGGGGGCGAGGCATGGTGTGGTCTGGCTCCTCCCCCTCCCCGGCTTCCGCACTCCTAGCAGCTGCTTCCAGCAGGCCACCACCCCCCAGCCGTTCTTTACTGTGTTAGAGTGTCATTTTGTGACATATTGGTTGGTGGTGTGCCCCCGGATTTTTTTAATGTTAAAAGTGTGCTGCTGCTCAAAAAAGGTTGGGAAACACTGCTTTAAGGAGTAGTACTCTAAAGGTGCCTGGTCCTGTCTTGGAAGCTAGGCAGCATCAGCTTTGATTAGTAATTGACTGAGAGACCACCAAGGAATCCCAGGTGCTGTGTTCTACATTTCAGGGGACGGGACTGATGAAATCAGCTCTGAGCATTCCCTGCCGTAAAAAACATTATGGAAATGACAAGCTTGCAATATGCTGACAAGTGATTTTAAAGCACACATGCCTTTAGATTATGTCCTGTTTGCACAGGGGAAGGGAAAAGTGCAACCCCTGTTTTCTCTGGGCTTTATCCCCTCTTCCATCACAGCTTTCCAATACACAGAGACTGGGTGGAGTTAGTAGTTTCAGTCCAGGTGTGTTGTACTCCATCTGCAAAGGAAAAAGTGGAGATGCAGTTTGCAAGAATGACACAGGAGGAAGCAAAAAACATGGCTATCTATTTCACTGGATTAAAACAAAACAAAACAATCATGTATAGTAAAGGTAGAGGTTTCCCCTGACATTAAGTCTACTCCTGTCCGACTTTGGGATGTGGTGCTCATCTCCATTCCTAAGCCGAAGAGCCGGCTTTGCCTGTAGACACCTCCAAGGTCATGTGGCCAGTATGTCTGCATGCAGTGCTGTTATCTTCCCGCCAAGGCGGTACCTATTGATCTACTCACATTTGCATGTTTTCAAACTGCTAGGTTGGCAGAAACTGAGCCTAACAGCGGGAGCTCACCCTGCTCCGTGGACTCGTACTGCCGACCTTTTGATCAGCAAGTTCAGCAGCTCAGCGGGTTAACCTGCTCTGTCACCAAGGCAAAACAGTATATACTGTTTTGCCTATATGGTATATGCCTCCAAGGTATTTCATGCTTTTTGGAAGAGTTACTTGATATCTTGACCTAAGAAAGCCTTTGTCCTTGACCCAGTCTGTTGCAGGGTTACTCAGAAGGAACTCCTACTGGGTTTGGTTAGCTTTACTCCTGATTAAAAGTATAGCATTGCAACAAGCTGACTGCTAAGCACTGGATGGAACCTTTGAAGGAAACCCAAGGCCATCAAGATACACATTCCATCGTGGTGTGCTCCCCAGTTTCAGAAACATGTATTGTTGAGTTTTACAAAGGCACTTGAGCTGACTGAGATTCTTATATCATTGGGGACCCTAGAACTGTTTTTACAGACAAGTGAGGTGGTTTGTTATTAGTTTTGTTTACTGACATGTACTTGCATGGAGATAATAATAATAATACACTTTATTTATATTCTGCTCTTCTCACCCCGAAGGGGACTCACAGCGGATTACAGGTACACATACTTAGCAGACAATCCCTGCTGTTTCCACATACACACATATAGATGAACAGAGGCAAACTCTGGCCACTGGGGGAGCTGACGCTCTCCTCATCTCAGCGTTCCCAGCGTCCCTTGTTGTTCCTTCCACATTCCTCAGCATTCCTGGAGTTCTTTTAATGGCCTCATAATTCAGTCAAAATTTGCCTCCCCACTTAATGTGGTACCTTTATCTCCTACTTGACAGATGCAACTGTCTTTTGGGCTGCAAAGGTCGACAGCAGGCTACACTTAAAGGTCGAGCACCCACCTCAACCCGGGCAAGCCTTAAACTCATGACCTATTGATCAGAGAGATCTTATGCAGCTGACACTTAGCCAGCTGCGCCACATTCCGGGAAGTTAGATGACAATTAACTTTTCCAACCTGTTGTTCAAACTTTGCTAAATATCAATATTCTAAGATGTACAATATCTGCTTAGATGTTCCTTCTATGCATTCAGTGTAGTGATGGGATAACCTAACAACTATTGTCAGAGTCATATTTTCTAATACAACAATGGAATGGTTCAATAACTGCTACCAGCTCAACATTTCCAAAATCTTCATTTTTTAGAGTGTTATTAAATGGACATCACTGAGGCGGCTCAATTGCATAGGAGTTCTGCAAAGGCAAAACCCCTTCTGAACAAGAAAACCTGTTGGTAGGCTTGTTTTAGGGTTGCCATAAGGAACAACATCAGTCTCTGTTCTATCTACCTCTTTGGCATTGTGTCTTGGGTGCAGGGTTGGAGAACTGGGTTTGAATCACTATTTGGTCATGGAATCTCACTGGGTCACTTTGAAGAGGATGAAGGCAAACTATCTCTGAATGGATCTTGCCAGGAGGACCCTGTGATAGTGTCTTCATAGGTCAGAGGTGATTTGAAGGCACACGACGACAACCTGATGGCACAGTTTTGCCAAATCATTTCAGGAGGGCTCATCTGCATCTGCTCTCAGGGGACACGCTTTTCCCTACCACTCGTCCCCATGTGTATGAGCAATCCGAGACAAGTAATAGGATAGGCAAATCAGCAGAAACCAGCTCAAAAAACCTCCCAAAACAATATAAAATGCACAATTGGAATTTAGTACATTAACCCATACTATTTAGTTAGCGGATTGTAAGTGATGAGCTAGCAATGCATTGGTAGTTGGCCAGAATAGTGGGATAATAGATTTTTTTGCATGAAAATACAATTTTTAAAATTGCGAAGGTGGAAGGGACAGAGTCCTCCTCTTTCTTATTCATCTCACTACATTTTGGAGCATTTTCCATCAAGACCAGAAATCAAATTCAGAAATGCTTGCCTGGATGAGTGAACACAGGGAGTACCTCTTACACATGGACTGATGCTTCAGAGGTCATTTGACTGCAACTCGGAGAATATATGGCAACTTCTAGTGGGACTCCGTCATTCCAGTGTGTGGCAAGCATCAGAGGAATCTGAAAAGAGAACACAGGAGGTTTCATAGAGGAGAGTGGGGCTAGTGCGGGGAAACGCTGGGTGGTGACACTTCCTCCCAAGGGCTGAGTAAGTGTATGATATGGGTGATGTGGGATGCAGGGCGATGGGTTGCCCCGCTGCCCACCGGATTTGCCCATAAATTGGACCTCAACGTGGTGAGGTCCTGTGACTGATAGCTGCCCAATATTTTGGGGGCAATTCCCGTCCACTCCTACCTTTTTTAGGGACAAACTTGAATACAGCCAACTGTTCTGTGAAGACAAGACAAGACTAGGGGAAATTCTACATAGACACAATATCTCAGGGCCAATCTGATCTGGCTATAGTTGTCCACGCTCTGGTCACATCCCGAATAGATTACTGCAATGCACTTTACGTGGGGCTGCCTTTAAGACAGTTCGGAAATTACAACTAGTCCAACGAGTGGCAGCCAGATTACTAACTGGAGCTACATACAGAGAGCATACCACCCCCCTGTTGCGCCAGCTCCACTGGCTGCCTGTCCAATTCCGAGCTTAATTCAAAGTGCTGGTTTTGACCTTTAAAGCTCTATACAGTTCTGGCCCAACTTACTTGTCTGAATGCATCAGCCTCTATGTCCCACCTCATAATTTAAGATAATCCGGGGAGGCCCTGCTCTCGCTCCCGCCAACTTCTCAAACACGGTTGGTGAGGACGAGGGAGAGGGTCTTCTCGGTGGTGGCTCCCCATCTGTGGAATGCGCTTCCAAGTGACATAAAATCAACCCCATCCCTCCTAGCATTCAGGAAAAAAGTGAAATCTTGGCTGTGGGACCAGGTGTTTGCACATTAGCACAATGCAGCACTTTGGACTGGATTTGTAATGGCAAGTTGATGGATATGGCTCAATGCTCCTGTTATGGATGAAATACTGTCTTTAACGTAAGAGAATGTGTATGATGTGTTAATGTTAATTGTATTTTAATGTATTTTAATGCTGTATGTTTTTGGTTTTATATTGTATTTTATTATGTTGGCATCGAATTGTGCCTTTTGTTAGGCCACTCTGAGTCCCCCCTCGGGGGTAGAGAAGAGCAGGGTAGAAATGCTGGAAATAAATAAATAATAAATAAATCTGGAGTGTAAGATCTGGGGAGAAGAAGAAAGGAATCGTCCTTGTGGTCCTGCCGACACACACTTCAGGCGAAGTCATAGTGGCGACCACCACTCATTTTTGGTGGCCACCACTATGACAAGAACAGAAGGAGGATGGCAAGTGCTGTTCTGTGTTGCTGGGCTAGCCAAGCCGTGGGAAAACAGAAAGGCTGTATAAACACTCACATCCCGTTTTCAATCAGAACCACCCAACTGTTTGCATGGTCCCAAAGTTGAGGTTTGCTCCAGATACTTGTGGAAACTGAAGCAACCCACAACATTTGTTAATGTGGTTCAAGACCTTGCTAGGGTTGCCATAAGAAATCAGCTATGTGTGTCATGTAAATGCCATAGAGCTGATTGCCCCCCTTCCTTTGGGGTTCAGTATCTGTGTAGATGTGCCCTAGGAATTCCGAAATGAATGGCTTGTAATCTTTACAGACTGCATTAGGGATATTTGGGAATGTGTTTGAGATTAGAAACAACCTCCTCCTTTATTTTTAATAATATGTGAGCTTGTATGGTACATTTATTCTTATCACAGTTTTTTTCTATCCTGTGAAGGATATTTTGTAGATTACGGTAATTCAAGGATTTGATTTTATGGCCTGAATCTGATTGGAAGTTATTATCAGCCTTCTATGTGTATGTCCTCACCCACTGTCTGCTTTTAGTGTTCTTAAGTGACTTTTTATGAGGGAGATGAGTTAATATGTCAAATTCCTATACAAATGGAAGATCTCCCTTTTTACAAACTCAAGTGAAACATCTGCCGATTGCCTGACATGTGTTTCAGATTTATAGGATCTTTTAAGTGGCTCGAGTCAGTTAATACTGGATCCATTCAATCCCTCTCAGTGGCATTCTTGGCACCAGGAGCTGGGGTCATTGTTTCTTCAATCAAAATGATATAGCTTTATTTTATGTTTTTGCAATATGTGTGTTCAAAATTCATTTTGAATGAGTGCTATAAACAACCTAGTCTTTGTTCCGCATTTGATGTGTAAAACAAGTGGTTGAATTTTGTGGTCATTTTCGTTTGTTAGTTCCTCTGCTCCATGAGGTTTGGTTCAGCCAAAGTTAGTGTTCTTTTTGGCCACTATCCTCTGCTTATTTATTCTTTAGCGGAGAATGGGATGAAGTGGTTTGAGGTCTGAGTTGTGATGGGCGTGTTCCATAGTATGTGGTTTCAGGACTGGCCTCAATACATGTTACTTGGTTGATTTTAGTCATAGTTACTTGGGCGTATAGGTTGATGGTGCCAAATATGCTCCATATCACATCATGCCTCTTCTAATCATAAAAATATGTATCACCTTGGTAGAAGTTGTTAAATATGCTTTACTTTCAACTGAGGAATGTACAGGAATGGAAATTTATTTATTTCCAATGAATTCACTTGTACCCCAAGGGGGACCCAGAGCAGCCTAACAAAAAGCACAATTCGATGCCAACATAATAAAATACAATATAAAACCAAAAACATACAGCATTAAAATACAAACAAAATGAATTCACTTGTGATAGCAATAGGTTAGGATGCGTTAAACAGTAGTCCAATGATATGCATGCTTCTTCAGAAATAAAAACTCAATTCATTCTATATTTTAAAAGATTTATTAAATCTAGTAAAAGAATGCAACTCCCAGCATTCCTTATCATTGGCTGTAGCTAGGGCTTATAGCTAATTGTTCCCAGCCTGTGGTCTGTGGACCATCAGTAGTCCACAAGAACAAAAATATGGTCCATGGCCTCATCATTACTACACTGTTGCCTTGAAACCACACAGCGACGAGAGCGATTGGTCTTGCGAAACCCTCTGATAGTGCTGAGGCAACAGGGATGTTGGAAGGGAAGATGATGACCACCCATGAAATATTACTATTACCACATCAGCTCTAGATTATTAAATATAGTTTTCTATGGGTGAGCAGATGGTGACGACTGGATGGCATATGTTCTGTATCAGAAACTAGAGCTGATGTGGTCTATCCAATGTAATTTTCTGAATCAGCACCCCAAATAACCAAACCAAATCTAAAGTTGACCAAAAACCGATTCATAACCGTTTTAGTACTGGTCTTGCAAAACCCTCTTATAGTGCTGAGGCAACAGGGATGTTGGAAAGGAAGATGATGACCACTCATGAAATATTACTATTACCACATCAGCTCTAGATTATTAAATATAGTTTTCTGTGGGTGAGCAGATGGTGATGACTGGATGGCATATGTTCTGTATCAGAAACTAGAGCTGATGTTGTCTATGCAATGCAATTTTCTGAATCAGCACCCCCAAATAACCAAACCGATTCTAAAGTTGACCAAAAACTGATTCGTAACACTTTTGGTACTAATGTTGGAGAGTGATCCCTGGTCAAGTGGTCCCTGGTAAAAATAAAGGTTGGGAACCACTGGCTTATAGGAACTGAGTTTCAACCACATCCAAAGGGTTGTATCTTGATCACTACTGTCCTGTATGGTCAGTGTTCAATGAAATGATTGAAAGCATTCTCAATCACAAGATCCATACCTAAATATTTGGAGTCATTAAGTTTTCAAGAATATAAACACTAAGAATGCATTTGTTAAAGTATTTTTCAATGTGACATTTAAAAAATATTAGATGTCAAGAATGTCTAAAAACAATAATTTAATATTTCATACAGAATGTATTGTTAATATTACATAAATGAATATATTATTTATAAGACCAACAGTTTTGAGCTATGTCCTTCCTTACAGTTTTGTCATTTATGGATGTTTTGGTGGAGGAAGAAGGGGGAAGAGAGAGAGAAAAAGTAAGATAAAACTTTCAGTCTTAGAAGAATTAGATTTGTGCAGATATATATTAGCTAATAAATAAAATGTGTATACTGTTGGCCCTTCAGATTGTTTAGTGTGCAGCCCCAGCAAGTACATGCCTGGATTATCCATAAGGCCAATGAGGCCATGGCCTAGGGGCGCAAGCCGGGGGGGGGGCGCAGATCACGGACCAAACCCCCCCCCTGGTCTCTGCCCCTCTTTCCCCCTTTCTCATGCCCCTCTTCGCTCCTTCTCCCAGCAAATTCTCTGCTCCGTCCCCTCCGTCTCTCTCTCTCTCTCGCACTCTCTCTCTCTCGCGCTCTCTCTCTTGTGCTCTCTCTCTCTCTCTCTCATGCACTCTCTCTTTCGTGCTCTCTCTCACGTGCACACTCTCTCTCTCTCTCGCACTCCCTTTCTCTCTCTCTCTCTCTCTCTTTCTCTCTCTCTCTCTCTCTCGTGCACGCCTTTGGAGCGGGTTTGCACCCACTACGTTCTCCCCAAGCCTCCCGACTCCCGAGGAGACCTTCAGAGCACAGTGGAGCTTTCCAGCCAGTGGTAATGGGGACATTGGAGGTGGCGGGAGGTTGGCTTAAAGGGGGTGTAATTCCAAAGTGTGGCCTAGGGCGCAAAAAAGTGTTAATCCGGGCCTGAGCAAGTATGGTGAAGTGGTATGAGACCTTTCTACGCCCTGATACAGAACTCAAACAGAGCTTTAGGGATATTTCTCAAAAGCCACAGTACCCGGGTTTAAAGGAAGCTTTCTGGACAGAGAGGCTATCAAGGAGGAAGCAAACGTACCTAGTCACAGATTACTCTGCCTATCTTATCTCTACTGCAACTATAGAAAGTATGTTATGGACAAGACATGCCAGCAAAGTTACTTTGGTATTTTTATCTTTTTTTATAGTGTAAAAAGTAATCTTTTGTGAGTAAAGTTAATCACACTGTCAACATTTGCACTTTGTTTCACAATCTCCCATTCTTATCTGTTAGGTTGCTCTTCTTTCACTTTCGTAAAGTGACTGTTTCTTGATATAATCTTCCATTCATTGTTTTGTGGAGCTTCTTAACACTTTGCTCATGATATACACTGTTACAAAGCTCGGAAAAGTTACATTTTCAACTAAACTACCATGATTGCAGGGGCCATCCTGAGTAGAGGAACATAGAAGGTGTAGTCTATAAAAAAATCCACTGTGTAACATAATTTGAAAACCCCCCCACATGTTTCTGTTTTGAAAGTATTATTTCCTGTTTAATCATGTGATACTTACTTTGAAAGTAGTTGTGATGTATCATAAATTTAGTTTTTCTGGCTGTTACAAACTATGCTGATTGGGACTCTATCAGATGAAAAACAATAGCAAAATCTGCTGCAGAATGTCCCACAAAAACAAAGTTTTTACAGTTGAATAAACTTTTCCCATGTTTTTAATGATAGAATCAATTAGGACATGACATTTATAATCCAGGAACAACAATCGTGTTAAGTAGTGTGATGCTTTTACGTTCCATTTGTATTTATTGCATTTCCCTGCATAATAGCCACACCGTCATTTTTGAGGTGGCAAAATTGGTATTTTGCTGTTCCCCACATAATGGTTGCACCCTTAATTCACTCACCTCCATGCCTACCCCCTGCCAGCCAAGTGAAGCCCCGTAGTGGTAAAGTTTTTTTTACAGTCACCACTGTGTAATAGTTGCACCCCCTTTTTTGCCCAAAAATTGGGGAAGAAGTGTGACTATTAAGTGGTGAAATACGGCACTCCTGCTTTACAGAAGCCCTGTACTATTCTCTTATTTCTTTTGCAGTTCTGATTCCCTTTATGGGCCCTTCTACACAGGCACATAATGCAGCTTGGAACTGGCATGAAAAATACTAGTATCGAGGTGCATTGAATGGTTTCCTGAACCATCTCAGTGGCACTGGTCCAACAACCCAGCCGTGTCATTGTGGTTTAGTAGGGCTGGGAATGGTTTTCTTAACCCAGAATGTACCTGCATTAAATGGCTTACCCAGGGTTAAATTGTATTAGCATGTGTGCATTGTATGGATGCACTGTGCTAATGCAATATGCACACTGCATCATTTAGTGCACTGATTCTCAAAGTGGGCGGTACCACCCCCTGGTGGGTGGTGAGGCGATCCAAGGGGGTGGTGGAAGGCTCAGGGGAATTTGGGGGTGGTGGTTAACCCTTTTAAGGGGGCGGTGAACAATTGGCCGTTTAGGAGGAGTCGCACGGCCCTCTTCTTTGGCCCCGCCCTCTTCACTTTAACTCCCACATGCAGTGCAGTGCGAAGGCTGCAGTGCAAAGGCCTTCGTGTCCTCCCCACCACCACGGAAGAAAGCGCGGCCTTCCCCGGCTGAGGCAATTCATTCCAAACCCTTCCAGTATTTTTGAGGAGGAAAATTGGGGAAAAAATTGGGGCTTTGGCCATGGGGGTTCTGTGTGCCAAGTTTGGCTCAATTGCATTGTTGGTGGAATTCAAAATGCTCTTTGATTGAGTATTTGTGACAAGTTTCATTCAAATCCATAGTTGTTTGGGTTCATAGTGCTCTCCAAATGTAGGTGAACTACATGTCCCCTAAATGAGTCAATTCATTCTAAGCCCCTCCAGTATTTTCCGTTGGTCATGGGGGTTCTGTGTGACAAGTTTGGTCCAGTTCTGTAATTTTGGGGGGTCTCAGTGGTCTGTGGAAGTCAGAGCTGAATCGATTGAAGGTACTCCAAATCCCATCCTCTGTTGTCTATACTCTCCCAAACATATTGTTTTTGTGATTAATCACTATGCTTTAATTATGTTCAATTTGTAACAATGAAAATACACCTTGCATATTAGATATTTGCATTAGAATTAGTAAGAGTAGCCAAATTATTCATGAAGTAGCAATGAAAATATGGTTGGGGGCCACTATAATATGAGGAACCTTATTTAGGGGTCACGGCATTAGAAAGGTTTAGAACCACTGCATTAATACATATATCTTTCTGTTTAATTGCTATTAAATTAAAAAAAATTTCTAGGGGGGCGGTGAGTAATTTTTTTTCTGGAAAGGGGGCGGTAGGCCAAAAAAGTTTGGAAACCACTGATTTAGTGGTATAGATGCAGCCTGTGTTCCAGAATGCAGTTACTGTGGAAAGTGGATTTGCTTGTCCTGTTTTCGGACACAGGCTTTCTTCAATTTGGTCAAAGTGGCAAAGCTGGAGGCTCCACAACTTTTAAGTTGTCAAAAGAAGAAGTGTGTCAGTTCTGTTGTAAATGTAAGTTTTTGTAGTACACCTGAAACATCTGCTATGAATTCTATATTTATATTAAGTAACCTTTTTGCCTTTGGCTCATGACAGGTAACAACTTCACCTTATCTAAGGAGTGAGTAAGCTGTAGCCCATAGGCTATATGTGGGAGCTATGCTCTTTCATTTTTTTTAGATCTTTCAAATCCTACCTTTAGATCTAAAGTACAACTTCTGAAAGCTCACGATTTGAGAAATTTTATTAGGTGTGTTTGGTAAGAGAGTAAGTGTGGAGGTGTACTTTTGAGTACTTTATTCAGTTTCTGCATTAATTCCTTTATTCTTATTTAAAATCCAAAATGGAAACTCTCCAGTCCTTCTACTTTACAGTCTTAGGATGCATCTACCCTGTAGAATTAATGCAGTTTGACATCACTATAACTACCACAGCTCAATGCTATGAGTTGTAGTTTTTTTTTTACCAAACTGTAGCTTCTATGATTCCATAGCATAGCACCATAACACTTTAAATGGTATCAAACTGCATTAATTCTACAGTGCTGATGCACCCTGAGAGGGATAGCTCATACCCCACAAGACAGGAGCAGAATTCAAAGCAATCTTAACAGTTTAGAGAGATGGGCCAAAGCTAACAAAATGAAGTTCAGTGGTGACAAATGCAAGATACTCCACTTAGGAAGAAAAAATGAAATGCAGAAATACAGGTTGGGGGATGCCTGGCTCACCAGCAGTATGTGTGAAAAAGATCTTGGAGTCCTCATGGACGACAAGTTAAACACGAGCCAACAATGTGATGCAGCAGCTAAAAAAGCCAATGGGATTTTGGCCTGCATAAAT
Organism: Anolis apletophallus; assembly: GCA_030556195.1. Taxonomy (NCBI): domain Eukaryota; kingdom Metazoa; phylum Chordata; class Lepidosauria; order Squamata; family Anolidae; genus Anolis; species Anolis apletophallus. The sequence goes on along the minus strand of JARBWK010000012.1, from coordinate 48,084,022 downwards.
AGGAGTATAGTGTCTAGATCCAGGAAAGTCATGCTACCTCTCTATTCTGCCTTGGTCACACCACACCTGGAATCACACCATGTCCAGTTCTGGGCACCACAATTGAAGGGAAATGTTGACAAGCTGGAATGTGTCCAGAGGAGGGTGACTAAAATGATCAAGGGTTTGGAGAACAAGCCCTATGAGGAGTGGCTTAAAGAGCTGTGCCTGTTTAGCCTGCAGAAGGGAAGGCTGAGAAGAGATATGATGAAAATGTAAAAATATGTAAGGGGAAGTTATAGGAAGGAGGGAGCAAGCTTGTTTTATGCTGCCCTGGAGACTAGGATGTGCAACAATGGCGTCAAACTATAGGAAAAGAGATACCACATGAACATGAGAAAGAACTTCTTAACTGTGAGAGATGTACAGAAGTGGAACTCTGAAGTGTGGTGGAAGCTCCTTCTTTGGAGACTTTTAAACAGAGACTAGATGGTCATCTGTTGGGGGTATTTGAATGCAGTTTTCTTGCTTCTTGACAGAGGGTTAGACTGGACGGCCCATGAGGTCTCTTTCAACTCAATGATTCTATGAGAGCAGAGCCGGATCTTGCACTCCGCAAAGTAAGCATTTGCTTACCACTTGCCAGTACTCAGGGGCACATTTTATGTTGTCACCATCGCCCCACACCACGAGGCCAAAAAGGAGGAGCGCTTTTGCAGCCCCCGGCTGCAAAACGCTCCTCCTTTTAGGCCCTGCGGTGCAGCCGGGCCCGCCCCTTGGCAATGGTGCACGCGCGGAAATTTCGCACATGCGCCATCGCCGCAGGGCGACCCCAGCTGTCCAGCGCCACCAACCGCCCCACACCACGAGGCCTAAAACGAGGAGCATTCTGCAGCCGGAGGCGCTCTGCCTCCAAAACGCTCCTCCCTTTCGCCCCCTTGTAGGGCGATCAGTGACTCTGGGCAGCCGGGCCTGCCCCGCGGCAATGGCACATGCACGGAAGTTTCGCATAAGTGCCATCGCCGCAGGGTGAGCCCAGCTACCCAGAGTCGCCAACCGCCCACCACAAGGCGAAAAAGGAGGAGCGCCCTGCAGCCGGAGGCGCCCCGTCTCAGGCCGGCCAATGCTCTTCCCCCTTGCCCCCGCGTAGGGCGACCACCGACCCTGGGCAGCTGGGCCCACTTTGTGGCAATGGCACATGTGCGACACTAGCTAGCTCCACGCACGCGCACTCCAGTGTGTGTGCACACCCACTATGAGTCTGGAGAGCGAGGGGGCACCAAAATAAGGTTCGCTTACTACTTTAAATTACCTTAGTCTGGCCCTGTATGAGAGAGACATATCCAATCACTCAGACAGACCAATGTCCTCTCCAATGGGTAGCAATAGCTCCTATAGCATGAGAACACAAGCCTGTGGTACCCTTCTTCAATATTTAAAAGCCAAGATTGTCAAATTCAGAGTCAGAGATCAATTTTATTCTAAAATAGCTCCTAGGTTTGTGTTTTATCAAAATATTGAAAGATGATGCCTAAGGAGAAGCTCTCTGAGTAATTAGCCACCTGGCCTGCATATTTAACATTGCTAGCGTGTTATTTCCTTGACAGAAGTCCTAATAAATGAATAGATCATTGAACTTGAATTGGTTTTTGTTGGTGAGAATACCTTTTACAGTTTTAAAGGGATTTATTTTGTAAGGGTACATAATGCTTTGTCAATGTGCTTTCTGAAGCAATTAGCTGGGCAAATACATTTATTTATAGCAGCGTTAAAATAGTTTCAAAAATATTAGAAAACAGTTGCACAACTCATGATCGGAAATGTTTTATGCAGCAAAGTCTTGTCTAACTGGCATCTTAATATTTTCCATATATTTGTATAAACATACAAGGTGTGATATCAGAAGGACCAACTGACCTCCTTTTGGAAACTCCATGTATCATTCTGAAAGCCACAATAGAAACATAATTCCTTGACCTATTTCAGCCAGGCTTCTGGCCTGGATACAGAAATGCAAGGGTATTAGTTGCCCTGGTGAACAATCTTTCCCTGGAGTCAGTGGCCAGAAGCTCTGGAGTCTCGGTGAAGGGCAGGGATTCTCCTATTATTGGTGGTTTGAATGGGTCTACTTCTGAGATCTGATGATACTTTTCAATACCCTAGTAGCTATAGCTGTCCCAGGCTCTCAGTTATGTCGAATTGGTTCTCCTTCTAGATAGTCAGTATCATCTAAAAGAGGTAGATGTTTCCATAAGCTCATGAATGATTTGTCCACTGCCAGGCATGTAGCCGGGGACTACAGCACCGGGACGAACGGGGACGGACCCGAAATTCTCAGGGTGGTCCACGAGAAGGTCTCAATATATCCCATATGCATGGGGGTATTGGGATAATGATACAAAAGGTTTGCTAGGGTAGACCCTCTCTCACTCAGACTCAGCCCCCCCGAATCAAACTCAGCCCCTCCCGAATCAAAATCCTGGCTACGGCGCTGTCCATTGCATTGTATGTTACACAAAGCTGCTTTTGAATACAAGCCATAGAATCATCATAGAGGAGATCCCAAGGCCATCCAGTCCAACCCTGTTTTGTCATGCAGGAACACACGGTCAAAATACTCCCAACAGATGGCCATATAGACTCTGTTTAAAAAACTCCAGAGAAGGAGATCCCACCACACACCTAGGCAGGATATTCCACCATGTGGCTGCCAGCCACAGATGCAGGGGAGACGTCAGGAAAGAATGCTACTGAAATATGGCTATACAGCTCAAAAAACTTACAGCAACTCTGTGGCAGGTTAATTAAGAATGAATCTACACCATAAAATGAATACAGTTTGACACCAATATAACTGCCATGACTCGACACTAGGGACCACTTTGACCAGGGACCACTCTCCAACATTAGTACCAAAAGGGTTATGAATCAGTTTTTGGTCAACTTTAGATTCAGTTTGAGGTGCTGATTCAGAAAACTGCATTGGATAGTCCACATCAGCTCTAGTTTCTGATACAGAACATATGCCATGGTCAGCGACAGGGAAGAAGTGGCAGGTGACGTGAAAGGATAAAATAAAATCTAATAAAAAATTCAAGAGGAAGGAGGCTTGCAGACCAGATTTTCATCCTTGTGGCCCACTGGTGGTCCATGCCCCACAGATTAAAAACCACTGCTATAGAATTACAAGAGATGTTGTTTCTCAAGGTCTTTAGCTTTCTATGACAAAGTGCCATTGTCTCACCAAACTAAAATTCTGACGATTCCATAGCATTGGGTTATGGCAGTTAAAGTGGAGTTGGACTGTATTATTCATCACTGAGCCCCCATGTTGTTTAATATCTTCATGAAGCCACTGGGGAAGATCGTCTGGAGTTTCGGGGTGTGGTGTCACCTGTATGAAAATTCTGTACCCTCTGCACCGGTTCTTGGTGCATTGGTGCGGCCGGCTGACATCCAGTTCCTCTCTTGCTGTGTTCACCCAGGGAGGAGCCGAGCACATTTCTGCTGCGACCCCACGGTTCCTGTTTTTCTAGGAGCCCCCGCCGGCTTTGAGCGCATTGGCGGGCCGATCTAACTTCCTGGTGGATGGAGCACGGTTTGTTTATCTGCCTGGATCGCTGTGTTCACCCGGGGAGGAGCCGAGCGTATTCCCGCTGCGGCCCCACAGCTCCTGTTGCTTTCTCAAGAGCTCCCGCCGGTTCTGAGCGCATTAGCGCGGCCGGCTTCATTAACGAGTGAACTGAGCACGGATTGTTTATTTTTCTCCTTTCAACTCTTCCCTCATCACCTGTACACAAATGACATCCCACTCTGTCACTCCTTCCCACCTGCTACTAAGAAGGCTGTTCAGGTCCTGAACCTGTGCTTGGCTGCTGTGATGGTCTGGATGGGGGGAGAACAAATTGAAATTGAATCCAGACAAGACAGAGGTATTCCTGGTCATTCATAAGGCCAAACAGGGCATAGGGTTACGGCCTGTGTTGGATGAGGTTACACTCCTCCTGAAGATGCAGGTTTGCAGCTTCTGTGATCCTGGATTCATTGCTGAGCCTGGAGCCCCAGTTAAAGCTTGTGCGCCAGTTGTGCCCTTGGGAAATCTGACTTGGCCACTGTAGTCCATGATCTGGTGACATCCCGTATAGACTACTGCAACGCACTGTATGTGGTTTTGCAATTGAATACTGTTTGGAAGCTTCAAATGGTCCAGCGGGGGGCAACCAGATTACTAATGGGAGCTGCACTAAGGGAGCATACAACTTCTCTGTTGCACCAACTCCATTGGCTGCCATTTTGCTACTGGGCACAATTCAAAGTGCTGGCTTTAGCCTATAAAGGCCTAAATGGTTCCGGCCCAGCTTACCTGTCTGAACGTATATCTCCTTATGAACCATCTAGGAATTAAAAATCATCTGGGGAGGCCCTGCCACCTCCTCGCTCCCACCTTCCTCCTTGGCTAAGCACTCCATCCCTAGGGATATTCTGGCGCTGACCTTCAGAAAGAGAGTAAAAACTTGAGTAATTGAACAAGCATTTGGAAGCCTTTTCAGTGGTGGCCCCTTGGCTATGGCACTCCATCCCTAGGGATATTCATTTGCCTCCTTCCCTCCTGACCTTCAGAAAGAGAGTAAAAACTTGAGTAATTGAACAAGCATTTGGAAATGAAGCAGAATAACTAATTATGAAATAGGAAGAATGACTAGACAATGCTGCTGGACAATGATTTTAACAGGACAACACTGGTGATTTAATGGTTTTAATGGTTATATGGTTTTTATAATATTAGATTGAATGTTTTAAATTTTACTTCATGAATGTATGGCATCAAATTCTGCCAATTTCTGTAAGCCGCCTTGAGTTGCCATAAGGCTGAGAAAGGTGGGCTACAAATGCCGTAAATAAATAAAAATAAATATTAATTCTACCGTGTAAATTAATGTCTGTGCAAACCAATGTATTCTAATAGTTTCTGGGCTTTTACCTTCCCTGTATATATGGAAAAAACACAGTGAACCATATTCAAATCCATATATATATATATATATATATATATAGAGAGAGAGAGAGAGAGAGAGAGAGAGAGAGAGAGAGAGAGAGAGAGAGAGAGATCGCTGAGAAAACCAGATGAGGGAATTAAAATTGGCCTTCCGTGATTCATGAGGTATGATTGGCAACCCTAGGTAGATGGTGATTAACACAATCTACATCATTGGCAGCAGAATGTATAATTTATAAATAATCTGTGAATTCTTTAAACATTTGGACATGTTGTTGAGAATATGTGGGTTTTTATGAAATAGAATCAGATATTGAAAAGCTTTGAAAATATTTTTTAATCAGGAAGGAATCCTCACAAGGTAAACATATGGCATATTAAAGTTATTTTCACAAGAGCATGAATATAAACATGGATAGATTTCGCCTAATATTTAAACTAATATTCCATCTAAGAAAGAATATCAGAATATTAATAACAGCTTTTTGTGTTTGGCAGCTGTCTTCAAGTCTTTTTCCAGAAAAAACTGTTGGTAACAAATAGCATGCATTCATTACATGTAGGGATGAAAGTTTACATTCTTCAATCAGAATATATTTGTGACTTAGGAATACTTAGTTGGTGCCAGATTTATTAATTGCTAAAGCAGTAGATTTATGAAAGTCATATTTTCCTTATGCTCTGTGACACCTCCATGGATACCAAAATCTGGAGTTCTGGAACATTTCTGGTTTGGACTAGCCTCGGAGTTCATGGAACTTTTGAGATGTTCTGCCTTTAAGCTGTTGTAGCAGAGTCCAGACTGTCCAGTGGGGCTGAACCAGGTTTTCCACCTTGGATAGTCACTCTTACCTGGACTATTGTCTATGCTGCTTCTAGCTAGTAGAGAGCTTCAGAGAGCTTCCTGACATTGTTGGGCATCTTTGCTGATATCCTTTCTCTTGGTCACATGGGTGCCTTTGCAGATGTCAGCAAAGATGCATTCTGATGGCCAGAAGTTTTCCAGAGCTCTTTGCCAACTGCCATAGTGACATGAATGACAGTGGTGGGGATGGTGAGAAGCCGGGACAGAATACAGATTCTGTTGGTGTACTGCACACTCTGCTGCTCAACACCATGAGCTGGCTGGGATGGTCTTGGTCTTGGTGTTGGAGTCTCCATGGCTCGTAATACTGAGTCAGCCCTGTCAGGAGTGGCCCAGGATTTCATGTCTGCCATGACAAACACGGATCTATCCCAATTGGTATCTGGCCCCACACATGCTTCTGGACATACTCTAGGCCTTGTATTTTGTACAGAGGGTGGGGTGGGGGGAATGATGTTTTGGGAATGGAGAACTCCCTGGTTCCTTTGTCATGGACAGATCACTGTCTGGTTAGGTTTAGAATGGTTGGGACTCAGAACCTCTGTAGGAGTGGGGGACCCATTAAGATGGTTCGCCCCAGGAGGTTTATAGATCCAGATGGATTCCTGATGCCTCTTGGGGAATTTCCCACTTCACAGGCATGTGATCCTGTTGAAATCCTGGTCAGTCTCTGAAATGGGGAAATGATCACGGTGGTAGACACGATTGTTCCGAAGCATCCTTTCCCATGAAGTAGATTTAAACCAACCCCTTGGTTCAGTAAGGAGCTGGCAGCAACGAAGCATATGAGATGGGAACTAGGGAACGGTGGCAGAGAACTCAGAGTGAATCTGATCGAAAACAAGCAAAAATATATCTCAAGATCTAAAAGCAGCACAAAGTACATTTTATACAAATACTATTGCTGAAGCACAAAACCGTCCAGCAGAACTATTTTAAGTGGTTAGAGGTCTTATCCAATTTGGCCTAAAAGAGAATGTTTGCCCTACAACTACATGCTGTAAAGAGCTGGCCAACCATTTTGCAGATAAGAGCACTTGGATTCCCTCTGAGTTAGATGCCACAGTTTATACAGCTCTGGTGGATGTAACCTTGGCACCTGCTTGTCCAGTGTTGATGGATACCTTTCAGTTTGTGTGGCCTGAGGATGTGGACAGGATTCTTGGAGAAGTGAGAACAACCACGTGCTCTAGACTCTTGGCTCATAAAACAGGCCACAGGGGGATAGGTGGAGTGGGTCAGGGAAGTGACTAATGCCTCCTTACATCAGGGCAGGGTACCTGCAGGTCTCAAGGAGGCTGTGATAGGACCACTTCTAAAAAAACCTTTCCTAGACCCCTCTGTGCTGGACAACTACAGACTAGTCTCCAACCTCTGATTTTTAGACAATGTATGGAAGCATGTGGTGGCTTCACAACTACAAGGGTTCCTGGATGAAGCAGATTATCTAGATCCATTTCAGTCTGATTTCATGCCTGGTTATGGGACATAGACAGCTTTGATCGCCTTGGTAAATGATCTACATAGAGAACTGGACAGGGGACCTCTCAGTGGCTTCCAATACAACCAACCATGGTATCCATCCTTTCCGGTATGGGGCTTGAAGGTACTGTTCTTCAGTGACTCTATTCCTTCCTGGAGAGACGTTCTCAGAAGGCGGTGCTGGGGGACTCCTGTTTGATTCCTTGGTCACTGCCCTGTGGGGTCTCTCAGGGCTCTGTTGTGTCCCCCATGCTGTTCAGCATACTCATGAAACCACTGGAAGAGGTCATCCAGAGTTTTGGAGTGCAGTGCCATGTATATGCAGGTAATACTCAAATCTATCTTTCCTTTTCACCTAATTCCAGGAAAGCGGTTCTTGTGCTTAACTGGTGCCTGGCAGCTGTAATGGACTGGATGAGGACAAAAAAATTGAAGCTTCTAGTCAGTTGTAAGACAGATCTGGGAATAGAGATTCGGCCTGTCCTAGATGGGGTCACACTCTCCCTGAAAATGAAGGTTCACAGTTTGGGAGTACTCCTGGATTTGGCTCTGAACTTGGAGGCTTAGGTATCAACAGTGACCAGGAGTGCTTTTGCACAGTTAAAGCTAGTGTGCCAACTGCCCTTCAATCCTGGAGAAGTTAGATCTGGCCACAGTAGTACATGTCTTGGTTGCATCCCGGTTGGATTACTGTAACGTGCTCTACATGGGGCTGCCTTTGAAAACTGCTCAGAAACTTCAGTTGATCCAAAGAGCAGCAGCCATACTGCTAATGGACTAGCTACAGGGAACATACAACTCATCTGATGCAACAGCTTCACTGGCTGCCAACATGTTTCCGAGCACAATTCAGAGTCCTGATTTTGACCTACAAAGCCCTATATGGCTCCTGTCCAGGCTATCTGAAGGACCCTAACTCTTTCTATGAACTTGGGAGACATCTGCAATCTACTGGGAAGGGCCCTCTCTCAGTCCCACCACCCATTCAAGCATGCTTGGTGGAAACACAGGAGAGGGTCTTTTTGGTGGCTGCTTCCAGACTGTGGAACATTATACTCTTTCCACTGTGGTTCTACTTTTGACTTTTTGAAATGTCTGGGTGAGGAAATGATGGTAGCACTGATGTTTTCACCTAACCCCAAAATAACCCTCAAGGTATCCACAGGTCACAAAATCTATAACTGTGGCTCCCAAACCTGTCATCGACATACATTAGATTGATCTTTGTACATGAGTATATATGGTAGTTACTTTCAGTCTACAGGTTAGAGTACTCAGGACAGGTTGAGTGACATACAAAACCAAAGTGTTGCACGTGAGTTTAGAAAAAATTATTTTCATGTTTCCCACAGTAATGTCCTGCCATAGTCGCCAGCCTGATGTCCTCAAATAAGAGATAAATAGAATTTCAGATGCCTCTTACATAATATCAATGTTTGTTTCAGCATATTACTTACACAAGCCAATTTTATTTGGTCTCATCAAAGATCGTTTTAGAACAACTCAGTGGGTGTGAGAACATGATGGTGATGAACATCTGAGATGAATTGCCCATTTTCACCATCTGGCAAAATTGCTTTTCAGAATTTATATTAAGAATTGGCATGTTCTGTAATTCTTACCAGGTTACTAAGAATGTATTTTATCCACCTGTCCTCGGCATTTGAAAGAAAGTAGCACTCTGGTTCATTTTCACGAAGGCAACAAATAGTATCGAAGTATTGTAGTTGTTGAGTAATCAAATATTATACTACAGATGAATATTTCTCAAATCAACAATAAGCCATCTGAATACATTAGCAACATTTACAAAATAATATTTCATATCTCAAAGCCATATTCAGAAATAAAGCACACTGAATTACATGTGACTTCAGTAAATGTTTGCAGGATTGGCCTTGAGTTCTAAGACCAATGGGAAATTTCTAATGTTGGATAATTCTTTAATTCCTATTAAATTAATATCAAGAAACTCTGGAAGTTTAACACTACTGGCTGTTAGTAATTGTGGGAGTTGAAGTCCAAAACACCTGGAGGGCCAGAGTTTGCCCATGCCTGCTTTAACACATTGCTTACCAATAGAGTTTCGACAAGCATCTTAATGAACTTGTTCATCACCCGAAACTTTACCTTGTAGTCAGTGTGAAAAACAAATATTTGCCGTGATACTTATAATGAAAGTACACTGTGACCTCTTCCCCCATGCAGGGGAAAAGGGTTAATGTGTAAACTAGGAGTTATATGCCTTGATCCAAATGAGTACAGTCATGATCAATTAGATCCTCATATCCATGTATATGAATGCAGGAAGGAATTTGGTAGAGCTAAAACGTGTGAATATTTCTTATTTCTGTCACCATCCTCAAACTTGAGAGCTGTGTTTGAATAGAAGATGGATTGAAATATTACTCATAAATCATAGTACACTTTTAGAAATGAAGTGTGCATTTATGGGAGTGTATGAACATGATCCTGCTCGTTCTATAGAGCAGTGTTTTTCAACCTTTTTTGAGCCACGGCACATTTTTTACATTTACAAAATCCTGGGGCACATCACCAACCAAAATGACACAAAATGACACTCTAACTTACTATATTGTACTATACCATTATACTATAATATTATTAGTACTATTACAAGTAATATAAAATATATAATTTCAATATTGTATTATTTTTAAAAGTGTTATCTTGTATTACATTATAATAATATAAATATTATAGGGACTGTACATACAATATATGTACCTATGTTTTAAACTGTTGTATTTTTGGGTTTTTAAATGATGTAAGTCGCCCGGAGCACCAGTGGTGGAGGGCGACTCACAAATAATAAAGTTATTATTATTATTATATATTATCAGTAAAGCACAGGAGTTAATCTTGACTGTTATCATTACTCTCATAGTCAATAACGATATACACCATGACAATGACAAATACTGATAATATAACAATATAATAGCACATACTAAGGGAAAATAATAACATTATGTTAATACATAGTTCGTAATAATAATAATATAGCCCATGAGGCTCCTTCCACATCATGTCACAGTCTCTGAGGCCCGGTAGGCCGCTCACTTACCTGCTCGGAGGTGGGCCCCATTGTTCCCTGCGTTGTGGCAGCAGTGGGCGAAGAGGCAGTAGAGCCGCGGGTAGGAGAGGAAGCCAGTGGAGGCGCCGGCCAGGGCCAGGCTCAGGTTCAAAGGCTCCACCGTCCCGGCCGGCCAGACCAGCGTCAGACCCGCCGCCAAGCTCTGCACCGCCAGACACATCCGCCGCCACATCGCCTCAGATGAGGCACTTCCGCTCCACTGGCATCCCCTCAGGGAATGTGCTTCCGGTCCTGCCGCCTCCACCATCTTGGTGTTGGGCAGGAGTTCAAGGCCACCACGACGGGATTGGCCCATGAGGAATAAAGGGGCATGGCTTATTCAAGACTCAAGAGATTCCAATTTCCCAAGGCACACCTGATGATCGCTCACGGCACACTAGTGTGCCGCGGCATACCGGTGGGGAAACACTGCTATAGAGGTCACATTTTGTTCCAGAGAAGGAAAAAAAATTAAACATTTACATTTCCTTTGGATAGTAGAAGCCTTTCTTTCCATATCATGGATGTTGTTTTCTAGTTTACCCTGATGTATGCATTTCCCTCTCTAGTTAGCCTTTCTTCCATCCCATTTTTTGCCTTGAAGTCATAAGCTTGTTAGGAATATGGATTTGATCGTTCTTCTGTCATCCCTAGTTTTCGATCATGACTTTCCTTCTTCTAGTTTTGTGTTTTCCGCCTTCTTTTTATGATGTTACTGTGCCACATCTGCAAATTGTGGTTATAGTGTACAGTAGTTAGTTGCATTACCACCCTTATAAACACAAACACCAACTTACTTGCAGTGTGCTATATTTTCGTGTTAAAACAACACCATTCAGTTTAAAAACTTATGTGGAAGTACATTTTCTCATGAAAACATAGTCTCAGACAAGACCTCAACAGACTGGAGGTGTTAGAAAGCACAAATGACTCATATTTTTCATTTTATATGCTTGTTTGTAGCAATCAGTATTTGCTTCTTCCTTTCTTGTGTCAAGGTCTCCGTGTATGCACAGCTTATGCCACTGACTTCCATAAGAGATGTCAGTACCCAGCTTTGAGCTCTGAAGGAACAGGGGATATTAGTCATTTATCCTTCCTTTCACCAACACGATGCCATTCTGTGGTTTGTAAATACTATTACTGTTTTATATGTGGAATATTTCAGATATTGGTTGATGTGCCTTCACTATGTAGATTTGTCTTGCCACACAATTTTGCAGCCTGTGCAGGAATGAAATGTGTTCCGATATGTATTGTCAAAGGCTTTCATGGCCAGAATCACTGGGTTGCTTTAGGTTTTTCAGGCTGTATGGCCATGTTCTAGAAGCATTCTCTCCTGACATTTCGCCTGCATCTGTGGCAGGCATCCTCAGAGGTTGTGTGTTCAGATAGTTGTATGATCACATGAAAGCAATTTCAAATTGCATTTATGGCATAGCTTTCACATGCAAAGTGGTCCCTGTTTAGTCTTCGTAGTTGCCATTCCCATACTCTGCTGTTCAGTCAAGACATTGGAGAGGAATCGATTAATCCTGCACCAAGATATATAAATTGAAATAGAACCTTGTCATTTTCTTAGCTTAGATGAAGGGGTTGAAATACTTCTTGCAACATACAAGGAGATGTTTAATTTCATTCAAATAGCAGCCCTCCCCTCCCCCGTGATGGCACAATGGGTTAAACCCTTGTACTGGCAGGACTGAAGACTCACACTCTGGGGAGAGTGCGGATGAGCTCCCTCTGTCAGCTTAACCTCCCCATTTGGGGACATGAAAGAAGCCTCCCACAAGGATGATAAAACATCAAAACAGCCAGGCACCCCCTTGACATTGTCATTGCAGATGGCCAATTCTCTCACACCAGAAGCAACTTGCCATTTCTCAAGTCGCTACTGACATGAAAAAAATTCAAATAGCAAAGCAAAGTGATCTTCTAGAGCAGGGGTGGGCAATTATTTTTTCCAAGGGGCCACATGAGAGCCAAAAAATATTATGGAGGGCTGCACCTAAAGGCGGAACTGCATTCTACATAATATCAATTCAATTTCTTTAACACACTACATATTCCAGAATACATTCAGATGCATTGACCAGGGAATTAAAAACACACTACATATCCCAGAATACACTTCTCTTCTTTCCTCCTCTTCCTCGCCCTTGGCTACATATGAAGAGAGGGAGCTTTCAGCAACAAACCTCCTCTTGCCTTGTGTTGCTGAAGCGCTGAAGAGAGGGTAGCGGCCGTTGCCGAAGAGAGGGAGGCCTTTTTGCCTTCGTTGCTGCGGCTGCAGAAGAAATTCCTGAGGAAGCCCCTTCCCCGCTTGCTACGGAAGTCCTGGAGCTGCAATGAGGGAGAGCAGGACGCACTTTGCTATCTCTGTCCCCTCCGTAGCAAGCCCCGCCTCCCACGCGATGAGGTCACAGGCGGCATCGCACGGGAGGCGGGGCTTGCTACGGAAGTCCTCCTGGAGCTGCAACAAGGGAGAGCAGGATGCACTCGTTGCAGCTCCAGGACTTCCGTAGCAAGTGGGAAAGGGGCTTCCTCAGGAATTTCTTCTGCAGCCACAGCGACGAAGAAGAGAAGGCCTCCCCCTCTTCGGCAATGAAGCCGTGCTACCCTGGGCGGCCACGGGCTGGATGGGATCACCCAAAGGGCCGGATCCGGCTCGCGGGCCGCCAGATGCCCACCCCTGTTCTAGAGCCACTGGAAGGCTGGTGTGTTTGTTCAGCAGAGGATACTGATATGGTCTAATTTAGGGGTCCGCCAACTGTTTAATCTGAGGGCCAGTTCAAAGTCTCTCAGATTGTTGGGGGGTCTGAACTTTAGCTTGAAATAAACATGAACAAATTTCTAGACACACTGCATATATCTTGTTTGTAGTACAAAAAAGAAAACATGAAAGAACAACAACAAAACTTTATTTATGTACAACCCTGTCTCCCCAAGGGGAGTCAATACAAGACAATATTTAAAATGAAGAACACTTTTAACAAACATAAACTTACCAGCATTTCCATGGGAAATGTGGGCCTGCTTTTGGTTAATGAGTAGGAGTGTGTGACTCAGCCTTCGGGAAGAGATGGAGTAGGCTGCCAGGGAAGGAAGAAGAGGAGGAGCTGTCGCCATCAGGCACCTGCTCTTGCCTGATGTGCACGGCTGCGGCCTCTGCTTCTGGTAGAGTGTCACTCAGCCTATCTCCCCAATTAGCCAAAAGACCTAGCTGCTCATTATTAGTTCAAGTTAAATGCCTGCTTCATTTTCAGCGATCCAGTAGGCGGATCACCAAATTTCCCCAAATCCGAAATCGCCAAATGGAATTGTGCAACCCCTACTGATGAGATAGCCAAGTTAATTAGGATTGTTGTTGTTGTGTGCCTTCAAATTGTTTTAGGTTTAGGGTAACCCTAAGTCTAAAGTTTAGGCAGGGGCCAGGTATATGACCTTGGAAGGCTGCATCCAGTCCTGGAGGACATGTGGACATGTGATCTAACTGAATGAAGAATCAGTTGCTGTGGGCAGATTATTGAATTTATAGTTCAGTAATCTGTTGTTGACCAAGAGCGTTGTAAGTGCAGAAAGCATAATAATCCACAAATAGAAGACCTACTGAAGAGATGACAAATATGTTACTGCCTATATTAGTTACTCAGAAATCAAGAAGACACCAACCGTAGAAGGAGCTGAATCCAATTTGCCTCATTAGAGCTTTACACTGGACTTTAGCAATGAATCATCCTTCCTGAAATAAAGAGCTCTTGGTATCCAGAAGGTGTGTGGGTGTTAATGATTTTTGAAGAACAGCAGGAGTCGGGGGAAAATCTGAGTACCCCAATGAATATGATTTACTTTTAATTTCTGGTTTGGTCACATTGGGTAGTTTCATCTTCTGCGTCCTGCTTGCTTGTACTCGCCTTGAAATAAAGATGGATTGACAGATATGTTCACATTCCCATTTTCAATCCAGGTGTATTATTCATTCTGCCCCAAAGCTATTGCAAAATCAAGGTGGTAATTCCCTCCCCCCCCCAACAAATTTCAAAGCAATTGACACATCTTTTGCAAGGTCTATACACTTTGAGAATTATCCCTTTAAAGGTAAAATGTAAAGTTCTGCTTTTGGGATTGCTTCTTTGATATTTTTAATAAATCACAAAGTGCAAAATGTTGCTCCCCTAATCAAACCACTGAGAAATAGGAATTAAAGAATTGTGTTTGCTTGTTGTGCCATTCCTCTCATTTTGCCTTCTATTTGCTTTCATATTTGCTGTTGAGTGTTCTTATTATTGGCTATGCACACTGCACGGTCTGTAGGCCTGAAATAATAAGTGTTATAATTTGTACATATATTTCTTCCCAATTGTTCCTGAGTTACAAACATCTAACTTACAATATATACCTGGAGTTGCATTTTAAAAAGGTACCTATTCCGATTTACATAGAAATTCAACTTAAGAACAAACCTATAGAACCAATCTTGTTTGTAACTTGGGGACTGCCAGTAGTTTGGAGTACCATGGAACTGCTGAAATACTAAACATTTTATTTATTTATTTATTATTTCAACTTGTATATCACCCTTCCCAATAGGC
The DNA here is from genome assembly GCA_030556195.1 of Anolis apletophallus. Lineage (NCBI taxonomy): Eukaryota > Metazoa > Chordata > Lepidosauria > Squamata > Anolidae > Anolis > Anolis apletophallus. Next base: position 48,069,011 of record JARBWK010000012.1, on the reverse strand, counting down.
TCAGGGTGGTTCACAACACATACATAAAACATAATCACAAAACAGCATTAAAACACAATAAAAGCAATTTATACTAATACAAAGAGGATGGATTAAGCAAGGCATCTAAAGGTTGAACGCCTGCCGAAAGAGGTTAGTCTTGCAAGCCCTCTGGAAGGAGGACAAGTCTGTTATTTGCTCGGACCTCCTCTGGCAAGGCATTCCATAAGTTAGGTGCTGCTACTGAGAAGGCACACTGTCTCATAGATGACAAACGACAGGTTCTGACTGATGGAACTTCTAGGAGATTTTGGTCCTCGGAGCATAGCAATCTCTGGGGGATAGTCATGAAACCACAGAATGTGTACCCAGATTTTGTGAACTTTTAAAGGACTTTTAAAATTGGTCATGTATTAGGAAGAAAATGAAAAACTATAATGTAACTTGATTATTTGGTGTTATATGGTAGCTTCTGAAAAGCCAAAAATATCATAGGTAAAAGATGTGCAATTTCTGGAATAAATAAATATGATTTGAGTAGAGAAGAATAGTTGGGAGTAGTCGCAGTGTGAAAAAATACTCCTTGACGTGATCCAGTTTCATGTTGTAAATCTATTCTGAGTTGAAATCGTTTTTGAAAATTGAAATTTGTGTTTCTGAAGCAGAGTCAACTAGAGGTTAGGGAAATTTACTTCTCACGCTAGTTAGCAATCAACATTCATACTTAATGACACAGGCAGAGTGATGTCACCCTCCAGATACATTCTTGGCCATTGGATGGCTGTTGGTGGCTTTTGCTGCTGTCAGACTAATTAATCAGCATCAGGAATATAAAGCAAAACTTTAATTAAAGTTTCTCATTCATGGCTTGAACAGATAATTTTGTTTGTATTCTAAAGAATATATTTAACCTCTGTTAACATGACCCAGATCTTAAAAGGTCTGTGGAAGAAACAATTTATTTGTATACAGCTGAGTCACCATTAACAAGTTGTTTGACAATACAAATGCATTACCCCTTCTTAATCCCTTTTAGGGAGCACAAAGAAAGACAAGTTTATCACACCTAAAGACATTCACTGTTAGTAAGGGCTGTACAAGATTGCATTCCTAGGAAATAAAAATAATTCCATACACTCGGTAGGAGATAAAGTGAGAAGCAATTTGGAAACAAGTCACTTGAAAAATGCAAGCATGCTTCAGGATAAGAAAGAAAAGAATGTAAAATAGTAATCTAATAAGGATGAAACATAAAAATGTTAGTTAACTTTAAAATACATAAATGAAAGAGAATGTCTTTAGAGCAGGGGTGGGCAATTATTTTTTCCAAGGGGCCACACGAGAGCCAAAAAATATTATGGAAGGCCGCACCTAAAGGCTGAACTACATTCCAATCTACATTATTTATTTATTTATTTAGTATATTTTCTATATATTGCACATCATTAATATTAACATATTAATATATCAAGAAATATTCATATATTATTAGTATTAATATCATAATTATTATATCATAGTATATACAGTATATATACATTATAATATATTGAAATTATAATATAATATAACATTATATTATTTCTTATATTATTATAATAAAATTATAAAATAATAATAAAACCACTAAAATAAAATTAAATGAAATTCAAGAAGACAAGGTGCAAACCAAGGTGGAGGCTGACATCCTCAAGAGAGGAAGGATCCCAAGATGGAATGGCCCAGCCCAGATGAATGCAAGAAATAATCACGCCCCCCCCCCCAAGGCCAAGAGGAAGAGGGCACCCGGTTCCTGACTCCTACCCACCTCTGGCTCCGGTTCCCCTTTGAAGTTTCCACTCCGAAACAAAAAGAATCTGAATTAGGGAAGGCAGGGGGAAAAGCAGAGGCAGGCACACTCAAGCTCTTTGGGAAACCCCACAAGTTCCTGGGAAAAACTGGCTGCGTTTTCTCATGGGGAGGGCTTGGTTGATTATTCCTTGCATTCAAAAGGCCACGGAGCCCTCCCCATGAGAAAACGCAGTCAGCCTCTGCTTTCCCCTCTGCCTCCTTCCCAAGGAAACCCTACACCAGGCAGGCTCCCTCCCTCGCTCTCTCGCCTCTGGACTTCAGGTGCTGCTCGCCTTTTGGATGCAAGGAATAATCAACCAAGGGGAGGGAGGAAGTGGTGACGGGGCTTACCTTGTGCTGGAAATGGGGGAGCAGCACCCGAAGTCCAGAAGCGAGAGAGCGAGGGAGGGAGGGAGCCTGCCTGGTGGAGGGTTTCCTTGGGAAAGAGGCTGAGGCAGTCCTGCTCCACCACCGCCTGGCTCCAGCGGGCGAGGATCGAGCCGGGAGAACTGACTCTCAGGCGTCGGCGTCGGAGGGGGATTCTGCCATGTCAGTCACAGGCGGCATCGAGCAGAAAATTCTTCGGGAGCCACAGTGAAGGACAGGAAGAGGCACTCTGCTCCCTCCCTCCCTCCCCTCTCTTCCGGAAGGAAGCTGCGGGCCGGATGGCATCGCCCAAAGGGCTGCATTTGGCCCGCGGGCCGTAGTTTGCCCACCCCTGCTTTAGAGTAAATATCAGATGTGACATGCTATGTAAAGAGACTGAAAGGATTGCATTGAGTTTTTTTTCTCCAGAAGAGAAGAATAATATAGTTGAATGAGGGTTTTTTTTGTAAATGTTGTCATTGTTGTTATTGCGGTCATCATCATCATCAACTTTGGGGTGATTTAAAAAAATACTTGGATAGCATAATGTCATCTGTTGCATGGTGACATTAACCATTCCTGGCATCCACTTGTCTAGTCCCTTTTAAGGCACTTGTCCATGAGCAAAGGACTAATGTTCAAATGTAGTGCCCTTCCAGACATGACTCATATTCCGGGCCCTGCCAGATTTTTACCTGAGGTGTCCAAATGATGCCTCAGATAAAAGCAAATTAATTCAAGATGAAGCAGGTAAACCCTGCTTTGTCCCAAATTAATTTGGGCCTTTTTTGGGTTTCCAAAAGCCCAGAGGAGAGAGATGGCACCCACCTCTTCCCAAAACATCAAATGTAGACATTAAAACTTTCCTAAAAGTGGCAAGAAAGTTCTCCTGCCTTGCCAAAATGGCGCCTCAGGAGAGGAGAAGGGGAGCGAGGGATTTCCCTCATCCCTCCCTCCCTATCTTTGATGCCAGCAACTTTTAGGTAAGTTTTAGGGTCTAAATTAGGGGTTTGGAGGTGGTTGGCTGCTATCTCAATTATGATTGGGGTAGCATGTTGCCACTTGGGAGGGAAAATCCAAGGTTTAGGTGGGCTGTGGGAACTCCAGTATGGGCGACAATGGGTTACTTTAACCTGTTTGCACCCACATTTTCCTGCAGTCTGGAAGCTCCCGTAATGATTCACATTTCAACTTCCAGATATTGTTAAAAGTATACATGGAAAGCTATTCTGGCAACTCCAACTGAAATACTGGTATATGTCACTTTTATTTTATGTACCATTGTCTTTTTGAGATCCAGATGGGGCTCCCCCCCTCAAAAGGAAGTGAATTTCTAATTACTTTCAATTTAGAAAGGAAACTGAAGGAAGGAAGCAAAATACCTCCAGACATTGCAAAATGGTCAATAATCCCTCTGAGACTTTGGGAGTGCTACTTGCCAGTTTTCTAGCTGTTTCTGTTTCCTCCGAAATTGGGGACAAAGAGGAGGATGTGGCCCTTTCAAGGACTGGACCTAACTTCAAGCAGGTCTTATTGATCACAATGATGCCTACTCTTTAGTAAATGTGCTTAAAGGTAAAAGGTAAAGGTTTTCTCTTGACATTAAGTCCAGTCGTATCTGATTCTGGAGGTTGGTGCTTATTTCTAAACCAAAGAGCTGGTGTTGTCCATAGACACCCCCATGGTCATGTGACTGGCATGACTGCATGGAGCTCCATTACCTTCCCACTGGAAGGTAAAGGTTTTCCCCTGACATTAAGTCCAGTAGTGACCAACTCTGGGGGTTGGTGCTCATCTCCATTTCTCAGCTGAAGAGCTGGTGTTGTCCGTAGACAATTAATGTGGCCGGCATGACTGCATGGAGTGGCATTACCTTCCCGCCAAGGCAATACCTATTGATCTACTCACATTTGCATGCTTTTGAACTGCTAGGTTGGCAGAAACTGGGGCTAACAGTGGGAGCTCACGCTGCTCCCTGGATTTGAACCTGCAATCTTTTGGTCAACAAGTTCAGAAGCTCAGCACTTAAACCCACCAGGGGCTCCTAAATGTGCTTAGGTAGCAGTATTATAGAAAGTAGTCTAGGAAAGTCATTCTGTGGTATTGAAGTAGAATGCCACAGAATGACAGAAGGGAAGGAAATCACACCATCCTAACCCGCCTTTCATCTGAGTTGCATGATGAAAAATGACACAGGTAAGGTTGACTGTCTAGTGGGGCTCCTCCTCCTGATGTTGCAGAATCCGGGGCTCGTTTGAAACAGCAGTGCTTCAGATCAGCCCTGAATGTTATAATTTGCGTAGCTGCTTAAGGTGCTTAAGTAGAAATCATCTTCTAGCAACTGCAATCAGGATTGTTAAATTTCTTGTACATATCATTACTAGACATAATATGATGAGCTAGATTGCAGTATAGGGAGTCCCCAAGTTACAAACATCCGACTTACAAATGACTCATAGTTAAGAATGGGGGTGAGACAACAGGAAGTTTGAAAATCTACGCCTAGGAAGGGAAATTCACTCCTGGAAGAGTTATCATGGGGGAAAAGGTGTCTCCATTGAAGCTTTATCAGCAATCCTGGTTTCCACAACAAGCCAATTGTCGCCCTCTAGGCCCTTGACCAAGACCTCCCTTGATAAACCACGCAATCAGCTGAGGTACAACAGGTTTATTTAGAATATAATTATATAGGAGAGAGGTTGAAAGCAATCTTATAGTGCTTTCAATAGCAGCAAATCTCAGGAGCCAAGAAAGGAGTAAATAGTCCCATATCAAGCAGGATTCAGCCGGAGGCAATCAGGAACAAGGCTGGTTTTAAAGCAAAGGAAAGTCTTTCAGGAACAAACAGGAATGTAGTAGTGGAGCAAGGGTTTTGCCCAAGCGGGCCAGATCCAATACAGGCAGGCAGTGTCCTTAGTAAGGCCCAGCGGCCTCCTTCAGAGATCCATTGTCCTGGATGCGTCGTTGGCACGAGATAGAGCTCCAGGCCAACTCCACACAGATATACTGTCCAAACCCTTTGATCTAAACCACGTAACTTTGTGTCGAGTGTCAAAGTGGGCATGATGAATGGTAGCTGTTGTTTTAACTACCTCAGCTCCTCAAGAATGTAAACCCAATTAGTCTCCCCAGCTGCAGTGGGGAGTCAGGCTCTTCTCAGGCCCGGGCCTTTCCGCTTATCGGCCGGGATAGCTTTGGTAACCTCGAACGATTCACCCTGCCTGCCTGGTACCAGGTTCTCATGAGAAATGCAAGCAGGTCTGGAAAGGATCTTAAAGCCATCATGGCTACAGTATTGTTCATGGGAAGCAGAGGCTTGTGGGGCTTGGGGCCTGACACCAATTCTTTCAAAATCCAATTATCACCGTGACAGAAATTGAAGTGAAATCTTCTAACAGGGCACAGACAGCAAAACAGACAACAAAGGAGTGCATACCCTTCCCTATACGACCCAAAGCTATTTATTTTTGGGTGGAGTTACGTGAGCCCCCGCTGTTAGCTCCAGCTTCTGCCAACCTAGCAGTTTGAAAACATGCAAATGTGAGTAGATCAATAGGTACCACTCTGACAAGAAGGTAATAGCGCTCCATGCAGTCATGCCAGCCACATGACGTTGGAGGTGTCTGTGGACAATGCTGGCTCTTCAGCTTAGAAATGGAGATGAGCACCAACCCTCAGAGTTGGACACAACTGGACTTAATGTCAGGGGAAAACCTTTACCTCTACCTTACATTTAAAAAATGTACCTGTTCTGACTTACAAACAAATTCAACTTAAGAACAGACCTACAGAACCTATTTTGTTCATAACTTAGGGTCTGCCTGTATTTAGTTCTGTAATGTGTGAAACAGAGGTTACATTAAACAGTTGCTGAAAAGTGTGTGACTTATACCATATGCACTTTCAAAATGGAAGACCGTGTTGTTTAGAATTATATATGATTTGTATTAGCTGTGTGTTGTCTGCACTGCTTATGTCAAGATATCTTTGTCCAGTTTCCTATTTCCTCACTTTGTTTTTGTTTTTGCTCTTTCAGAGATCAGTGGGTTGAATTCCCAAACATGGGATGTTGCAATTGATATCTTGTCATGCTTTTGTTGTCTTCCTTGATTATCAGCCTCTTTTTTTCTCAATTCATGAGGATTGGTTTTAATTATTTTTCCTTGTTTATGTATCACATGATTACACAAACCCACAAATGAGCCTCAGCAGTTTCCTAAATGTGGAATGAGCTAGAACATCCACAATAGATGCTGATTGAAAAACAGATTGCCAAATAGGAACATTCTGTTGCTGAAGATGTTCTTTAAGGGAGGAGACTCTATCACACTTGCAGAAATTGAACCACACCCAAGCATCCCAAGTGATAACCCAACACCAGATTTGTTTCCAATAGGCGTGCCCGAAAGAACAGATATGACAAAATTCATGTTACGCAAGGCAAACAAGATAAAGAGTGCTAGGTAGAAGTTAGAAAATTGCCAAAAGAAACATAATCTGGAATGAACAATGTATTCAGCACCTTTATGTATCAATCTGGAAATAGCCAACATTTCAAGGGGAAAGAGAAGGATAAATGAATAGTAAGGTCACAAAAAGTAGGATAAGTGATGGTCTCTTTCTGAAGCAACTTTTTTGGTATCTTTATTTATAAAGCTTGGAATTACATTTTTACTGACTCAGCCGCAGTAAGGCAAGTTCTCTTGGAATACTATACACTAACAAAGGAAGGGGGGCTTACTAAAGCATGCAACAACAAGGTGAACCAAAACAAAAGTACAAGGAATGGCAAGTGAAACCCACGCAAAGCAATGCAGAGAAGTGTATGCAATGAATATTATAATTGCAAAGACACACTGGCTAAATATGTAGCCAAATTGTGTAAAACATGTAGGCACACACATCAAGTTTATCGATGGTAATTTGGAAAAAAAACAGCAGTGGAGACTGACCTGGAGAAAAAATCCGGTATAGAATGTAACCCTGTCAGTAAAATTGATGGTTCCTCTATGAACCATCAAGAACATTAAGATCCTCCGGAGAGGCCCTGCTCTTGGTCCCGCCAGCTTCGCAATCGCGGCTGGTGGGGGACGAGAGAGGGGCCTTCTCTGTGGTTGCCCCTCGGCTGTGGAGCTCTCTCCCAAGTGATGCTAGATCTGCCCCCTCTCTGTTGTCCTTTAGGAGGCTGGTGATGACTTGGATATGGAACCAAGCCTTCCCAGAATAGAACATAAAAACATAAGAACGTAAGAAGAGCCATGCTGAATCGGGCCTCAGCCCATCTAGTCCAGCATTCTGTGTCACACAGTGGCCCACTAGTTGTACACAGGGATCTCTAGCAGAAAGGAGGGCAAACCCTCACCTGCTCCCGACCCCCCACAACCAGTACCCGGGGAAAATCCTGCCTGCCTCCATCAACACAGAGGTGGCACTTGGATGTCCATTTCAGTAACTACTGATTCCCTTGGTATCCATGAATCTGTCTAATCCTGCCTTGAAGCTGTCCAGGCTGACAGCTGTCACAACCTCCTCTGGAAGTGAGTTCCATAACCCAATGACCCTCTGGGTGAAGAAATATTTCCCTTTATTAGTCCTAACTTTCCTACCTTGGAGCTTTAGGGAGTGCCCCCTAGTCCTAGTGTTGTGTGACAGAGAAAATATTTTTTCTTTATTCACCTTTTCTATCCCATGCATGATTTTATACACTTCGATCAAGTCACCTCTTAAACACCGTCTTTCAAGGCTGAAAAGACCAAGGCGTTCCAACCTGATTTCATAAGGGAGCTGCTCCATCCCTTGGATCATTTTTGTTGCCCTTCTTTGTACCTTTTCCAGTTCCGTTATATCCTTCTTGAGGTGCGGTGACCAGAATTGTACACAGTACTCCAGATGTGGCCTCACCATAGATTTGTAGAGAGGCAATACAACATTTGCCGACCTATTTTCGATTCCCTTCCTGATCATGCCAAGCATAGAATTTGCTTTTTTCACTGCTGAAGCGCACTGGATTGACATCTTCATTGAGCTGTCCACCAAAACCCCAAGATCCCTTTCCTGGTTTGTCTCAGAAAGCTTTGATCCCATCAGTTGATAAGTGTATTTGGGGTTCTTTGCCCCGATGTGCATGACTTTACACTTGTTTAGGTTAAAATGCATTTGCCACTTTGTTTCCCATTCACTCAATTTCGAGAGATCTTTCTGGAGCTCTTTACAGTCAGTTTCATTTTTAACTACCCTGAACAGTTTAGTGTCATCTGCAAACTTTGCTACCTCACAATTTACTTCTACATCCAGATCATTTATGAATAAATTAAAAAAATGCGGTCCTAAAACTGAACCTTGGGGTACGCCACTTCTCACCTCTTTCCATCCAGAGAAGTGTCCATTTATTACCACCCTTTGTTTCCTACAGTTTAGCCAGGTTCCAATCCAGGACAAGACCTGTCCCCTGATTCCATGGCTGAAGAGCTTATTTAGGAGCCTTTGGTGAGGACTTTGTCAAAAGCCTTTTGAAAGTCAAGGTAAACAATATCGACTGGGTCCCCTTTATCTATGTGTTTATTTACACCCTCAAAGAATTCTATCAAGTTAGTAAGACATGATTTGCCTTTGCAGAAACCATGTTGATTTTCCTTCAGCAATGCCTGTTTTTCTATGTGCTTGGTAATTTTTTCTTTAATAATGGTTTCCATCACTTTGCCTGGAACTGAGGTTAGACTAACTGGCCTATAATTTCCTGGATCACCCCTGGATCCTTTCTTGAAGATCGGAGTTACATTTGCCTCCCTCCAGTCCTCGGGTACAGTGCCTGATCTTAGAGAAAGGTTATATATTTTGGCTAGAATTTCAGCAATTTTACACTTGAGTTCCTTAAGAACTCTGGGGTGGATGCCATCTGGCCCTGGTGATTTGTTGACATTTAGTTTAGTAAGGCATGTGAGAACATCTTCCTTGTTTATCTCTATCTGGTTTAATTCATTCCCTCCCTGAAAAAACTGACTCAGCTGCAGGCATATGTTGTCTGTTCTCCTGTGTGAAAACGGAGGCAAAGAAGTCATTTAGCCGCTCAGCAATCTCCTTGTCTTCACTTATTGTCCCTTTCTTACCATTTTCGTCAAGTGGCCCAACTGCTTTTCTAGTTGGGTTTCTGCTTCTGATGTACTTAAAGAAGTTTTTGCTATTTTTAAAAAATATTCTTAGCTATATGTGGCTCAAAATCTCTCTTGGCTTTCCTGACGGTTGCTTTGCATTTAGTTTGCCAGAGCTTGTGTTCCTTTCTGTTCTCCTCAGTAGGAAGAGCCTTCCATTTCTTAAATGAGTTTTTCTTCTTTCCAATCACATCTTTTACTTCATTTGTAAGACATACCGATGTCCTCTTGGACTTTCCCGGCCTCTTTCTTATTTTAGGAATGCATTTTAGTTCGGCTTGTTTTAAAGTATTTTTAAACAGTTTCCAAGCATTTTGGAGGGATTTGATTTTTTTTACTCTTCCTTTTAGTTTGTTCTTTACTATTTTTCTCATTTTGGTGAAATTCCCTTTGTGAAAAGGCTGAGATTGGCTATTATCTAAATGAATGACCACGTTTACAGATTGAATTGAATTGTTTTAATGGCTATGTGGTTTTATGCTAGGTTTTTATGTATTTTAATATATTAATATGTTGTTGTTTTTAAATTGTATAGCATTGAATTTTGCTGTAATGCCAGTCTGAGTCCCTCGTTAGAGGTCAGAAGGTCAGGGTACAAAAGTTTTAAATAAATAAATAAATACGTGTTTTACACAATTTGGCTACATATTTAGCCAGTGTGTCTTTGCAATTATAATATTCACTGCATACACTTCTCTGCATTGCTTTGCGTGGGCTTCACTTGCCATTCCGTGTACTTTTGTTTTTGTTCACCTTGTTGTTGCAAGTTCTCTTGGAATATCACCAAAGTTTAGGACACTAGTTGAGATTCTACCTAGTGTGATGTAATAAAAAAAACAAATAGGTTTTTTTAAAAAAAATCAAAATTTTTGGAAACAAGTGATGTTTTATAGTAAGTAGAAGTATGTGTGCATATATTATAAACTTAAGAAAACATTGTTTTATGAGAATAGTGTCACACAAGGTATCAAGTTGTACCATTTGCAGCTACACTGAAGTAGAATATAGGGGCTAGGGAGCATCTTCCTATACCATGAGGTTTCACCTTCCCAGAAGCACATGTGGTTTGTCTGAACTTTAAGAAAAAACTTAAGAGTGGTCAGGTAGCCAAAGAAGTAGGATTGCAGCAAATATTTATTTCCAGTTTGCACCCTGACATAACATACTTGCCTCATTTACACTGTCATAGAAAATCCAAATTATCTGCTTTGAACTGGATTATATTAGTCTACACTATTATTTATTCATTTACTATTTTTATATGCTGCCCTTCTCAACCCCGAAGGGGACTCAGAGCGGCATACAGCAAACAATACCGCCAGAGTGGCTTACAATGTACACAATATAACAATATTGCCGGAGTGGCTTACAGCAAACTGAAAAACAACAAATAACATTACTGTCATAGCGCAACATCAGCACCACACATCACATTGCACTATAACATATCGCAATATTGTTAGCAATATTGCATGTAATACAAATATACAAATTATAATACCACAATATAATTATTATATCACATTATCATTGGCAATATTATACTGTGTTACATTACAACACCACCAATACCAAATGTATATGCAACACACCATACCGTAATCATACTATTAATATTATTATAAAATAACAATATATTAATATATTAACACATTATTAATATTAACATATTAATATATCAATATATATTCATATATTATTAGTATTATAATTATTATATTATAGTATATATATAAACATAATATATTGAAATTATAATATAACATTACACTACCATATAAATATAATATAACACTACCATATAATCCAGTTCAAAGCTGATAATCTGGATTTTATATGGCAGTGTAGAAGGGACTGCTGTCATCTGGATTCATTTTGACTCATGTATTAATACTTTTTATTTTTTTATTAGAATTTTATCATGGGATCTTGAGAACATGGGGAAACATAGTTGCTTTCAGACAGGACTCAAATTTGCCCCGAAGTGGGTTTAAATAACCCGCTTCCATGAGGGTGTGAATCCCCACCCTTTTCCCGGGGTGTGTGTGTGGCTACATGCCATCCTGAAGCCCCCAAATTTTGCCCTAAAAGTTAAGTAAAAGGTACATGGCCACGCTAGCTTTCCTCTTTGTGCCCTCCTGGCATGTGGAAATGTCCGGGAAAACCTTGCTTTGTTTCAAATTCATTCTTACCGGAGCCATCATTTGGATGCCTCTGGTAAAAATGGATACATGTCCTGGTTTTTGGGTCTGTTTGGATGGGCCCAGAGACATTCCCAGCTCAGGTACAAGTCGGTAACACTCCCCGGTGCCAAGGGAATCATGTAGCCACTCCAGAGATAGCCATCAGTTGACTTGGGAGAATTGGCTATCATTGGTTGGCAGGCAGATGGATCGACGGTTACCTGAATCTGCACCTATTCTGGGGCCACATCTCTTCAGGTGTAACCAACCAATCAAGTTATGACCTTATGATTGTGGCTTGTGTTATTAATGCCAGTCGGAGCCTCACTTGCCTCTGAATTTGCAGTTCAGCTTTTCCACAATTAGATTTCTTATGAATGAATGAATCACTCTGTCTCCAATCATTGTCCCACATATATTCATTCATATGCCCATGCTATCCAGTTTCTGCAATAATTGATGACTTTGAAAAACTCTTCTCATACGCACAAAAATCACATTGCTGTGAAACCTTTGTTCTGGATTTCCAGCTGGCAGACAGAACTGCAGTTGTCAGGGCTCTTTAGACTCAGGGAATCTAACCAGCAGAATAAACAATATAAACAGAGATCTGGTATTTTAAAAAGGCCATTCATTGTACTAATAACAACTCCAAACAGAGATTTTAATACAGAAGTCATCATTTCTCAACTGGCCAAAGATATTTAACAACATCCCAAACAGCTTTGATATTAAGTATATGGGCCTATCATGCCATCACCGAGGGTTGTGTGTGCAAGTGTGTAGCAGGGAAGAGAGAGTGTGGAATAATGTTTCTCCTATCATTTTTAGCCAACTGTATATGTGGAGCTGTAGGGCTCATCCTCTCTTGTGGCCTCCCTTTGATATGTGAGGCTAAGTTCCAGTGATAGGGTGAGTTTCGCTCTTGTCAGTTTTCTCTTACAAATGTGTGTGATGTGTCTCTCTCCCGCAGCTGTGGCCTCAGCTTGAAGCACTTGTCTGTTAATTGTCTTGGCAATGCAAGCCTTATAGACCATTATCTTTACAGGGCTGTGCTATCCTTCATGTAGGAGCCTAAGCCCTGTTGATGTTAATAGGACTTAATCACACATATCAAAGGGATAATAAACCACTTGCAAGATTCTACAGCCATCACATGGGAAATGCACCTAATTACTATTAGTCTGACAACAGGATAGCTTTGAGATTGGTTCCTTATTGCCTTGAGATGGCTATTTTTCTCATTGTAATTGCTCTGGTTCTTCTTTATTGGACCTTATGGCCCGATGCTCGAACTTTTTTTAAAAAATGTGCCTGGAGTGCCTGAAATTAAAGTGAACCTTGTTCCATTTGAAATCCCTTCCTTGATGGACCCCCAAAGTATTCATATATCGTCTCAGACATTTACTCAGATGCATATTCCATTGTGTTTTAAGGTGGTTGTTTCCACCAAAATAACTGTGTTCATAGTGGACTGTTGTATTTTCTCCTTTTAATTAAACTCTTATCTGTGGCTGCTGCTTTAATTAGGTTTTTTTGTTATTTTAAGTATTCATGGATTATTTTTAGAAATATTGTATTTTAAGCTCATAATTGTTATATTTTTAACTTATTATAAAGGCCCATGGATTCACCCCACATTGGGGCAAATCCATGGGTCTCGGCATAGCCTGCCTTACCATGCCCCTCATCCCATGGGGGGAAGTGTTGCTGCCTAACTCCCCCCCCCCAATTGAAGGCAACACAGGAAGGCTCCCATGTTTCCATGGCAGCATCCACTACTTTACCTCCCTTTTCAGCATGGAGTCCGGCCAGAAGTTACTATATGTTGTGTGAAGGGCTCTGTGCCGTAAAGGAAGGCACCGGGAATGTGGTGCAGCTGGCTGGGAGTCAGCTGCATAAGATCTCTCCTGACCAGAAGGTCATGAGTTCGAGGCCTGCCCGGGTCGGGGTGAGCTCTCGACCAATTCTGTAGCTCGTTGTCCGTCTAAATATGTTGTATGTCTATGGCATTGAATGTTTGCCTGTATAAATCAGGTTGCAACGCCTTGGGCTTTTCAGCCTTGAAAGACGGCGTTTAAGAGGTGACTTGATCGAAGTGTATAAAATCATGCATGGGATAGAAAAGGTGAATAAAGAAAAAATATTTTCTCTGTCACACAACACTAGGCCTAGAGGGCACTCCTGAAGCTCCAAGGTAGGAAAGTTAGGACTAATAAAGGGAAATATTTCTTCACCCAGAGGGTCATTGGGTTATGGAACTCACTTCCAGAGGAGGTTGTGACAGCTGTCAGCCTGAACAACTTCAAGGCAGGATTAGACAGATTCATGGATACCAAGGGAACCAGTAGTTACTGAAATGGACATCCAAGTGCCACCTCTGTGTTGATGGAGGCAGGCAGGATTTTCCCCGGGTACTGGTTGTGGGGGGTCGGGAGCAGGTGAGGGTTTTGCCCTCCCTTCTGCTAGAGATCCCTGTGTACAACTGGTGGGTCACTGTGTGACACAGAATGCCGGACTAGATGGGCTGAGGCCCGATTCAGCATGGCTCTTCTTATGTTCTTATATGTGCATTGTGATCCGTCCTGAGTCCCCTGCGGGGTGGGAAGGGCAGAATTTGTATAAATGATGTAAATAAATAAATAAATAAGATAAGGTGAAGCAGCATATGACGGGCAAATTGTGGGAGGTGGTAGATGTAAAGAAATAGAAGCTTTACCACTGCTTCTGAACCAAATATACCCTGCAGTATAATAATGTGGCACTCAGATTTGTGTAACGAGTAACAGTAACTTTACTTCAGCTCAATAGGTCAAATAGAGCAACAATATATACAACAGTCTCTCTAAATTCTTACAGAGAACAGAGGGAATAAACAGTCCCTTTAAACCGTCTTTAAAATATGCTTCATGCCTTAGAAATGATCAGGCTTCAGAGAATTGGCAGCCATTTCCTTCCTGGCTGTTTCGAGTCAGCGCTCTCTTCACTCTATGAGGTGAAAGATGGCAGTTAAAACCATTTGTCTCAGCAGCAAGCTAGAGACAGTAGCCAATCAGAATTCTGGCTCCTAGCATGCTCAGCCAATCAGCTGCCGACACATGCCTTTCTAGTCAACCCATTACATCATGGTGTCTTTTTAAAAATCCCCACACAAATCAGCCCGCCTGATGAGGTCGTCAGTTGTACTCTATCTTACGATACGTGTTACTCTTATATAAATCTAATGGTGATAGCGATGATACATCATCTATGCTGAAAATGTGTTATTAGTTTCTGCAAATTAGCTCTTTTCAGCAATGTTCATGCATATGTGCTTCCAAATAGCCTGTTATTTATTTAATTTCATAAGGTTTTCATAGACTAGGAATACTCAGAGGTGGGTTTGCCAGGCCCTTCCTTTGAAATATAGCACCTGGTATTCATTGACATTCTCCCATCCAAGTCCTTACCAGAACTGATCAGACAAGATCTGATGCATTGTTAATGTTTCTGTTCTAATATGAAAAGCTCCAGGGAATGCTTGAATACAATGACCTTTATCTATTACAATTTCATTACCAGGGCTACCATTACTCAGGGCCACTGGTACTCATCTAAATATTATGTTGTAGCCGGGTATAGTTTAGAACTTTTGCTAACAAATTGCTTTGAATCAAGAGTCTAGGAAAGAAATGGGACTTAAAACATCTTAATTTTGCTAGGTGTTCATTATGTATATTCATAAAATTGGGAGCCAGTGTAGTATAGGAGTTCGAGTGTTGCCTTGGATTCAAATTCCCATCCAGCCATAACATTTACTGGGCAGCCACAGTCCAAGCAGAATCAGTTTAACCTATAATTTGAGTAGGTGGGCAGAAGACATGATATGTGAAGCTCCCAGGAGATGGATGAAAATGTAATAAACAATACATGAAAATTTATATTTCTATTTTAATAGACTTCAGGGCTGACAATATACATACAGCAAGGCATTCCTCAGTGTATCAAATGAATGCTCTAATCATCTATGAGAGTGTTTCCCAACCAGTGTGCCGCGGCACACTAGTGTGCCACGAGCGATCATCAGGTGTGCCATGGGAAATTGGAACCTCCAATATCCTTTCTTTCCCCTCCTGCCAAACACTTTTTCTTCTCCACTCGGGCTCCCTTCTTCCCAACCTCACTCTGCTCACTTTGCCTCGCTTTGCTCACGCTGCTGCCATTTTGATCCGAGAGGGCAGCATGAGCATGTTCAGGGGGGGAGGGGGGAGGGAGGAAGACGTAGGGCGAGTCTGCGCAGTAGCGCCCGCATGGGTCACTTCTTCCTCCCTCCCCCCTCCCTTCCTGAAAAAGGGAGCCTGAGTGGAGAAGAAAAAGGAAGTGTCCGGCAGGAGGGGGAAGAACGGGCACGAAGGGGAAGGGGGAGAAAGAGGTCTCTGTCGAAAGCTGGCATGGGCAAACTTGGACCTTCCAGGTGTTTTGGACTCCAACTCCCACCATTCCTAGCAGCCTCAGGCCCTTTTCCTTCCCCCCCTCAGCCACTTAAGCAGGAAAGGGCCTCAGGCTGTTAGGAATGGTGGGAGTTGATGTCCAAAGCACTTCAACTCCCACCAGAGGAGGGACCCAGAAAGCCGAAGATTTCCCATGCCTGTTTTAAGGACCTTAAAGTGGTGAGCCTCCTTCCAACATTGTGATTCTGGATAGAAAACAAACAACAACATAACATACCATTGTTTGAGTCCACGGTGCTCTCGGGGTGTAGGTGAACTACAACGTCCAAACTCAAGGTCAATTCCCAAGCAAACCCTTTTGGTACTTTCTGTTGGTAATGAGAGTTCAATATGCCAAGTTTGGTTCAATTCCATTGTTGCAAGAGTTCAGGATGCTCTTTGATTGTGTGTTAACTATAAATCCCAGAAACTGTAACTCCCAAATGTCAAGGTCTGTTTTCCCGAAATTCCATCTGTGTACACATTTGGGCATATTGAGCATTCATGCCAAGTTTGGTCATGATCCAACATTGTTTGAATCCACAGTGCTCTCTGGATGTTGGTGAACTACAACTCCAAAACTCAAGGTTAATGCCCACCAAACCCTTCCAGTATTTTCTGTTGGTCTATTTTGACATTGATCCCATTTTCATCCACATATCTGTGTGAGATGAGCTTCTCTAGCTTGACTGCTATAAAAACTAAATATAGAGAGAGACTGACAGCTGTTAAGCAAGACCTTCGTGTGTGTCTTTCTGCCATTCCTGCAAGGATATCTATGTTGTGTTCATCGAAACAGGCTCAGGTTTCACAATGAGTGTATAAATACATTTAAAAACATATTAACTATATGTATTACTGTGTTAGAGTGTCATTTTGTGTCATGTTGGTTGGTGGTGTCCCCCAGGATTTTGTAAATGTAAAAAATGTGCCGCAGCTCAAAAAAGGTTGAAAAACACTGATCTATGAAGCATCAGTCAGTACTAAGGGAATGTGCTGTTCTTTAGTATCTTTGTACATTTTAAAGAGAAGTTTGAGTAGTTTTCCTTGGGGAGTTCTGGATCAAATTAAGACATGCATCAAACACGTCACACGACTAGAATATCAAATTCTATATTTCATATTCATACATAACACAGTCATGGAATATACAGGTGTATCATATGGACTCGGGTGCGTTGTATACAAGGTATAGAGGGGTATGTATGACTCATATAACAATCAAAATAATATCAAAAGCGCAACTCACAGTCAATATAAAGAAACTCCGAGTTCAAGTATTTGCTTCCATGAACCGTGAAGTCCAACCAGCTGTTGATACAAGGACAACGGAGGCAGAAATAAGCTCCAAATAATAACTACAACAGCTGGCCGAGTCCATATGATACACCTGTATATTCCATGACTGTGTTATGTATGAATATGAAATATAGAATTTGATATTCTAGTCGTGTGACGTGTTTGATGCATATGCTAACCCATAACTCTGTGAATCAAATTAAGACATGCCATGGGTTAGTTTCTGTGCTGTTTCCTTGATCTTCTGCGGTTTACAGCCTTGTTAAATTACAGTTTTCCACAATAACAGCAGTTTGCATTTGAAAACAGGTGGTGAGATGGGACAAGACCTTTATAACATCCACTTAATTTAATAAAGTTAAGCTTCTTTGCCTTTTAGGACAGTGCCTAAAGTAGATTTTACTTTCTCTGAGCCAAAAATGCCAATTTGTGAACGACTATATTTTTCTATGTGTAGTGTTCAAGAATAAACTAAATGTTAACTTTATATAAGCCACAATAGGAATATATATTTTAGTGCACCAAACATTCATTTGAAGTAGTTTGGTGTACAGCTAATCATTGTTAAATAGAAACTTGCAAATTGTACTAGGGGGCATTATCCATTCACAGCGACATTTATTTGTTTCACAACATTTTCCTAAGGAGTTCAAGGTGGCATGCAATAAAGTTAATAATTTAATAAGTTAAAAAAATCGTTCCATTTCACAACATAATATTAAAAATTGAAACAAAATAAAAACAGCAGCAGGGAAATATAAATTTAAAGTGGAATTAAAATATAATGTTTTCCTGAATAGAAAGGCCAGTTTCTGAAAGGACATTACTAAGGGAGATGAACACACTTGGAAGCAAGTTCCAGGGTTTGACTCAAATCAGCAATAGAAAAACTCCCTTTTATGCTGCATCTGCCAGAAACCTCTGAGAGCTTCATCATTGGCCACTTTTAGTGAGAGATTCCAAGAGTTGGAGTCTGGGAAAAAGTACTTTTCTAAGTTCTTACTGAACTCCAGCAGTGCCCCAACAACCTTCCCCTGGGGCTTCTGCATATGCCCTGGGGTCTCCTAGAGAGGAGCCTTGCTCATCACCCACAGGAGCCCATCGTCAGCGCCTGGGCCTGACAGAGAGAGAGACCTGGAGGGAGTTTCTAGAGGCTGGGACACTTGAGTATGGTCCCAGGAAGATGGCGGGTGGCCTTGAGGACGCTCCCAGCCACACCGTCTTGTCAGACTCTCCGCGCAGGCACAGGAAGAATTGCAGGCGGAGACGGAGAAGGTCTATACAGATACCGCGAGAACTGGTCGTTGATGCAGTTCCTGTTTCAGTTCGGGAGGATGAAATTCCCAGGGAGGCGGAAATGAGGATTGTCCGACAGAGGAAGTTCAAGTTTGACGAGAAGCGGAAGAATTCTGGCTGCGATCTTTGGAGAATCCCCAGCTCTGGAGACAGGCTGATAGGTCAGAGAAAGGAACTGTCCCAGAATCCTTGGATCAAATTGGGCAGAGTGGCTCAACCCCTTTTAGGGTTTGGAGGCCCCAGCTGGTTTGGCATCGCCTGGATTGCTGACCGCTGAAGGGGCCCAAGGAGTGCCACAACTCCCCCCCCCTTGACGGGCTGACCAGTATCAATACTGGACAGTCCCCTTGGATAATACGTCTATCACCACGGGACTTGCACTTTACTCCGGCCCCACGACCTCCTACCAGTCCAACTGAACATCACTGGCCGTTTTGATTTTGTGTCTTTTTCCTAGTAGAGTATTGAAATGTAGATTAGGTCCTTAACTGTCTTATTCTGTATTATGTATGTCTTTATTGTGTTGTCTATTGCTGTACTTGTTTGCTTTTGGTTGTGTGTTTATACTCTGTAAACCTCTCCGAGCCTTCGGGGAGTGGCGGTCTATAAATGTGAAGTATAAAATAATAAATAAATAAACTATTTAAAAGGCCTCCTAAATCCAATTAATATCTCAGGACAGTTGAAACTTGAAAGAAGGTCTCCAAAGATAGTCTCAGTAGGTGGACAGGAGAAGGTGATTCTTCAGATGTTCTGGTATTAAACCACTTAATGCTTTAAAGGACATTGTTTGCACTTTGCCTTATGCATAAGGCATGTGCCTTCAAATTACCAGCCAAACTATGGCAACTTGATGAATTTAATTGGATTTTCCAAGAAACACTCAGGGTGCTTCCAGACAGGGTCAAAATGCCGATCAAATAAGTGGGGCAAAAAATTGCGGGATCTGATAGCAAGTTCAAATACAGATCTGACAGTCCTGGTAAATGGTCCTCCGTTGACATCTTTCTTTGTAGTGGATTTTAGAAATCTGCAAGATGGACAGGAGAAATCCAGCAGAAGTTTACTTTATTAAAAAAAATTAATGCTCCGAGGTACGCTGTACCTTATATGGCTCATGCAGATATCTAATACACTTCACCCTCCAACGAGTTGGGGGGGGGGGTGGAGCAATTTTGTCTCCTCCCCTCAGAGAAGAGATTGGTTAATTTCGCAGAACTTTCTTGAAGGAAGGAGGGGTTGGCATAGTGTGGGGCCAGCCCCTTCTCCCTCATTCTGTGATATCTAAATGTACACACACAGAGATTTCTTATTATCTCTCCTCACCCAACTGTAAATTCGAGTTCTGTTTAATTTCATAAACATCAGAAGAAAGGAATAGTTGCAGAGAGTTCTCATGGTAACTGCTTTCCATTTGTGCTTCCATTTAGCTACTTGTGTGTTCATGGCTCCATTTGTTTAGAGCCCAGAACAGCTGTTTCAGGATTTTAAAATGTGCACATGTGGTGGAGCAGTCCACACCAGGGTATACAAATGAAATCACATGTTTTCCTTGACTGCAGGGATATACAGTCATGCAAATATGAACATTTTCCAAAATGGGGTTTTAGGTGCTTCATTTTAACATGTGTTTTTCAGATGTTAATCCAACTCAGTGTGGATTTTCATGAAATGCCATTTAGCCACCAACCCCAGGTTAGTACTTGGAACATTACCAGGGATTATCAGATGCTGTGCACTATATTCAAATGAAGGCAATAGCAAGCCACTTCTGGTGGCCCTTCTACATATGCCCTAAAACTCGGAAGAAACTGGGGTAAAGGAGGGGGTCCTTTATCCCAGTTTCTTCTTTCAGGGCATATGTAGAAGGGCCGCCAGAGGTGGCTTGCTATTACATTCATTTGAATATAGTGCACAGCACCTGATAATCCCTGGGAATGTTCCTTCCAAGTACTAACCAGGCATGAATCTGTTTAGCTTCTGAGATTACATTGAATCTGTTTCCTTCAGGGATTTTAATCAAAATGGAAACTGTAGTCAGAAATCAAAAGAAGACTTAAGTTTGAATGGGCAGTTTTGAAGGAACCAGATAAGATGCCTAAGTTATTTCATATCAAAAGTATTGCATAAATTAGTATAAAACTGATAAAAATGGAAGAAGTACAAGTAGCTAAATATCTTTTGACCTAAAACGGGTAACAGCAATGGCATTGTAAAGTGTATAAATATATAATTAAATACCAAAATCAGGATTGGCCATGACATAGTATAAAGATTGAGTATACCTTATTTGAAATGCTTGGCTTTGGGAATGTTTTGGATTTCAGATTTTTTTTTCAAATTTTGAGATATGGTATTTGCATATGGGTAACTAATAAGATATCCTGGTGATAGGACTGAAGTCTAAACATGAAATGCATCTGTGTTTCATATATACCTTATACACAGAGCCTAAGGGTAATGTCCCTGCAGATGCACTAGTAATTCCCTCAACCCCTGAAGTTGACACCTTACCAAAATGCCTCAGAACATTTATAGATGTTCCCCTATAAATTTCATCTCATCAGTTTAATAAATCCCCATGGTACAGAGTGGTGTAGTGCTGGCACAGGAGGGAATTGCTCCGTCAGTCAAGTGTTTAAATCAATCAGCCGTTTAAAAAACCTAAATATACAAATATGAAACGCTTTTAATTACAAAGTTTGTTGAGCCAGAAGGGATGGTTAAAGCCAGCAAAAGCACTGGTAGGTAGTGGACAGATGGAATTTTGCAAGCACAGAGCAATTACTAATCCTAATTGTCACTTCAGATTTTATTACCTCCACGTCCTTTGCTGATTTCTGCTCATATAAAACCTTTTATATTTGAAGGAGTGCTTTAAGTGAGAGATATTTAGACATTGGATAAATGGAAAATGTTCAAGTGGCAGCAATTGAACAGGGTGTGAAATTTATTCAGTAAAGAGAGCATGTGAGGAGGGTTACAATATAATTAATGGTATTCAAGACCACCTTTCTCTATTGAATGAGTATAAGTGAATGGTATCGCACCTGGATTTAACCCCCCACTTTTGTAGTAATAGGACTGATTTCACAATCAATATTGAACTTTTCCAATTACGTCCTTGACCTGGTGTGTGTAATTATGTGCAATTATTAAAAAGCTATGAATAGAAAAGTTCACTATTTCAAAGATATCCAATTGGTACAAGTAGACAAAACAAAAAGCCTATTTTTTATTTTTGAAGATTAGTGTTCTCATTAGCAGTTCACATTAGACATGTGCATTCTGGGTAAACCTGTCCCATTTTATGTCCCGGCTTTTGTTGGGGGCCCCGATCCATTTTTGTGAGCCTCCTGAAATTGGGAGGGCTGTTTTCAGTTCTTGTGGTTCGGCACCCCAAAAATCGGACCATTATGGGGGGATGTGGGACTTTCCAGCCACTGGCTCCCCTTCCTGGCATGCGTTCTTCTTGCCTGACACTGGCTGTTTCTGCTCTAGAGTAAGAGGTGCTCGGCTATAGTCACTGGCAGGTGCACACGCTTTCCAAGCCTGCCTGCATACCGTGCTACACACGTACAGTGTGGCAGGGTGTGCAGGCAGGCCCAGAAAGCATACTCACCTGCCAGTGTCTGCCTCTGAGTGCCTCTTACTCTAGAGTAAGAGGCACTTAGGTGTGGGAGTGCTCTGGGTCTGCCTACACGCTCTGACCCTCATGCCCGACCCCAAGAGTGCCTGCCTGCATGCCCCACCACACACATGCACTCTCATTTCAAGGCAAGGAGGCAAGTTTGGATGCACATGAAAGCAGGCTTTCGCGTCGAGCAGATTTTTGTGTGGGAAGGGGACTTCTCCTTTTGTGCTTCCGAAGAAATGGAAGACACAAAACAATACAGTAGAAATGGTAGGAATGAATTCCGCACACAACTCTTGTTCACATTACTCCCAGCACTTGGTGGGATTCTGTCCAGGTGTATTAAGAAATGTTTAATTTCTTAATACACCACAAATTTCTACTTAAAACTCTATGTAAATAAATGTAATTTTTTAAAAGAAATTTTATACATAGCATTAAGAAATACATTTTGACATACATTTTACTTGATTGTTTTGATGTGAATTGTGCAGAATAATCAGGGCTAGGAAAAAGCACTCTTTTGATAATAACTCCCTCAAACCCCAAAGAACACTAAATATTTGTACCTTTTTTGACATACTCGACTTACAATTCAATGATTGTTCGGGTGTTTCATTTATAGTTAAACTATTAAATTCATGAATTGAGATCAGAGATCAGTGTCATACATATAATTGTGTCTCTCCTAAATATAAGCAGCTGCTACCTAAATGTCCAACGGGATTGGGGGTGATATCTAGAGCATTGTACAGCATACATGTAGAGGCTTGCATGTGAGCAAAGAACACAAATGTACTTTTAGCGCTGTTTGGGATTTTTCTTACTAGTACTGTAAAATTCCTACTTTTATTGGTTTCTTTAGTTCACCTGTGCTTGCACACCTGGCTCACATAGGCAAAATAGGCAATTTATATAAAATTCAGGACATAGGCCAATGTTTTATTTATATCAACACTTTTTCAGTAGCCAGGGCTTATTTATTTATCTATCTACCTACAGATTTTATTTGACTTATTTCCTGCCCTTCTCTCCTTTTGGAATGCCAAGATAGTTTTAACATACATTGAAAAATACAGCTAAAATCAATTGTAATTTTAAAATGTTAAGATGTAATATTACAATAATAATAAAGAATTCCATAGTTCGGAGCAGCAGCTGAGAAGATTTTGTTCTCACATTTTCACCTATGTGGCCAAGAAATAGGTGGGACAAAAAGAAATGAAAACCTTCCTCTGAAATTTTAAAATTCAGACAACTTCGCACAGGGAGTCACTGTAGTCTGAACCTAAGATATACAGGGCTTTATAGCCCCTGAAGATGACTGTAAACCAGGCTTGGGCAAACTTTGGCTCTCCAGGTGTTATGGACGTCAACTCTCACAATTCCTAACAGCCTACTGACTGTTAGGAATTGTGGGAGTTGAAGTCCAAAACACCTGGAGAGTCAAAGTTTGCCTATGCTTTCTATAAACATCAACACATTTATTATTGCTTGAAATTGGGCAATAGACTCAAAACGGCTCATATTGATTAACATTATCAACAGAGACAACACTCAATTAGCTCATAGCAGTTTTTTTGGGTTTTTTTGTGTGCGGAATATGGAACAATGTAAGCATGGTGTGTTTATCCATGATTCTGGACTGTATGTGCTCAGTCTTCAATAGAATGGAAGATACTTGTGGTTAGAAAGACATTCCTTGTGGTTAGACAGAAATTCTTAGATGGGTTTGGTCCTTTTGGCTTCTAGATGTGAAAGAGGCCCTAAAATTGTGTAATGAAGATTGAAACAAAGCATGGAAACTGTTGAGAAAACACTGTAAGGAATCGTGATGTGAGTAATTGCCAAGGACAGCCATGGTACAGCTATCATTGTGTTCTTAATTCTAAGAACAAATGTGAAGAACTTTATTTGCTTCCTTTAGGAGTGTATTCCAAGCTAGGATGTTTTAAAAAGTAGTATATCTGTAGAAAGGAGAAAACAATATCCTGATATATTCCTGCAGATTTCTAGGTGCAAAGTTTACTGCAGATGCAGACTGCCGGCAAGAAATCAAAAGACGTTTACTTCTTGGGAGGAGAACAATGACCAATCCCAATAAAACAGTGAAGAAGAGTAGAGACATCACACTGGCAATGAAGATCTGCATAGTTAAGGTAATGGTATTCCCCATAGCAACCTATGGATGTGAGAGCTGGACCATTAGGAAGACTGAGCGATGGAAGACAGACACTTTTGAACTTGGACCTTGAGAAGAGCCAACCAGTCCATGCTTCAGGAAATAAAGCCTGACTGCTCATTGGAGAGAAGGATATTAGAGGCAAAGATGAAGTATTTTGGCCACATAATGAGAAGACAGGAAAGCTCGGAGAAGACAATGATGCTGGGGGAAATGGAAGGAAAAGGGAAGACCAAGGGCAAGATGGATGGATGGTATGCTGAAGTAACTGGCTTGACTCTGAAGGGGCTGAGGGTTGTGACAGCCGACAGGGAGCTCTGGCACGGGCTGGTCCGTGAGGTCATGAAGAGTCGGAAGCGACTGAACGAATAAACAACAAAATTCATGCAGATAACAAGTCCTGGAATTAAAGACTCTTGGAATGGGAATGATGACCCAGGAGGCCATGGCCACCTGACAAGGCAAGGATGAAGATCTGTAACTCCAAAAATAGCCTTGAAGCCTAGCCTGATTTCTTGATTTGCTCTTTGAGTGAGATCTATTTTGTGTAATGTGGGAGATGGAACATTCCCCTAGATCAGGGGTAGGGAACCTATGGCTCGGGAGCCAGATGTGGCTCTTTTCATGATTGCATCTGGCTCTCCAGAGCAGCCCAGGCCTTGGTTTCCCAGCATGCAGCGGGAATCCTTCTATTCTCCTTCTTTTTCCCTCCCTCTTTCCCCATCCTTCTTTCCTCCATTCTCCCTCTTCCTTCCTTCCTTCCTTCCTTCCTTCCTTCCTTCCTTCCTTCCTTCCTCTTCTTTTGTTTCTTTCTCCCCTTCACCCTTCCTTCTCCTTCTGTCCTTCCTTTTCCATCCCTCTCTCCCCTTCCTTCTTTCCTTTCCTTTTCCTTCCTTCCTTCCTTTCTCTTGTATTCTTCCCCCCAAGTCTTCCTTTCCTTCTCCTTCCTTTCTTTTCACTTCCCTCTCTCCCCTTCTTTCTTTCCTTCTTTTCCTTTCATTATTTTTACTTTTTTCTCACTCCCTTTCCTTTATTTTCCCCACCCTTTCCTTTCCTCCCTTTCCATTTCCTTCTTTCTTTTCTCCTCCTTGTCCCTTTCCTGCTCTTCTTTTCTTCCTTTCCCATAGTTTGTTCTTCTATTCTTTCTTCCTTTCCCTTTCCTTCCTTTATTTCCTCTTTCTTTCTTTCTTTCTTTCTTTCTTTCCTTCCCCCTTCCTTCTGTCTTCTCTTCCTTCCCAGAGTCCTGAGCAATGCCTTTTGCAGAGCCAGGTCTGAAGAGTCCCATCGTTCTGCCGGGGGAATCCTTTTCTCATAGTATGTACGTATATATACTCACATTTAGTTGAATTCAGTATTAAAATATATTATATTTTACAGCTATCACTTAAATACATTTCCAAATATTTTGCTTTCATGGCTCTCTGAGTCAAAAAGGTTCCCGACCCCTGCTCTAGATGGAGGGGTTGTAATGGCCACACCATTAAAAGGACAGTATCTATTCAAAGAACACTGATTTTAAGATAAATAATACCTATAAAAATAGGCCTGTTTGTCCTTGCATGCCATAAAGAGTCAGTAGCCGTTAACCACGTCAGACACTGAGGGAGCATAGGGGGCCAGACCTGGAATAAATTAATGTTATTCTTCAAAGTAATAGGGATACTTTCCAGGGTTGATCTAGCCTGGATAGCTCTAGGTCCTTTGAGCATCAGATGCAGTGAAGGCAAAAGTGAAGGGCTCCCTTGAACCATAAATGGCTTTCTCACACAAAGAAAAATGGCAAGAAAAATGGTTTCAATGTAGGAATATAGCAGTTGCAAACTTTTCCATGTCCTTCTCATTGACCTTGATAAAGGAAGTGAGGAGCCAGGAAGCTGATTCACAAGTTGCTCTCAGTGTTCCTCTAATAAGAATTCTTGGTTTTCTGATTGAAATCCCAAATTCTGTATCGGAGCAAAACCTTGCTTCTCCATACCAGACATGAAGAAAGATGGAGAATTGATGTGGGGCTAAAACATTTTAGAAAATAATGATTTCTCTTAGGAAATTATTCTTCATCTATACTTTCCTAGGTCCAAAAAGATAGAACTAGCAATCCTAGGAATTGCTTTGGCAAGTTGCTGCTGGAACAATACCTGCTAAAACAAAGCCATCCTTTATCTATGGCTTTGTATTATGTTGTGGTCTCCCCGTATATCTTAAAACATGTATACAATTCCAGTTACAAATTGCCGAGCATTTTCAAGTTCATCCAACAATTAAATTGTACTAGATTTTTAAAAAAAGCATAAATACAAGTTTTATAAGTTTGTTTAATAAAAAGTTTATTTTAATGTGCCAGTGTTCAAAGCAGCTTTTCTTCCAACCATAATATTACGAAGCTTTATCACTGCTAGCGGTTCCTGTTTATGTTATTGTTAGGACAAGCACAATATGAATATTTGGCTGTTCACTTATCTGATATAATCTGTTCAATTCAAGAGCAAAATACACATTGCCAACCTTTTGTTATCTAATTTCCCGGCTGCAGTACAGTATTGGGTCCTGCCAGACTTGCTTACATATTAGCACTCACTATTGCTTAAGTTATCTCTTCCTGGTAGCCTGCATCCTGCCACTTAGCTGGACATTTCTTTCTCTTTTTCTCAATATGCATACATTCTCAATAAACCCATTCATTCATGATTTCAAATTCTAGGTTTTTTAGTTAGATTTATTATTACTGCAGCTACTAAGCTTGCACATCAAAAGGAAATTACATGTATGCTGTTAAAAGAATTTCTTAAATAAAAGTTTGTATTAAAATATTAATAAAAGATAAAATTGAGCTAAGAATCAAATTCTTAGCTTTCAGAATTGCTGGACTGTTTTTTTAAAAAAAATCTCCTTCAAGAATCAGATTAGCCATTTGAAATTTATTTGAATGTATATTAGATTTTTTTAGGAGTTGGAAAAGATTGTATTTAGGACATTTCTGATTCCGATGTTCTGTACTACTTAAGTTATGGGCTGACAGGACAAGTGAATGGTTGTTCAAGAAAGAAAGAAAGAAAGAAAGAAAGAAAGAAAGAAAGAAAGAAAGAAAGAAGAGTGATAGAAAATAAATGATACAATATAAAAGTGATATATGAACTACAGATTTAGTGTATGGGAAAAGTAACTCATTGGCCGTTAGTTGTTAGTATATTGCTAACATACTATTTCTTAATAATCTTTAAAATATCTAATTTAACCCAAATATCTCTGAAATATAATTCTGTAGTTTTCTGCTCCTCCAGAGCCCCCAGTGGCACAGTATTTAAACCCTTATGTCAGCAGGACTGCTGATTGATAGGTCAGCAGTTTGAATCCAGGGAGAGCGGGTTGAGCTCCCTCTGTCAGTTCCAGCTTCCCATGCAGGGACATGAGAAAAGCCTCCCATAAGGATGGTAAAATATCAAACATCTGGGCACCCCCTGGGCAGTGTCTTTGGAGGTGGCCAGTTCTCTCACACCAGAAGCGACTTGCAGTTTCTCAAGTCATTCCTGACACGAAAAAAAGTTATCTGCTGTCCATGTTATTCGATCCTCTCCCCATACTAACCCCCTTTTTGAAATTTTGTTAGTAATTTCAATTTTACAAAAGTAGTAAGATAACTAAATTTTGATTTATTATATGAATGAGGATGTTTTCCCCACTTCGGCACCATGCTTGCATAATTGCAAAGGTGTGTGTGTGTGGGGTGTGTGTGTGTGTGGGGGATTTTGTCCATTGTGATGAATGGGAGAACTATGGCTTGGGCAAGTCATTTGTGCATGAACTGCTTCATCAAAATGAGAAGGACCAATGTGCAGGCTGCTCAGCCACCAGAAATTATGTATTTTGGGTCACTGATATTTTTTTGTAGTGTGAGGGGGGAAATCTGTTTTTTGGGGGGCTAGTTAATTGGGTCCTCAAATAATTATTTCTGACTCTTGAAGTACGTTTTGAGAAAGTATACCTATTGCTGCTGTAGTTTACATATTTATACCTGCCTTTTCTCCAAGACTCAAGGCAACTTACAAGATTTAAAACAAATAGAGTATACGCATTTACAAAAAAGCAAATTGGAAGCATACAAAAAGTTATTGTGGAAATGTAATGAAACACTAGATAGACTTAAACCCCTTTAAACAATTACTTCAAAAGATGCAACTTGAACATCAGCAGAATACTGGGTAGGATGATATCAGGTCATATCCTGGATCCGAACCACTAAAGAACATGCCTGCCAGATTTGCCTTCATTGAATAGGGACTTAAGAGTGTCTCTGGGAATTTTCTCAAAAGGGAGCAAAGCCAAGTCATGGTATGTGAATAGAATTTGTACACGTATCATAGACTGCTATAACAACTTTGTGCATTTCCTTTTGTGTGTGTGCTCACGTGCAGCGATTCTTAGCATCACATTCAATGACATTTAGAAGTATATCAATAGTAGGAAGCAAGTCCTTAGAATATGAAATTTGCAAGCATTAATGTAGAACATCAGAGGCAACATAAACTTAACAAAAGTTTACATTGAAAGTTAAAAATCCTTGAGAAACATGACTGTATGTGGGTGGTTGAGTCAGATGAAGAAACTGCATCTAGGAATGTATTGGTTATTTTCTGGTATTAGCAATTTTGTTGTCATAACTTCACAAGAGTTTTCTGGAAAAGGGCACACGTAGAATAGAGTCCTTTTTCTTGTAACCATTGGTGAACATTTTGTAGAGAGTAGCAATGGCTCTACAGTGAATATCTTGATCTGATTTGGGGGTTCCAGGGGAGCATGAAGTGTTTCTTTAACTTTAATCTCACTTACAGCCACTCTTCACATCAGTTTTGCTCTTCTGTTGTTTTCTAGTTACGAGGGCAGGTCAATAAGTCAGTGGCTTTTTCAATAAAACACAGGTTTTTGGATTAAAAATCATTTTATTTTTCAACGTAGTCTCCTTTGAGCTCTATACACTTTGTCCAACGTTTCTTCAATTTTTTTATCCCTTCCAAAAAATAACATTTGTTGAGGTCATCAAAATAAGTATTTGTTTATGAGATGATTTCATTGTTGGAGTCAAATCTTTTTCCGCCGAGCCATTTTTTCAGGTTTGGAAACAAGAAATAGTCACTCAGGGCTAAATCCGGAGAATAGGGCAGATGAGAGCAATTCGTATCCCAATTCATGGATTGTTGCCATGGCAACTGCACATGTGTGCACCCTTACATTTTCCTGGTGCAAAAGAACTTTTTTCTTGGCCAAATGAGGTCGTTTTTTCCCAAATCCTCATTAAATCGACCCAATATTTTGGCGTAATATTTGCCATTGATTGTTTTTCCCTTTTTGAAAGTAGTCAATGTTGGATTATACCACGTGCATCCCAAAAAAATGGTTGCCATGACTTTATTCGCTGACAAACCCACCTTGGCCTTCTTTGGCGCCGATTCACCCCAAGAAAACCACTGATTTGATTGCTGTTTGGTCTCTGGTGTGTTGTGGTGTATCCACGTTTCATCCATGGTTACGAAACGGCACAAAAACTCATCCATATTGTGATTGAACAACGCCAAAACTCCTGAGAAAATGTTGCATGATTGCATTTGTGGCCAATTGTGAGCAAACGCGGAACCCATCTTGTGGAAAGTTTGCTCATACCAAAGTGATCTTTTAAAATTGAAACCACTGAGCCATGTGAGATGCCTATGGCTTCCACAATCTCTCGCACTTTCAATCTCCAATCGCCAACACCGTATTGTGATTTTTTTCAATTGTTTCGGTGTAGAGACCTCAACTGGGTGCCCTCAAAGTTTGGCATCTTCCGTGCTTGTACGGTCACAACAAAATTTAGCAAACCATTTTTTTACCATTGAAATTGATGGTGCAGAATCCCCATAGTATTTATCAAGCTTAGCCTTGGTTTGAGTGATGGTTTTTTTCCGCAAAAAATAATGCTTAATGAGCACACAAAATTCACTTTTTTCCATTTCCTCCTCAAATCACGCGGTAGTCTGCTATCAATGGCTGTCAAACACAAACTAAATGACGCAGCTTGTTCAAATTTTGACAGGAGTCAACTGACAGATGCCTGTTGACAGGAGCAGTGTTGCCCTTTAAGTTAAGAGGCAGGAAATTCAAAAGTCACGGACTTATTGACCCGTCCTCGTAATAGATTTTGTCTCTTGATGATCTATTTCCACCTGGAGCTGTTATTCCCAGTCCTTTTCACTTTCACTCCATGGAATAGACATTTATCCCTTTGTAACATAGAGAACCAGATCACTTGATGTGAAGTAAGACCTTTAGAAACATAATGTCTTTGCAATATTATTTCAAGGGAAAACCAACAAGTTATTTTCAAGGATTAATTGCTTTAAAAGTACTTAAGTCAGAAAAAGGATCTTTACTTTTGCATCACATTTCAACTTCTATGAGTCTTTTTTCCCTAAAAAACCAGAATCTGGGAATCTGGGGAAGCTCAGTAGATTTCCCTCCCAAACATCTATAGCTGTTGTGATGTCAGATAAATACAATTGGCCCTCCATATCCACAGATTCTGTGTCTACAGAATCAGCCATCCATGGTTTGAAAATATGTGCTTGTCAGGGCCTGGGCTTTAAGGAGGGCCTGGGTGGGAAGCCCCCCCTCCCCATAATGGCCCAATAGAAAATAGATATTTTTGCATCGGAGAGTGAAAACAGATATATGCTCTCCCAATTTTGGGAGGTTCCAAAAAAATTGATCGGGGCCCACACCGAAAGCCAAAACACAAAATGGGTCAGGATTTACCCTGAATGCACAACCCTAGTATGGACTTGGGGGGGTGGAACCAAATTCTAGGTTCCAGGACACATTCCAAGGACACATTGCATAGCAGTTAGTATATTACAATCTGTCTCATGCTGTTTCCAGATTATAAAAAGGGCAATATCCTACAGTGAGGAAGGCAGGAGGTCTTTGCAGTCAAGTCTTATCAAAAGTAAGATCTAACATATGGAAGTTTACACCTCGCTGGGCTGTATAGCCACCCTATTTCTAAGGCCAAATAATGTAATATTTGCAGAAGTCGCATTATTTAGATTGGAACAAGTAGCATTAGACTGAATAGTGTACTGCCCGAGAAGCTACTCATGCGGGATAGTACAGAGTCTGACAGCCAGATTCTCAATAGAAGTAGTCTCCGAAGTCACTTTAATCCTCTTGTTGATGTGTGTCTGTCCGTAAACATTAACATTAATTGTTCAATTTAGGATTCATGAGACAGCAGCACTCTCTTTGTTCCCTTCCCCCTGGCCACCCAGAGGTAGGGGCTGGTGAAGCCAGAAAGTAACCATGCAATCTAATGCATATCTAATCAGAAGATGTGGAAAGCATCTGACAAAGCTGCTGAAGTCAGTTTCAGAAAAGTTTTCTTCATTCCTACAAAGAGTCCAATTTAAAAATGTGGAAGAGTTTCTGTATTTAATAATCTGATTATAAATCCCAAACCCCACAGCTAATGTATCATTATTAACTTAAGTTTTTAAAGGTGCTTGCTTAAGTCCCCCCAGTTGTTATCTCTGAGTTGTTATTCATATCAGTTTGCAGTTACTCAGCATCCCCTGAAACCTGAAAATCGTTGCTAAACTGCAATATTAAATACTAACACAACATTTTTTGAAATTGAATGCCAAAACCCAGTACTACTTTTACTGCAAATTTGCTCAGGATTTCTAAGGTCACGAAATACATAAAAGAAGACTTAATCTCAGTTGTTTTCAAAATGTATTTCATAAACATATTAGAGTCGATATATTGGATTTGGTCTTGGTTTCAGGTGCAGTTAAATTAATTCAGATAAATAAGATCCTCTTCAGTTGCATATCATGATAAAATGCAATTTCCCACATAAAAAGTATTACAATAATAATCTGATAACATGATCTGATCTTTGCAGTTGAACTTTATTTAAATCATATACAACTTAAAGTTGCTTAGCTGACATTATTCATTTAATACTCAATGCTGAGGTTGGTTTTGATACATTCTATGATGTTTTTATACTAATTTAATATTTGTTTAAATGCCATTAAATCTCATTTAAATTTTTAATTGAAATGTTTATTTAATATTTATTTAATTGTATATTGGATGTATATTGTTTTTAAGGCATCGAATTATAGCTACCTTGAGCCCCCTCGAGGTTGAGAAAGGTGGGATATATATATAGTAAATAAATAAATACTTTGCTGGTTTTAATTGTTTAATTTAGATTGTTTACATCAGGGGTGCCTACACTTTTTCAGCATGCGAGCTACTTATAATAAAACCAAGTCAGAAAGACCTACCTTCCGCGCGCGCGCCTCCCCGCGCCACACCGTCCACGTTTGCTTCCGGACGAGAGAGAAGCAGGGCGGAGCAGGGGAGGAGCCGGGGCTCTGCCCCCTCTGGCTTCAGCTCTAGCAGCAGCAGCTCCAGCCTTGAGGAGGGCAGGGCCAAGCCATTGGTGGCATAGCTAGCACAAGATTGGCTTGGCCCTGCCCTCCGCAAGGCTGGAGAAGCTGCTGGGAGTGCTGAAGCTGGGGGAGGGGCGGGGCTTGGCACGGCCTGGCTCCGCCCCCTCTCTGGCTTCAGCTCTAGCAGCAGCTGCTCCAGCCTTGAGGAGGGCAGGGCCAAGTCAGTGGTGGCATAGCTAGCACAAGGCTGGCTTGGCCCTGCCCTCCTCAAGGCTGGAGAAGCTGCTGGAAGTGCCGAAGCTGGGTGAGGGGGCAGGGCTTGGCATGGCCTGACTCCACCCCCTCTGAGAAGCGCCCCATCCAGCTGAGATTGACCTCCTTCGGTCCCGCGATTGACTGGTCGATACCGATAGACTTCCTGGGCAGCCCTGGTTTACATAATATCCTGTTCTTAAATTGAGTTTTTGCTCATACATTTTGTTTATTCTGGGCTTGGTCCCCATGTAAGCTGCCCCAAGTCCCTTTGGGGAGATGGTGGAGGGATATAAAAATGTTGTTGTTGTTATTATTACTATTGTGTTGCTGATATAGGGCAGAAAGTATATTAAATCTCAGTTAAAAGTGGTTTTCCTTAATATTTTCTACCCCATCTTGATGCTGGGCAGTAGATTCCAGGCAGTACAAGCAAAGGAAAAACGTACCGTGTTTCCCCGAAAGTAAGACAGCGTCTTACTTTCTTTTGACCCCCAAAATCCCCACTACGGCTTACTTTCGGGGTACGGCTTACATTAGCCGACGGTACCCCGAAAAAGTAAGGCGACAGTAAGACTTACCTCGGGCGGCATGTCTTGGCTGGCTTGGCTGGGCCCGGAATCCTCCTCCTCTTCCTCCTCTTCTTTCCAGCGGCGCCTTCCATCCTCCTCTTCCTCCCAGCAGCGCCTTCTCCCTCTCGCCGGTTCCGCCCCCCTGAAGGGAGGAGGGGCGGAGCCGCCGCGCGCCGAGGGAAGAAAGCGCCGTCGGAAGTCCCGCCGCGGGCGGCTCAGGCGTCTTTCCCGCCGCCGCCCCGCCCGCCCGCGCTCCAACGGGAACCGGGCGATGGCGAAAGCGCCTGAGTCGCCCTGGGGCGGGACTTCCACCGGCGCCTTCTCCCTTTTGCCGGATCCGCCCCTCCCTTCACTGAAGGGAGGGGCGGATCTGGCGAGAGGGAGAAGGCGCCCGGCGGAAGTCCCTGCCCGCACGGCGGCCAGGCGCTTGCCCGCCCGGCTCGCCCCTCTCGCCGGTTCCGGCCCTCCCTCAGCCGCCCCTCTTCCTTCCCGCACGGAGGCTGCAGGGCGACCGATCGATCTCCCTGCAGGCTCCTCTGCGGGAAGGAAAAGGGGCGGCTGAGGGCTCCCAGTGCGCCTGTCTTCCCTCAACGGAGGCTGCAGGGCGACCGATCGATCTCCCTGCAGGCTCCTCTGCGGGGAAGGGAAGACAGGCGCAATGGGGAGCCCCTCAGCCGCCCTTTTCCCTTCCCGCAGAGGAGCCTGCAAGGAAACCGATCGGTCGCCCTGCAGCCTCCGTTGCGGGGAAGACAGGCGCAATGGGGAGCCCTCAGCCGCCCCTTTTCCCTTCCCCGCAGAGGAGCCTGCAGGGAGATCGATCGGTCGCCCTGCAGCCTTCGTTGAGGGGAAGACAGGCGCAATGGGAGCCCTCAGCCGCCCCTTTTCCCTTCCCGCAGAGGAGCCTGCAGGGAGATCGATCGGTCGCCCTGCAGCCTCCGTTGCGGGGAAGGGAAGAGGGGCGGCTGAGGGAGGGGGCCGGAACCGGCGAGAGGGGCGAGCCGGGCGGCGGCGAAAAGCGCCTGGCCGCCGTGCGGGCGGGACTTCCGCCGGCGCCTTCTCCCTCTCGCGGCTGAACGGGCGCCGGCTGCAGCCGCTGCCTGGGTGCTTGCCAGGGAAAGGGGTCTCTCGGAGGCACCCCTTTCCCTGGCAAAGCATCCAGGCAGCAGCTGCAGCCGGCGCCCGCTTCAGCCGCTGCCTGGGTGCTTTGCCAGGGAGGGGGTGCCTCTGAGAGACCCCTTTCCCTGGCAAAGCATCCAGGCAGCAGCTGCAGCCGGGCGCCCGCTTCAGCCGCTGCCTGGGTGCTTTGCCAGGGAGGGGGTCTCTCGGAGGCACCCTCCCTGGCAAAGCATCCCGGCAGCCGCAGAAGCGGCGGCTCCGCCCCTCCTCCCTTCAGTGAAGGGAGGGGGGCGGAACCGGCGAAAGGGAGAAGGCGCCGGCGGAAGTCCCGCCCCCAGGGTGACTCCCGTTTGGAGCGCGGGCGGGCGGGGCGGCGGGGGAAAGACGCCTGAGCCGCCGTGCGGGCGGGACTCCGCGGCGCTTTCTTCCCTCTCGCCGGCGGCGGCTCCGCCCCTCCCTTCAGAGGGGCGGAACCGCGAGAGGGAGAAGGCACCGCTGGGAGGAAGAAGAGGAAGAGGAAGGGGATGGAAGACGCCGCTGCCGCCCGCTGCCGCCCGAGGCCCGCTGCCGCCTGAGGCCCGCTGCCACCCGAGGCCCGCTGCTGCCCGAGGTACGGCTTACTTTCGGGGTATGGCTTATATAAGCCGACCCCTCTGACACCCCCGATACGGCTTACAATCGGGGGTGTCTTATTTTCGGGGAAACACGGTATGAAAGAAAAATTGGCATGATGTTTGTCTAAAGAATGTCTAGCTCTGAAAGCATTTCTCCAATGTTGGCATGGTGTGAATTTGAATGCTAAAAGGACAAAAAGAGGCCATTTAAAAAGATGTGTACATGAGATGATGACAAGAATGAAATAGTTAATCTTAATAAACTGTTCAATCTCATGTTGTTGGTTTTTTTCAACATCAGAAGGAAATAAAGAGTAACATTTGCAAAAAGAATAAAATTGCAATAAAATGCATTGCATAATGATATGAATAAATTATCGCTAAGATCCAAAAAATATATCCTGTAAGCTTCACTGACTTCTGTAACAGGCAAAGATGTTAAAAATTGTACAGGAAAATAAAAGCATTGAGACTATAGCCACATCCATACAATCTCCCTCAGATCTCAAATCTCTTTCTTGGCCAAATGGAAACTGGGGACAAAGGGCACAAAGTTTGCCTGGATATGAATGGAAGTTATTTTGCTGCTGCTAATGGATTGGAAATTTTTATTGCCTGTGTTTTACAGCATTCATTGTGCTTCACTGAAAAGCTTGCTAACAGTACACTCCTATAATAACTTGTTTGAGGGAGTCTTACTGCTTTCAGGCTTGTTTTCCGGTAGTTGTGTATAGGATTACAATCAACCATCCATATTTGTTGGGGTTAAGGGCACAGGACCCCCCATGAAAGTTAAAAAAACTTCAAATGAAATTGTTATATCTCCCCCCCCTCCGAGAGAATACCTTTTTAGGACTGTTTTGGGGCGCATCCAGACAACTACTTTATTATTTATTTATTTATTTATTTATTTGCTATGCTTCTATACCGCCTCTCTCAGCCTGAAGGCGACTAGAGGCGGTGAACAAGCAGCAGCAAGTGTCCACATACAACACATCATAATAAGATAAAAACAATCATATAAAACCAGGGCTGTCCAACAGGCGGCCCGTGGGCTGTACACGGCCCCTGAGCCCCTTGCCTGCGGCCCTCCTCTCCTCCGTAACCCCCCAAACCCCCAAAAAAAAAATTCCTGAAAAATACAAAAAAGTGCGCATGTGCGCGTTTTGCCTGCTTCTGATGCTGGCGTGATGCTTTGGGAGGGAGGGCGGAGCCATGGGGAGCCCCCAGTGGCTCCTCCCTCTCTCCCAAAGCGTTATGCCAGCCGCGGAAGCCGGTGAAATCGCCGGCTTCCGCAGCTGCCATGATGCCTTGGAAGGGAGGGGGTCCCACGTGGCTCCTCCCTCCCAAAGCGTCATGGCAGCCGCTGAAGCTGGCGAAATCACCGGCTTCCATGGCTGCTGTGATGCCTTGGAAGGGAGGGGGTCCCCCGCGGCGCCTCCTTCTCTCCCAAAGCGTCACGGCAGCCATGGAAGCCAGCGAAATGGCCGGCTTCCACGGCTGCCGTGATGCCTTGGAAGGGAGGGGTCCCCGTGGCTCCTCCCTCCCCCAAAGCGTCACAGCAGCCGCGGAAGCCGGCGAAATTGCCGGCTTCGGTGGCGGCTGTGACGCCTTGGGAGGGAGGGGGGTCCCCGCGGCGCCTCCCTCTCTCCCAAAGTGTCACGGCAGCCGCTGAAGCCAGCGAAATTGCCAGCTTCCATGGCTGCCATGATGCCTTGGAAGGGAGGGGGTCCCCGCGGCGCCTCCCTCTCTTCCAAAGCATTGGCAGCCGCTGAAGCCGGCGAAATCGCCGGCTTCTGCGGCTGCCGTGATGCCTTGGAAGGGAGGTGGGGTCCCCGCGGCGCACCTCCCTCTCTCCCAAAGCGTCATGGCAGCCGCGGAAGCCGGCGAAATCACCGGCTTCCGCAGCTGCCATGATGCCTTGGAAGGGAGGGGTGTCCCCCGCGGCGCCTCCCTCTCTCCCAAAGCGTCAGAACAGCTGTTCTGGCTTTGGGAGAGGGGCTGTGATGCCTTGAAGGCTTGCCCCCCGCGTCTCCCTCTCCCAAAGCTTCAGAACACCTGTTCTGATGCTTTGGGAGAGGGGGCAGAGCGCGGAAGGCTCGCCATGGCGTCTCCCTCTCTCCCAAAGCTTCAGAACACCTGTTCTGATGCTTTGGGAGAGGGGGCGGAACCGCGTGGCCGGCGGCATGGCCGGGGGCATAGCCGGGGGCATGGCCGGGGGCATGGCCGAGTGGCCCCCCAGGTGATTACTCACCAGAAATCCGGCCCCTGAGCCGGCAGAAGTTGGACTGCCCTGATATAAAACCATATAAATTAACAATTAAAACTACAAAATACAAATCTCAGCTGCACAATCTTAAAATTGCAGAAACTTCCACAATAAAAAGGGGCTGTCCAGATGATGTCCTGGACAAACCCGAATTCATCTGCCACAAACCAGGAAAACCCTGGTTTGTGGTGAATTAATTTGATAGTGGGTTTATTTCGTGCCTTCTTGGAAGGTGCAGGATAAATCCGCTACTTCTGGTGTCCGGACTGCAGTCTAGTCAGAATTCCCACAGTTTTCTGGGCTAAATTAGCCCAGTAAACTGTGGGAATACCAACCCCCTACCCCAAAGCCCCCCAAAGTCCTTAAAAACAAAAATACCCTGGCTTCCATGGGACGGCTGCCAGAGCTCTCCAGGTGCATAGAAATGATGCGCCAGGACAAAGGGGGGAGGGAAAAGGAAAATTGCTCCTCCCCCCCTTTCTCCTGGCGCATCATTTATACGCACCAGGAGAGCTCTGGCAGTCATCCCATGGAGGCCAGGTAAGTATTTTTGTTTCTTTATGCTGTTTTGCAGGGCTTTTGGGGAGGGGGTTATAGTGTCCCGGTGTCCTCCTGGACACCCCCCAGAAAATGCACACTTTCTGGGGTGTGTGTAGATGTGCCCCTGGGAACATCCACTTTTAAAAATGCAGGTGCTCCTGGGATAACTGCCTGTCTGGAAGGGTCCTTAGTCTTCCAGTATAACTCATTGATCAATTTCAGCTAAAAGCTGAATGCAGAATCGTATTGGAGAGCCTAGAGATTCCAGGTGAGGCCTCCAACATGACTGGAGGAAGTTGACTATATAGTCACACTGGGGGACCTAGAGAATCACTGAGAGAACACTTTTAATCAAATCCATGAATAATAAAATATGCAAAAGTGAAAAATGCAAATATGGAGGAATGACTGTATAGTCCAAACTTGTCTTTAATGGATTCTGATTCAGATTTGGTTTGAGACTCTCTATACCATAGTTTCTCAAACTGTACTCCTTTCAGATGTTTTCAGCTTCAGGTCCCACAATTCCTAACAGCTGGTAAGATGGTTGGGGTTTCTGGGAGCTGAAGTCCAAAACACCTGGTGGAGCGCAGCTTGAGAAACACTGCTCTATACACATAGCCTATGCACATTGAATCAACAGAACATTTAGCTATTCTGGGGGGAAAATAGTACTGTTAGCCAATTTCTAGAACGGAGATGTTTTGTCACCATAAGCACTGATGTTCCTTGGCCACATGTGTCCCTGTTTTCACCTGTGAAATGTTGGAGGGAGTTACATTATTAATTTCAATACAGTTTCTGATATTTGTATTTACATTTTTTAAAATTATGTAGACAGCTTACAGAACAGAAGCCAAAAGATTAAATTGCACCAGCTAATTGTTTGAAATAGCAGTTTCCATGCTTTATAAAATCATGGTATTGGAAGAGAGCCAAACAGAGCAACATCCTACATTAAGATGAGTGTTCCTGTAGCAAATAATTGTTTCACAGTGTCTTGGAAATCTTCAACTAAGGAGATTCTTCAAAGGCTCAAAGCTGCTTGTTCTGTTGCCAGCATACATTTCTACTAGGAAGTAGTCATGTGCATTTGGGGTAAACCTTGTTTCGTTTCCTGGCTTTCGGTAGGGACCCTGATAAGTTTCGACGGAGCCTTCCAAAATCGGGAGGGCAGATATTTGTTTTTCATTTTTGGTGCCAAAAGATCTGTTTTCTTTCAGCCCGTTATTTGGGGGGGGGGGAAGTCACCTGTAGAGCCTACGGGTACATGCTTTGGGCCTACATGACTGGACCTTGCAGGGCCTACAGACAAGCGCTGAGTAAGAAGTAATCCTTACTCGGCTCTCGGCTGCAGGCCCTGTTAGGCCCTGGCATGTAGGCCCAAAGCCTGCACCCATAGGCCCAAAGTGCTGGGGTGGACCACCCCTTACTCAGTGCTTGGCTGCAGGCCCTGCCAGACCCAGGAGCTTTGGGTCTAAGTGCATGGCAATTGATCCAAAAAGGAGACTTGGAGCCGGCACCCCCTCCCGCCTGCCTTTCGTATTGAGTTTATTTTCATTCCAGGAGGTGCCTTCCCATTCCATGCCATCCGAATGGACGGAACAAAATGGAAACACGAATCAAGTGGATGAGAAAAATGTCATACCCACGATTACTAGAAAGTACTTCCAAAAAGTCAAATTCCTCTCACTATAGCTACTTACACTGGGACATATAGACTCCCTTTTCCCATTGCTTCCATTGTCTCTGAAAGAAATATCAATTCATATTTTAACCACATTTAATTATTTTTGTTTCAGCTCTCCTCTGAATCTTTTCGATCACTTTTAACTAGAATGCAGAAGCTTGACCCACCAGATGTTGTTTGATTACAGTCCACATATATCCCTGCCCATTGGCTGTGATGACTAGGACTGGCTGGAATTGGAGTCGAGTACCCTTGCATTTTCAAAGCCAAATACTAACATTGCACACTGGATAGCATCATTCAATACAGTGGGACCTTAGTAAACATTCCTAGGTTTAGCTGCAGATCATAACATGACTTACGGTATTTTCTCTTTGAACATTTCATATTATAAAGAGTTTGTAAAGAGTAGGATAGAAACATCAGTGTGATAAATGATGCTTAAATCCCTCTGTTCCATTTCTAAAAAGGCAGAGGTGTACTTCCCATACATCTCTGAAAGCATTTCTCACTCTGCATTTCTCTCTCTGCTGAACTAGTGATTGGCCTTTTTAGTCATCAATGCGCTTGTAGAAAGCGTGGGACGAGTCCTTCCTGAATCTTCGTTCGTGAAGAAAAGCCAAGAAGATCTAGGGATATCTTCAGGATTGCATTTAGTGCAACAATACATTAACTATCCCAAGGAATGTTGCTGTGTTCTTCTGGTCATCGGAATTGGTAATGATAATGACAGATGACCCTAACAATGTTTTGTGCTTTTGCAGACATACCAAAGATGCCATTCCACAAAAGCTCCATTAACTTTATGGGAAAATTACTTTTGACAGAGCAAATAGGAAGACTGCAAGAAGGCAGGTGAAAAGATTAGATGGGGCAGCTGATGTGTTTTTTTGATGGATGAAAACCAGATTACTGCCTTCTCACCCCTAGCAACTTTGCTTTTTAAAAACATTCCTCACAGGTCAGATCTTGCTTAACATGATTTCATGTTATTCAGAATTAGACTTCTGTATTCTTGGACACTTGGAGATAATGCAGAATATTAACATTACTATGAAAGACACCCCACCTGCCACTGGAAAGTGCCATCTGCCACCCAGGAACCCGTCTTCTTAAGCCGAGGAGAAATAATGATTTTTCCTCTCTCTCTGCTTCCCATCTCACCTGTAGTATCAACTGTTTTCAGGAGCCCTTCTTCTGGCAGGACAGCTGACCGATAGGTCAGCAATTCAAATCTGGAGAGAGCGGGTTGAGCTCCCTCTGTCAGCACCAGCTCTCCATGTGAAAGCTCTCCACCTAGTGACCTCCAGGCGAATTTCTCTAGGGCCTGGTATATACAGGAGAGTAGATCTTGAGAAGATCGAGGTGACCACTGAGGTTGATAGGGGGAGAGATGGTCCCTAAGATATGTCAGCCCCAATACCTTGTAGGAGATCCGGAATTTGATTGGTAGCCAATGCAGCTGACACAGGATAGGTGTTAGATGACATCCCACAGGAGTTTCTGTAAGAATCCTGGCAGCTGCATTTTGAACCATATGGAGTTTCCGGGTCACTGACAAAGGAAGACCAACATAGAGAGCCTTACAGTAGTCCAATCTCGAGATGACCATGACATGGACCACTGTGGCCAAGGCCTCCCTGGAAAGATAGGGCACCAGCTTGGCAAAGATGGAAAAATGCCTGTTTACTGACGGCAGAGACCTGGGCCTTCATCGATAGCAAGGGGTCCAAAATGACACCTAGGCTTTTCACGGTGGCCGATGGAGCAAGAGGTTCACCATCGAGGGTAGGCAGCGGGTGCTCCACTCCCTCGGGGCAGCCAGGCCACAGGATCTCTGTTTTCGCTGGGTTCACCCTCAGCCTGCTAGCACACAGCCATCCAGTCATGGCTTCAAGGCATAAAGTGAAATTATCAGGTACTGAAACTGCCCCAGTCTCCAGACGCAGAAGAAGCTGGGTGTCATCAGCGTACTGATAACACTCCAGTCCAAAACTCCATACAAGCTGAGCGAGCGGTCTAACATAGCTGTTAAATAGAAGAGGGGAAAGGATAGCCCCTTGAGGTACCCCACAATAGAGGGGGCACCTCTCGGAGACTTGTCCCATCCACTCTACTCGCTGCCCTCAATTTCGGAGAAATGAGCTGAACCAATTAAGGGCCAGCCCACGAACTCGGGACACGGCAGGGCGATGTATCAACAGATCATAGTTGACAGTATCAAACGCTGCAGTGAGGTCAAGAAGCACTAGCAGCGCCGATCTGCTTCGGTCGAGCTGGCAACGGAGTTGGTCTGCGATGCCCAGAACAGAAACCGGACTGGAAGGGGTCTAAGCTGGCTGTGGTTATAACATAAAGGTTATGTTATTTGTATTCAGTCAATTTTGTGCATTGTTTTTATGCTATGTAATTCTATTTTATATGTGGCACCTTGGAATGCTTTTGTGGGTCGCCCTGAATCCCTTCAGGGAGGTGGAAGCGGAGTATTATGGTGTTTGGCATATTTAAAAATCTAGCAAAATTAAACAATTGTACAAAGAATTGAGGACTATTATAAAGTTTCTATAAACTGTGTCAAGGGATTTATTATTTGAATCAAATTATTGTTTATACCAAAATGAAATCTATTATGAAGGAAAATGTTATGGGACCCTGTTGCAGTAGAGACACTTGAGAAGTTTCCTGTATCTGCAGGAAGAGGATCTTAGAAAAAAGATGAACCGTCTCTCTTTGTTGAGCTGTAAGTCCAAAACTACAGGAAGCAGATTTGTAGCTTCACCTCCAGTTTAGCAAAGGTTTTTGTTTGGTCAGCAATTTGTTCGCATGTCCTTATTTATCAGATACAATCTTCTCACCATAAAAAGCATCCTGTTGGGGGAGGAAAGAAGGGGGAGAGCGTCAGTGCGCTTCCTTTTTCGTTGTCTTCCCAAATGCTCCTTAGGTTTTTAAGAGAGTTTGCACAATGTCACAGTCTACAACAGTTTGCTTAAAGTTCTCCCTTGAGGAAATGGGAATTTTTATTGCATTGCTTCTGTTCAAATGGCAAGGACGCATTCCCAGACATTATCATGCTGACATAAAACCAGTCAATGGAAATGTATGTGCAGGTGTATTTATGGAATAGTTTCTTAATACTTGCATTTGCATTTTCTGTGAGATGAAAGGGCAAATCTTTCCAGCCTGAACTCTTATACTGTTACTACAACATTGTGACCAGCTCTATTTTAGGCCTGTTCACGATGCTTAATGTAATGCAGTATAAGGGAACTGTTGGATGTGCAGATATAGCAGTAATGGAAAACATCATTTAATCCATGCTTCTCTGGATTATCGCCAAGATAACATTTCCTCTTATTTCCTGCTGAGCATGATTTCTTATATGAAAACTTCTCTTCCATATTTCTTCCAGCCATCATATTGTCTCGATGATATGTGATAATTTTCATTGTTTTTATTCTCCAAATAATATTTATCAATTTTCTTCATGTGTATTTCTACTGTTGCATTACTTTAGTTCCATCTTTGAGTAAATAAAGTCCTATATTCATACTCTGTCTCAGTCAAACTACTTTGTGTCAGGTTGCATCTACATAGCTCAATACTATGAAATCAAAAGAGTAGTAACATTAGCCTTCTCTGCAATGATTGCTGGTGCATCACCGAACTATAGCTCCCATGATTCTATAGCAATGAGCTATGGTAGTTAAGGGAGTGTCAATCTAAATTACTTCTACAGCAGTGGTTCTCAACCTGTGGGTCCTCAGGTGTTTCAGCCTACAACACCCAGAAATCTCTGCCATTTTACCAGCTGTTAGGATTTCTGGGCGTTGGAAGCCAAAATATCAGGCAACCCACAGGTTGAGAATCACTGTTCTATAGTGTAGATGTGCCCTCAGTTTCACATGCTGGCAACACTTAATTTATTTTACACCATTAAAAATATGGAGGATCTAGCACCTCTGTCCAACAGTGCCTATTTATCCATTGTTTAATTTTATATGTATTTAATGTATTTCTAAATTCCTAGTCCTTAAGACATAAGCACTTAATATTGATTGAAAAACAGTAGTGAACAATGTGTTGTCAAAGTCTTTCATGGCCGGAATCACTGGGTTGCTGTGAGTTTTCTGGACTGTATGGCTATGTTCCAGAAGCATTCTCTCCTGATGTTTCACCCACATCAGTGGCAGGCATCCTCAGAGCTTGAGGGGTCTGTTGGAAACTTAGGGCCATTCCACACAGTCTTATATCCCAGAATATCAAGGCAGAAAATCCCACATTATCTGAGTGTGGACTCAGATAACCCAGTTCAAAGCAGGTATTGTGAAATTTTCTTCCTTGATAATCTGGGGTCTGTGTGGAAGGGCCCTACGTAAGTGAGGTTTATATATCTGTGGACTGTCCAGGGTGGGGGAAAGAACTCTTGTCTGTTAGAGGTGCGTGGGAATGTTGCAGTTTGCCACCTTGCATTTAATGGCTTGCTGCTTCAAGGCCTGTCTGGTTGCTGCCTGGAGGAATCCTTTGTTGGGAGGTGTTAGCTGGCCCTGATTAATTCTTGCATGAAATAATAAGAACAACAACTTAATTTTTATACCCCACCTCCATCTCTCCGAAGGGACTCAGGGCAGCTTACATGGGGCCAAGCTCAATCAACAAAGTTAAAAAACATTCCCCAACTTTTTGAGTTTTGCTCTTTATGTACTGTCCAGATTTTACAGTTTTTTTAAAAAAATACTGGTAGCCAGATAGTATTCATTTTCATGGTTTCCTCCTTTCTGCTGAAATTGTCCACATGCTTGTGGGTTTCAATGGCTTCTCTGTGTATCCTGACATGGTAGTTGTTAGAGTGGTCCAGCATTTCTGTGTTCTCAAATAATCTGCTGTGTCCAGGTTGGTTCATCAGGTGCTCTGCTATGGCTGACTTCTCCACTTGAATTAGTCTGCAGTGCCTTTCATGTTCCTAATTGCAACATTCACACATACGAGGGCGGGTCAATAAGTCCATGACTTTTTGAATTTCCTGCCTCTTAACTGAAGGGGCAACACTGCTCCTGTCAACAGGCATCTGTGAGTTGACTCC
Source organism: Anolis apletophallus (assembly GCA_030556195.1). NCBI lineage: Eukaryota > Metazoa > Chordata > Lepidosauria > Squamata > Anolidae > Anolis > Anolis apletophallus. The sequence goes on along the minus strand of JARBWK010000012.1, from coordinate 48,024,063 downwards.
TGTCAAAATTTGAACAAGCTGTGCCATTTAGTTTGTGTTTGACAGCCATTGATAGACTACAGCGTGATTTGAGGAGAAAATGGAAAAAAGTGAATTTTGTGTGCTCATTAAGCATTATTTTTTGCAGTAAAATACCATCACTCAAACCAAGGCTAAGCTTGATAAATACTATGGGGACGCTGCACCATCAATTTCAATGGTGAAAAAGTGGTTTGCTAAATTTCGTTGTGGCCGTACAAGCACAGAAGATGCCGAACGTTCTGGACGCCCAGTTGAGGTCTCTACACCCAAAACAATTGAAAAAATTCACAATATGGTGTTGGCCGATCAGAGATTGAAAGTGTGAGAGATTGTGGAAGCCATAGGCATCTCACATGGCTCAGTGGTTTCAATTTTAAATGATCACTTGGGTATGAGATAACTTTCCACAAGATGGGATGCCGCGTTTGCTCACAATCGACCACAAACGCAATCGTATTACAATTTCACAGGAGTGTTTGGCGTTGTTCAACCGCAATATGAGTTTTTGCACTGTTTCATAACCGTGGATCCATCACAACATACCAGAGACCAAACAGCAGTCAAAACAGTGGGTTTCCTGGGGTGAATCGGCGCCAAAGAAGGCCAAGGTGGGTTTGTCAGCTAATAAAGTCGTGGCGACCGTTTTTTGGATGCACGCGGTATAACTACCTTCAAAAGGGTAAAACAATCAATGACGACTATTATGCCAACTTATTGGGTTGATTTAATGAGGATTTGGGAAGAAAACGACCGCATTTGGCCAAGAAAAAAGTTCTTTTGCACCAGGACAATGCAAGGGTGCACACATGTGCAGTTGCCATGGCAACAATCCATGAATTAGGATACGAATTGCTCCCTCATCTGCCCTATTCTCCGGATTTCGCCCCGTGAGTGACTATTTCTTGTTTCCAAACCTGAAGAAATGGCTCGGCAGAAAGAGATTTGACTCCAACAATGATATCATCTCACAAACAAATACCTATTTTGATGACCTCGACAAATCTTAAATTTTGGAAGGGATAAAAAAATTGGAGAAACATTGGACAAAGTGTATAGAGCTCAAAGGAGACTACATTGAAAAATAAAATGATTTTAAATCCAAAAACCTGTGTTTCATTCAAAAAGTCACAGACTTATTGACCCACCCTCGTACCTCTAAGCAGACAAGAGTTTTTTCCCCACCCTGGACATTCCACAGATATATGAAACCTCACTTAGTTAGTTTCCAACAGACCTCACAACCTTTGAGGATGCGTGACATAGATGTGGGTGAAACATCAGGAGAGAATGCTTCTGGAACATGGCCATACAGCCTGAAAAACTCACAACAACCCAGTAGTGAACAACTTGGAAATCTTTTGAGCATTCCCTTAAACCGATGACTAAACTGTCTTAGAAATGCTAATTCGCTTATCTCTAAGAATAACATTGTGTGATTAGTACTGATAAGTTAAATTCTCGTTATCATTAAGTTGTCAACAAAGAATTCACTTCCTTTCAGCATTTCGCCAAGAGCTTTAGCATTAACTCATCTTCCTGTAAATTTGTTTTTCCTCTTCCTGAAGTAACACTCATACTGTTTACTGATGGTAACACGACATTCAGTTCTTCTATCAGTTCAATGCCTTCAGGTAAACATGGTGAAACAATGCATATGCATTTTTCACAGGATTTCATCTTAACCTAATGAATTCTGCTAAAGCTGTCTACCTACACAAGTAGAAAGTAAGATTGTTCTTTTTTAAAGATTGTATTCCACTGTTTTCAAAAAGAAACAAGCAAAACAATCTGCAGACGTAAATCTAAAAATCAGAAAATAGTATACATAGAAGTCAGATTTGGACATTAGCTAAAACAGTGGTTCTCAACCTTCCTAATGCCACGACCCCTTCCTACAGTTCTTCATGTTGTGGTGACCCCCAACCATAAAATTATTTTCATTGCTACTTCATATCTGTAATTTTACTACTGTTATGAATCATATTGTCAATATCTGATATGCAGGATGTATTTTCTGGACTAAATTTGCCACAAATACCCAATATGCCCAAATTTGAATACTGGTGGAGTTGGTGGTGGGGATTGATTTTGTCATTTGGGAGTTGTAGTTGCTGGGATTTATAGTTCACCTACAATCAAAGAGCATTCTGTACTTCACCAATGATTGAACCAATCTTGGCACACAAAACTCCCATGACGAACAGAAAATACTGGAAGGGTTTGGTGCATATTGACCTTGAGTTTGGGAGTTGTAGTTAGTTCACCTACATCCAGAGAGCATTGTGGACTCAAGCAATGATGGATCTGGACCAAACTTGGCATTAATACTCAATATGCCCAAATGTGAACATTGGTGGAGCTTGGGGAAAATAGACCTTTGCCATTTGGGAGTTGTAGTTGTGGGATTTATAGTTCACCTACAATCAAAGAGCATTCTGAACCCTACCAACAATAGAATTGGGGCAAACTTCCCACACAGAACCCCCATGACCAACGGAAAATACTGTGTTTTCTGGTGGTGTATGGCGACCCCTCTGACACTCCCTCATGACCCCCCCCCAGGGGTCCCGACCCCCAGGTTGAGAAACACTGAGCTAAAAGATGAGATGGGAATGCTTGACTGTGAGGGCAAAGATGCTTGGGCACACTGTAAAATAAAATAAAGAAAAAAACATGATTTTTTTCACAGGATCCAGTATAAAATGGTCTTATCTACACTCACAATTGTAGTTCAAGAAGGAAGTTATAGTAACTTTTCCAGATTGGAACTTACCCAGTGATAGCCGCTGGCTTCCAGCTACCTTGAGATAGTTAATACATCTCATATTTCTGTCTGAACTCTAAAGGAGTTATCCAAGATGCTGAACCCTATCCTCAAAACAGCTGCTTTAAAGTTCAGATTGAACTCTGATTAGAGTCACCAACTGCCACTGGATTTCGCTGTCCTCCTGCTTTCCTAAAGTTTGTAAACAATTTTTAGGCTTAACAAACTTGTTGACATGGATTAGAATCCATCCGTTTAGAGGAAAATGTGTTCTAAATGCTGAATCCTCCCCTTCCACTTCACAGGACCATTCGTCCCCTGAGGAAGTGTGACTCAAGTAGCTAATATCAATAAAAGATGTTAAAATGATATTAAAATGCCATCAGTCAGTGTGGGTCGCCTCTGGGAATGTTATGACACAGTGTTGTTCTCATGGAACGTTTCTTCCTTAATGCTACCAACATCCTCTGAGCAGCAATCTGTCATCTTGTCGTTATGATAAACTATGGTAAACTCACCCTAACCACCCAAATGTTTTTCACTCCACCACTTCTCCCCAAGATTAATCCAGCCTTCAGGATAGGTTTTCCACACAGACCTGCTGAATTTAAGGAAATGTTTGTGCCAAATACTTTATACCAATGCTACTGAACTGAGCATTTAGGACAGAATATATTTAGAAATCCGTAAGAATATTATTTAGTAATGTGTATGTTTTTTTTAATGTCAGGAGTGACTTGAGAAACTGCAAATCACTTCTGGTGTGAGATAATTGGTTGTCTGCAAGGACATTGCCCAGGGAATGCCCAGATGTTTTGATGTTTTACCATCCTTGTGGGATGCTTCTCTCATGTCCCCACTTGGGGAGCTGGAGCTGACAGAGGGAGCTCAACCCACTCCCCCCAAATTCAAACCACTGACCTCTTGGTCAGCAGTCCTGCCGGCACAATAGTTTAACCCATTGCGCCACCGGTGGCTTCAGTAATGTGTATTGAAATGTGATTTTTCATGGAGATTGATTAAAAAATAATAATAATGAGAAAACAGGTCAGAATGAACTGATATGGAAGTAGATTGAACCAGTTCTGTGTGGATATATACTAAATGCTTCTGGTGCCATGTCAGTGAATAATACCATTCTTTAGCAAGATTGCTTCAGAAGGTGTTTGCTATTGCCTTCTTTTGAAGCAGAGACAGTGTAACCTGTCCAGGGTCACACCGTGGGTTTCCATGGCAAAGTGGGGATTCAGATTCCAGTCTTCCATAATATTAGTCTAGCTTTCAAATCACTACACTACTTGTGAATAAGTGGATATACGCTTGAATAAATGTACTGCTTTCACAGTCAACGATTCAGATTTATTTTCTTGTTTCTGCAATTCATCATTTGACAACTATAGTTAGGCATACTTATTGCAGTTACTATCTCTCTCTGAGTGATAGATAGAACTTTTTGCTTACAAGTTTTAAAATATTAGTTTTTAAAGTATATGTCTTTTCAATGAGTGGATCCCACTTGCACCTCTCCGCGGTGGCACAATGGGTCGGCTGAACTGCTGACCTGAAGATCGGCAGTTCAAATCCATGAGACGGGGTGAGCTCCTGTCTGTCAGCTCCAGCTCATGTGAGGACATGAGAGAAGTCTCCCACAGGATGGTAACACATCCAGGGTGTCTTGTAGGCAATGTCTCTGCAGATTGCCAATTCTCTCACACCAGAAGGGACTTGCAGTTTCTCAAGTTGCTTTCGATACGATATAAAACAGTGCTGTCCAACTTCTGGTGGGTCCAGGGCCGGATAAGAGGTCACTGATGACCTGCGGGGCCGAGCGGCCCGCCCCAGGCCCGCCCCCAGGCCCGCCCCAGGCCCTGCCCCCAGCCCAGGCCCCGCCCCTCCTAAAGCTGCCGAAAAAGGAGGGTAGGCGGCGCCAAGAGCAGCGCGTCACAGGCCTGGCGTGACGCGCTGCTCTTGGCACCGCCTCTCCTCCTTTCCCCCCCTCCCTTCCTAGGCCAGGGGGCCGCCGAAAGGAGGAGTAGGCGGTGCCAAGAGCAGCGCGTCACGCCAGGCCTGTGACGCGCTGTTCTTGGCGCCGCCTTCTGCCCTTTTCGCTTCCTCCTGCCCTAAGGAGGGAGGCGCCCGGGCAGAGAAGGCGGCGCCAACGGCAGCGTCACAGGCCTGGCGTGACGCGCTGCCCCTGGCACCGCCTACTTTTTCGGCACCCCCTCCCTTCCTAGGCCGGGGAGCCGCGAAAGGAGGAGTAGGCGGTGCCAAGGGGCAGCGCGTCACGCCAGGCCTGTGACGCTGCTCTTGGCGCCGCCTTCTGCCCTTTTTCGGCGGCTCCCGCCCCCTAGGTAGGGAGCGCCAAAGGAGGAGCTAGCTCTCTTCCTCCTCCCTGCCCCGCTTCCCCCTCCCCCGCCGCCATTTTTTTAAAAACAACAATTTTTTTTAAATTTAAAAATGGCGGCTGAGGGCATAGGTGGGGCCGTGTCCAACAGGCTACGGGGCCGGATCCGGCCCGGGGCCGCCAGTTGGACAGCCCTGATATAAAACAACAACAAAAAACTTGCACCCTCTGTCCAGTAGTGTCCTGTGATTGCAATTCTCTTGCTGCACTCAGTACAAGATTTTCAGTGGGGATATTATATCTGTGAATTGAAAGGACAATGATTTTTGCAGGCAGCAGAACTCGTATGTGCCATTTGGCGCACTTTAAAAAAATCTGGATTCTAAGTGCTGAAGCCTCTGGCAGTTGCAGTAGGGCAGCTATGCAGTGCATTTTCTAGTAATTTGGGTAGGTGTCCCTTCTGTCCAAATATAGTTATGATTAGCTATGTGAGTCATAATAAATGTGTGTCATATACCTTGGGCTGCTTGGGAAACTGGAAAAAGGTGTAGAAAAAAATAGGCAAATCTGCTTGTGAGTTAGATTGCTATTATTAACAATATTTCATTTTCATGCCTGCACCTGTCTAATATTTACATGAGAGTTATTTGACAGGAAAAAACAATAAGAGAAAAACAAACATAACAAATACCAACTCACTAAATGGAAAATTACGTTGTTCATAGGAGAACAAAGATATTTTTTTTGCTCCTGTGTTTGAATTAATAACAATGAGATCAAGAAAGATCAATAGATATTTCCGCTGTATTTTACAATAAACACATATCACTAGCAAAGTTTGTTTTTTAGGTTTTTGTTTTACTGATAGCAAATATAATACTTCTTTTTTCCAGGGCCAAGATAAAATACACAACCAGACCGTATTAACTTGTGGTGTCCAGGGGAATGCTTTCTCCAAACAACAATTAAGAGTGGAATACTGCTAATCAAAAACACACCCAAAGCTTTCTTAGGCTCACATAACTGACTACTCCATTTTAACCTTCCTAATGCTGTGATCCCTTAATACAGTTCCACATGTTGTGGTCATGACCCCCAACCATGAAATTATTTGTGTTGCTATTTCTCTACTTTAATTTTGCTACTTTTATTAATCATAATGTAAATATCTGGTATGCAGGATGTATTTTCATTCACTGGACCAAATTTGGCAGAAATACCCAATACACCAAGATTTGAATACTGGTGGGGTTGGAGGGGTTGATTTTGCCATTTGGGAATTGTGGTTGCTGGGATTTATAATTCACCTACAATCAAAGAGCATTCTGAACTCCACCAAGGACGGAATTGAACCAAACGTGGCACACAGAACTCCTTTGACCAGCAGAAAATACTGGAAGGGTTTGGTGGGCATTGACCCTGAGTTTGGGAGTTGTAGTTCACTTGGGCCAAAACCTCCCACACAGAACCTCCAGGACCAAAAGAAATACTTTGTTTTTGGATGGTGTTTGGAGACCCTGCTGACACCCTTTTTGCGACCCCACCCCCACCCCCAGGGGTCCTGACTCCCAGGTTGAGAAACACTGGCGCATGGAGAGCTGGAGTTGTAGTTCACTTATATCCAGAGAGTATTGTGGATTCAAACAATGATGAATCTGTACCTAACTTAATATGAATGCTCAATATGCCCAAATGTGAACACTGGTAGAGTTTGGGGGAAATAGACCTTGACATTTGGGATTTATAGTTCACCTACAATCAAAGAGCATTCTGAACCCCATCAACAATGGTATTGCGCCAGACTTCCCACACAGAAGCCCATTACCAAGAGAAAATACCATGTTTTCGGATGGTCTTCGGTGACCTCTTTGATACCCCCTTCGTATCTGCTCCATGGTTCTCAACCCTCAGGTTGAGAAACACTGGTTTAGGACACCCCTCCTTCCCCAGCCATTGTGGAGGAGGAAGTACTGACTTTTCAATAGCGCGGAACCTATCTCAGAGTTGCCAGATGGTCACCTTTATTACCTTCCCATTCTCCTCATTGCATCAGCTCATGTCAGTCATTCATTGCTTGGGGTGTTAGAGTGATTAGGGAGGAGGGAGAGGAAAAATAATCCTTGCTCTCCTCCTCCATTCTCTGAATGCCTTGTCACTCAAGCAAGCATCACTCCAGGTGATGAGTGACTGACACATGGTTCAAGGCCATGTTAAGATGACCTTGACCCATGTTAACCTGAACCTATGTATTGTTTAGCCAGCACAAAGCAGATTCGCCTGTCCCTTGTGATAAGTGGTCAGTGCAGATTATATGTGTTAACCTCGAGACCTGTGGGATGAATCCAACCTGCCATGTCATTTTATATGACCCTCCAGATACTGTACTACAACTTCTGTGCTCCTCATCATTAGATATCATGAATAGAGCTGATGATGGTTGCAATACATTAACATTTGAAAGGCTACAGTTTCTTCTGTTTAGTCAGGATAGTGGTGTTTGAATTTAGACCCAAGGCTTGTGGATCTGATGCCTGAATTTGAAATGTCCTTTACCCTTTCCCCAACCCCAGAGCCAAAAGTGCTGTTGGGTTGCAATTTCCATTATCCCAAGTCCACATGGCAGATAATCAAAAGGGCTGGGAGGTGTTGTTTACTAACATTGGGGGACTGAAATTGGGTAAAATCTATAGAGCACCGACCACTATGTTGACCCTCTGTATCCATCAATGATTTAAGTGTCCCTTTGAAGACAACCATAAGGCTGATGTGGCCTTGAATGAAAATGAGTTTGACACCCCTAGTAGAGATTGTCACTGGTTACTGGTAGAGATTGTATAGATAGCTGAAAACTGCATCTGATATCATAGTAAACACTTCCAGGGCATTACGAATTCCACCAGAGGCCATTCTGGAATTTTGTCTGCTATTTGAGGTGAGCCAAGGAGTGATCCAGGACAGGACTTTTTCTGTAATTTTGCCTTTTGAATTGCCCAGGCACTTTATTGACGTCAAAATATTAGTCTCTGATATTAGAGAAATGTTTCTGTCTCTTGTCTTTGCTATTTTATAGCGTGAGTGTTTAATGATGTGTATTATTTAAAAATATTTTTTAATAAACCGCTTTGTGAGGCTTGCCGAAAATTTAAAAATTTGTCTTGCTGATCATACAAAGGGGATAAAGATGGTAAAATAATCATCCCTGTGGTTGAAATTGCAGAGACTACTTAATCCATACAACTCTGTGCCAGATGCAGATTGGCATGAAAAGCAGATCTATGTATTTCAACTTATACTTTTATCTTCTGATTAGAGTAAAAACAAGACTTCGAAGATGTCAGCCAAAAATTAAGAGTTTCATTCCCTCACTTTTTGAGTTAATGTTTTTAGCACATGCAGAGAACTGTTTAGTTGCTGGAATGGGCTATTGGTATCGTGAATGTGGGCTGAACTCTGCATTGATAAAATACCATGCATTCTTAGAGTACTAATTGCATTCTATAAATTGGGCTTTGGTGATTTTTTTGTTATGGGGAAAAATGAGATAGCTCCATATTTAAAGCCCTAAAGGCAAGGTTGGGGGGAATTAAGGAATAGAGATGCAATTCTTTTTGTCGATAAATAATTTATTATATGTTATTTGTTTTGTCTAACATTATCATTAAACTTCAGACATACGAAATTGCAGGGTTCATTTTTGTCTATTTTTTTTAAAAAAAATTATGTCAGAAGGGAATTGAGAATACAGTTATAAGGTATAGAAAAACCACAACGTTAAAAAGTTGGCATTATATTAAACTTCCTTTGACCAGAAACTGGCCACGTGGAATGCTTCTGGTGTGGATGTAAGAAGGTCCTCCATTGTGCATGTCGCAGGGCTCAGGTTGCATTGAAACAGGTGGTCTGTAATTTGCTCTTCTCTACTCGTATGTCATGGCTTCCACTTTGTAACCCCATTTCTTAAGGTGCCAGAGCACAGTCTGTTCAGCACCTTCCAAGTCACCCAGTCTTCTGTGTGTCTGGGAGGGGGGAGTTTCTCATCCAGTCTCAGCCACTGATCGAGGTTCTGGGTTTTAATCTGCCACTTTTGGACTCATGCTTGTTGTGATGTTCCTACAAATATCTCTGTAGATCTTAGGAAGCTATTTCTTGATTTAAGGCATTGGCTTGCTGTCTGATATCCAAACAGGGGATGGGCTCAAGATGTCACTGCCTTGGTCCTTTCAGTACTGGCTGCTACTTCTCAACTGATGTTTGGTGGTGCAATAAACAGTATAATTTCTCAAGCAGTGTTGTGCATAGACATCCTGTGATAATGCAGCATGTCTCATTAAGAGCCACATCCACTGTTTTAACGGGGTGAGATATATTGCACACTGAGCACAAATACTCAGCAGCAGAGTAGCATATTGCAAGGGCAGATATCTTCACTGTGCCTGGTTGTGATTCTCTGGTTGTGCCAGTCAGCTTTTGTATGATATTATTTCTCGCACCCACTTTTTGCTTGATATTCAAGCAGTGATTCTTTTAAGTCAGAGCACAGTCCAGAGTAACTCCCAGGTATTTGGGTGTGCTGCAATGCTCCAGTGGGATTCCTTTTCAGGTAGTCCTCAGAGATAGAGATGTTTGTCTGTTCTTAAGATGAAAAGCACATATCTGCATTTTAGATGGATTAGGAATCATCTGGTTTTCCCTGTAATAGGCAGTAAGAGCACCTAAAGCTTCAGAAAGCTTCTGTTCAACCATTTCAAAGCTCCCCGCTTGAGTGATGACTGAAATGAATTTACATAACATTAGATGTTACAAAGCAGAATATTTATTTATTATTTCGGTTTGTATACCGTCCCTTCCGACTGGCTAGAAAACATAGTGCTCAGTATACAAATGGAATCCATCTTTATATTGATGAGATTGCATATGTGAGATGAAGACACTAAAGGAGGATTTTTTGTTGTGCTTACTGTGCGGAAATAAGTTGTTAGAAGGCAGAAATTTGGCCACTCTTTCTCCTTTCTGCTCCGCACATCCTCTCTGTTCTATTGCATCTACCATAGCACTAGCATTGCTCAGCTGTCTTTCATTTGTCTTGAAAATTTGGAAAAGATTGCTGCTTTTTTTGGCCAACCAAATTGTACAAAACACATCATATAAGCTTTTGGAACTCCTTTGACTTATTCATTGGGCAAAATAATTTTTTTAATCCTACATAAATCATAAGAATCCAGGGGAGCTTTGAAAGCTCGCAAGATGTGTTTTATGCATTTTGGTTGGCTAATGAAAACATCACTCTTTTGTGGATTTGTTTTATTTTGCTGTGTGTCAGTTCTGGCTACCACTTACCGGTAATATATATTTTTTGAGAGTTTGGGTGTATTTCCCCCCATTTCCATCCTGTTCTCCTTATTTTCAGTCTGTTTGATCACAAGACATTTTCCATGACATCATTTTTGAATTCATGACTGGAAGAGTTTATAAACTTGTGCTTGGATTTCCAGGTGATATATTGGTTATGCTATACGAACACAAAATCGTAGTTAATTAAAACAATGCATAACTTTAAATGTTGTTGCTGTTGGCTTCTATAGGCACCTTAATTAAGTTATTTTCCTTCTTTTATGGAAATGTCTATAAATTACATGTGTACTAGCCTAGAACATTCACTGTGTTTGTTTCTTAGTTTCAACAATTTCACGTAGGTGGCAAATTATATACAATGTTGCATTTGTTCGTTCTTTCACTCACAGCTTCTTGTTAAAACCACAAAACAGATGGGTTTTAAAACTTTCCTCTGTGACCTGGGTAATTTTAAATTGGTGAAAGTTTTGTTGGCCTTATCTCTGACAGAGATTAGTTGTAAATCATAGGTATTAGCCTTACATTTAATTCTATCAATGAATTTATACATATTTATCATGTCAGTAGTGAATCGAGAATACAGTTATAATGTATAGAAAACCCACAAACAAAGTTAAACACTTAGCATTATACTAAATTTCCTTTGACTAGAAGCTGGCCATTTCGAGTGCCTCTGGTGTTGCTATAAGAAGGTCCTCCATTGTGCATGTGACAAGGCTCAGACTGCATTGTAGTAGGTGGTCTGTGATTTGCTCTTCCCATACTCCACTGTGTAGACCAGGGGTGCTCACACGTTTTCAGCATGCGAGCTACTTATAAAACAATCAAGTCAAAATGATCTACCTACCCACTACTCAGAGAGCCATAAAAGCAAAATATTTGGAAATATTTTGCAAAACTTGGCTGTTCCGGCAGGCCTTCGGTGAATGGCTGGCACTTTACCAACAAACCACGCCACCAGATTATGCCACCTTGTACCGAAGATTAGTTTAACTGTTTTAGCTATTTTAACTGTTGTATCGGGATGCCCGATGATATATTGATTGTTTTTAGAATGTTTTATGATGTTTTAGGATGTTTCTGTGTATTGCTTGCTGTGTATTTTGTTATGTTGGAAACCGCCACGAGCCTTGTGGAGCGGCGGTCTAGCAAATTTGAACAATAAATAAATAAATAAATTTCAGTGAGAGTCATATTATATATTTTAAGACTGAATTCAACTAAATGTGAGTATAATAGCCCCTGAATTTATTCATAATAATAATGATTATACTATTCATTTAGTCTCTGCCACAATAGGTTCCTAGAGTAGAAGGAGACCTCCAAGGGCCATCCAGGCCAACCTCCTTTTTCCATAAGGGAAAACACAATCAAAGCATTCCTCACAGATGGCCATTCAGCCTCTGATAACAATAACAACAACAACGATGGGTTCCTAGAATAGGAGGAGACCTCCAAGGGCCATCCAGTCCAACCTCCTTCTGTAAATATGCAAATCATTGGGCCAACTTGGGCCCTCCAGGGGTTTTGGACTTTAACTCCCAGCATTCCTAGCAGCCTCAGGCCCTTTCCTTGTTCTAGGAGGCTTCCTCCCGCCCTGCCTGCAATCTACCAGGATGCCCTACGCAATCTACCAGTAGATCGCGATCTACCTAATGAGCACCCCTGGTGTAGACCATTTCTTAAGGTTAGCTCTGCACCTTGTGGTGCCAGAGCACAGTCTGTTCAGCACCTTCCAAGTTGCCCACTCTTCTGTGTGCCCAGGAGAGAGTTTCTCATCTGGTATCAGCCACTGATTGAAGTTCCGGGTTTTAACCTGCCACTTCTGGACTCTCACTTGCTGAGATGTTACTGTGTGTATCTCTGTAGATCTTAGGAAGCTATTTCTTGATTTAAGGCATTGGTGTGCTGGCTGATATTTGAACAAAGGATGGGGTGGAGATATCAGTGCCTTGGTCATTTCATTACAGGCTGCTAGTTCCCAATGCATGTCAGGTGGTGAAATACCAGCTAAACAGTATACTTCCTCTAGCAGTGTAGGGTGTCGACATCCTGTGATAACGTGGCTTGCCTCATTAAGAGCTATGTCGACTGTTTTAATGTGGTGAGATGTATTTCACACTGGACATGCGTATTCAGCAGCAGAGTAGCAAAGTGCAAAGGCAGATGTCTTCAACTGTACCTGGTTGTGATCCCAAGGTTGTGCCAGTCAGTTTTCATATGATATTATTTCCAACACCCACTTTTTGCCTGGTATTCAAGTAGTTCTTATAAGTCAGAGCATGATCCAGAGTAACTCCCAGTTATTTTGGTGTGCTGCAATGCTCCAGTGGGATTCCTTCCCAGGTAATCCTCAGAGCTCAAGATGCTTGTCTGTACCTATCCCTGAATAGTAATCATGTACATGGCTACTTAGAGGTAAGCTGCATTGAATTCAGTTGGTCTTATTTCCAACTATGCAAAGATAGGATTGAAGATTAAGGTAGCCTGACATTGTTAGATGAGCAGTTCATTTTAAATTGGATATTGGTTAGTTAGCCTCTCCCACTGTCACAGGCAAGATTAGTGGGAATGAGGGAGAGAGCCTTCTCCACTGTGGCCCCCCATCTTTGGAACTCAAAGATCAGGTGAGATTGGGTGAGATCAGGCAAGCCCCCCTCCTTAGCAGACTTCAAGAAAAATCTGAAAACCCGGCTTTTTCGATGTGCCTTTGAAGAATGACCATCCACACCAATTGTGTTGCCCCATCTATAGTGTTCCCCCTATGACACACTTTCCCCCATTTTAAACTGAAAGCTTGTCCCCACTGTTTCATTTTCATTTTCTTGGGCCCCCCTCATTTGCATATTTCCTACTCCTACCTCACCTAGGATTTTATCTTGTCCATTTGGCCTGCCCATCCTATCTGATTTTATATTGTGTGAATTTGTTTTACTATTTTATTTTGTTATTGTAATTTATGTTTATTTTATTTTTTGATGTATTTTGTTTTGTATTTTGTATTTTACTGAGTTGGATTGTATTTTTAGAAGGGTTTGGCCTCATGTTAGCCGGTCCAAGTCCCCATTGGGGAGATAGTGGCAGGGTATAAATAGAAATTATTATTATTATTATTATTTCAATGGTATTCAACCAAGATCTTTTTTTATTTTGTATCGTACTGCTATAAATAATTCATGTTTTCTCTTGCCAGTTTCTTTAGGCAAATAGAATGGGTAACACAGGCAATTAAATTAATTTCGGTTCAACAAAATGTGGAAAAGTTAAAGGTATTGCGGATGAATACTTATGCAAAGAACTGTGAAATCATTCTTATCGCCCCTCCTTCCCCAAACTAGGATTGCCAGAATATAGTAATGCTTAACTTTTTTATATAGTACAACTTACATATTGATATTCCTGATTTCTTCAATAAAAGAGCATGGGATCTCATAGCAACATGTCTGAAGAGGAGAGGTTGGACATCTTTCATGCAAACAAAGATAATAGACAACCAAGAATCTTGCTTGTGTGAAAAGTCTTCAAATAAACAGGACCCTTTTCTTTTCAGAGGCATCCTTTTGTTGTTGAAAAAACCCCAATGACTGGGAAGTAGGATAGATGTTTCCCTATTTGTGTGTTGAAGTGTAATGTCTGAATAGAATTTATTAGGCTTCTGCGTTTCAACTAAACCTTGATCCGGTTCTGCTGGCTGGATACTGGTAGACCCCCATATCCGTTTTCACACAACTCCCAAATATTGGTGGGTAGCCAAATTGCCGTTTTCGATCCATAGCTGAAAAAAAGGGCTAGATCTGGCCCTTTTGTGGCAATGGGGAATTTATGAGGCTCCCCTTTCCATTCCTGGAAGCCTTTCCTTTTTTCCTTCAAGGGAACCTGGGTGTCAGTAACAGCATTAAGAAACCACCCTATCCCCATTATGGGGGGGGGGGGGAGGTTCCCCTTCTGTATTCTTCATTGGCCGAAGGTAATGGCTAAAAACAGATCCAGGCTAAAGCCTAGAATTTATGCTTTGTTCACATTATTACTACTTCAGCAGTTATTTTAAATGTATTCCCATGGAAGACCTAAGTTACCTTTGAGCCTCTTAATTTTGCAAATGTAAATGTTATATTTCCATTTTAGAGGCACTGAAGCAAAATTGGATTGAAACATTATTTGAATCTAGTTTGAAACCTAAAGTGTGAAAAATAATACCATGTGCATATCATCCTACAACACCTTTACTACTTTTCTTTTATGTGTGAAGCTTATTCCGGCATTGCCATTTATGACTCTCTTCTCTATGGTGCTAGATCCCATATTAGGGGTGTGTGTGTGTGAATGTGTTGCTTTTTATATAAAAATGCTGTTGTCTTCATAGAAAAAACTGTGTTCATGTATTTACTATATAATATCTGCTGCAGACCAGTTTTTTCTGTTTACTTCACAATCTCCCCTTAAAATGAAAGAAAAGATTACAATCAAACTCTTACTTGGATTCTAGCATGTGTTACTATAGTTGTGAAACAGTTTAAACATTCCCTTGCAGAGCCTGGGAGAGAAGAATGGCCATTAATCTTTCCTGGGAATGGAAAGTAGCTGACCCAGTTGCAATCCAGGTGTATCCCCCCCCAAATTTTCTATTCTTTTTCATTCTTTTAATTCCATTGTATGACATAGTTTCAGAAGTGCTGAATGTTAGAAGTTGAATTTTGTTGGAGGTCCACATTCAGAAATGGATCTGGGTAAAAAGAAAGCTTTTTGTACCTTTTTCTGATATACCTTAATCCAGTGTTTTTCAACCTTTTTTGAGCCGCGGCACATTTTTTACATTTACAAAATCCTGGGGCACACCACCAACCAAAATGACACAAAATGACACTCTAACACAGTAATACATATAGTTAATATGTTTTTAAATGTATTTATACACTCAGTGTGAAACCTGGGCCTGTTTCGATGAACACAATATATATATGACTTCCTCTCACATACTTATACTCTCAGCCTTCTCTTCTTCAGGCTAAACATGCCCAGCTCTTCAAGCCGCTCCTCATAGGGCTTGTTCTCCAGACCCTTGTGAATTTTCACCCTGAGTGAAATTTTCTTCCAGATAACTATGGATGTCAAGAAGCTGTTATAAACAGTTCCGGGGGGAACCTCTCGAGAAATCCAGTAAAATAGTAAAAAAAAATAAACAAATCCAAGCGGAGAGGCTCAATTTGTTTCTTGGAAACCTGTGAATGCTTCAGCCTCCCGATGCTCCCAGGTTCGCTCACTGCCCAATTCACCGACATGGAGCTTCCAGCATTCGGCAGAGCCCTTCCTTTGCCTCAGGGAGGATCTTTAGGGGAGGGAAAGAGGGAGAAAGAGGTGCTAGGAGGGGGAAGAGTGCCAATTTCCCACGGCACACCTGCTGATCGCTCATGGCACACTAGTGTGTCACGGCACACTGGTTGGGAAACACTGCCTTAATCCAACAAACTTAGAGCAAGGTTTGGGAGAGTTAAAAATGAATGTATTGGAACTCCTATCTAGCTAGCAGGTATCAGGAATCTTTTCAAAGAAAGACAAATATTCAAACAGGGATGGGAAGTATATGCAGCAGCAAAAGAACAGAGGAGGAAAATAAGAGGGTTGTATTTTTTCCATATTGTGTGGAAACTCGTGGGAGAAGGAAAACATAACACAGATGTCATCGATGCTAATCTTGTGTTCTTTGCAAAGTTTAGTGTCATCCTAAATGCAGTCAGGAATGTGTACCTTTCTGATCTAGACTCTTGTTTTAATTTAATTTTTAGGTTTTTTTGGTAATTCCAAGCAATCTACATTTTTCATTGGCATACAGTTATCTTTGGCAGAAACCTTAATAGCTGCTGAGAGGTAGGAACTACTTACAACATTGCCTTACCATTAATATACTCAAAATTGCCAAGATTTTCTCTTTTGGGATCTTTTCTGCAGCTACCATAATACTTATATTGGCAGTGTCTCAGAGTATTTCAGAATAATCTCAAATTTCTACTTATTTTCTCAGGTCATAGTGTGCATATTGAAATATTCACCATACGCCATCTTCTTAATAACAGCACACTGTGGCCTGGATCAAATAAATACACTGTCAGGATGCAAGTCACCAGAAGTGTATTTAGGTAATTGGTTCTGTGTGATGGAAGATATTATTTTGTCCCCACTTTCTCTCTTGCTTTGTAAGAATAGTTTGGGGGTCCCTGGTTGAACATTTCTTCCCTTCCTATGAATACTAGGATTTTACACAAGAAATTTCAGGATAGTTTCTTTTGCACTGCATCCCAAAGTATTATTATTATTATTTAAAACACAACAAGATGAGTCCACAGCAGAAAAGATCACTCTAATGGATCACAAGTGTCTAGGACTGTGTGATGTATCGGCAAACAATGCGTGCAGATCCCAGTAAGGTGGCCTTCTGCAGCTGGCAGATGGTAATTTTGTCAGCGCCAACTGTCTTTAAGTGCAGGCCAAGGTCTTTAGGCACTGCACCCAGTGTGCCGATCACCACTGGGACCACCTTGACTGGCTTGTGCCAGAGTCTTTGCAATTCGATATTTAAATCCTCATATCGTGTCAGCTTTTCCAGTTGTTTCTCTGCAATCCTGCTGTCACCTGGGATTGCAACATCCACTATCCATACTTTGTTTGTTTTAACATGATCATGAGGTCAGGAGTATTATGCTCCAAACCTCTGTCTGTCTAAATTTGGAAGTCCCAGAGGAGTTTGACGTGTTCATTTTCTGTAACCTTTTCCGGCTTGTGATCCCACCAGTTTTTTGTCGCATGCAGATTGTATGTGAGGCACAGGTTCCAATGAATCATCTGAGTAACGGTGTTATGCCTCTGCTTGTAGTCTGTCTGCGCAATCTTCTTGCAGCAGCTGAGGATGTGATGGCGACGAAAGCCTAGTGAAGAAACCAGAGCAGCCTACAGAGAACAACATAGGCTATACGAACACGAGATCAAAAAGGCCAAGAGATCCTATAATGCGGCCCAGATCTCAGCCGCGGGTTCCCATACGGCACAGATCTTTAAGGTAGTCCGGAGTCTCCTCACGTCCCCACAGAGTGAATCCAACAACTCGGCGATAACTGCAGATGACCTCCAGGAGTACTTCTTGAAAAATCGCGGCACTTCGACTTGACTTGCCGCTGCTTCCGAGGAGGGGACACGAGGTCCCAGTACCCCACCCGGACAAATGAACACTGTCTCTCAGAATTCAGCCCACTAACAACGGAGGAGGTGAGAAGGCTGGTGACCGGGCAAGAGCGACGACCTGCCCAACGGACCCCTGCCCATCACACCTAATTAAGTCCAATATTGACATCATGTCGGGCGCTCTGAGGGACTTGGTAAATCTCTCCCTAGAGACAGGCACCTTTCCGAACTCCCTGAAAGAGGCCAGAGTCAGCCCCCTCTTGAAAAAGACGAACCTCGACCCGATGACCCAGCAAGCTACCGACCGGTTGCCAACCTACCCTTTCTGGGTAAGCTCTTAGAGCGAGCGGTAGAAAGCCAATTACGGGACTTCCTAGATCGATCTGGGGCCTAGACCCGTCCCAGTCGGGTTTCCGCGCAGGTCACGGAGTGGAATCCGTCCTCGTAGCGATCACTGACGACATCCGCCGTCAACTGGACCGGGGGGCTCGGCAGTCCTAGTCCTTCTGGACCTAACCGCGGCTTTTGACACCGTTGATCACGACTTGCTCCTCGACCGCCTGGCTGCCTCTGGGATCCAAGACAAGGCTTTGACCTGGCTGGAATCGTTCCTGCGAGGCCGCTCGCAGCGGGTCGAGTGGCAGGGTCAAGTCTCTAGGACACACAGCTGCTCCTGAAGCTTGACCCAGGGTCATCGTCGGTGCCGGACAGTTTCAGCCAAGGATTGAGAGCGGTGACGAGCTGGCTCAGAGCACATAGACTCAAAATCAACCCAGCCAAAACGGAGATCCTCTGGCCTGGCCGACCCGCCTCTCACCCATCACTGCCACCCTTTGAGGGCGAGCCCTTATCCCCGGCTCCGGCAGTGAAAAGCCTGGGAGTGATCCTGGACGAAAAACTAACGATGGAGGCCCAGATCCAGGCGGCAGCAAAAGGCGCCTTTTCCATCTCCGTAGGGCCCGACGGCTGGCCCCCTACCTACCATCTGAGGCGCTGAGAACCGTGGTACATGCCACCGTTGTCTCGCGTCTTGATTATTGCAACGCCCTATATGTGGGCCTCCCCTCTCCACCACCAAGAGGCTGAAACTCATCCACAACGCAGCGGCCAGACTCATCTCTGGGTCATCAGTGAGGGACCACATTTCTCCTATTTTAAAAGATCTCCACTGGCTGCCCTTAGAGTTCAGAGTGCTCTACAAACTTCTGGTGCTCACCTTTAAAGCTCGGCACAATATTGGGCCAGCCTACTTGAGTGACCGGCTGACGGTCCAACGCAGCGTGAGGCCAGCACGTGCCATAAATGGCGATCGCATGACCATCCCTGGGGTGCGAGAGGCTCGGCTGATGGAAACCCAGCGGAGAGCCTTTTCCGTGGCGGCCCCCAGGATCTGGAACTCATTGCCACCTGCCCTCAGAGCCACTCTGACCCTAACTAGATTCCGGTCAGACCTAAAGACCTGGCTCTTCCGCCTAGCGTTTGGGGCCTGATCGGTACCTCTGAATGTCTGAGCCTTTCCTCAGACATGTATCTGTTTTAAACTGCTGTACATTGCTGTTTTTAGGGTTTTTAAATGATGTAAGTCGCCCGGAGCACCACTGGTGGAGGCGACTTACAAATATTAAAGTATTATTATTATTATCTATTGTTTCATCTGCTTCCTTTCAGAGTCTACATTTGGAATCTGTTGTTGACTTTTCAATTCTGGCTTTGATGGCATTTGTTCCAGTGGCTTGTTCTTGGGCTGCAATAATCAGGCCCTTTTTCAGAGTTCTATTTGTGAGCCACAGCCATTTTGGCCCTCAATTTTCCCCAGGAACTCTCCATGGAGGGCCTTTCTTTTGTCGGTTGCTCTGGATTGTGTTTTTATGGTATTCACCCTTTGCCTTTTGCACTTGAAGCAGTTTACTACTATTGAATTCATTCAATGTTGGTTCTTGACTGCCTTTCACATAATCTGCCAGTGCATGTTTCTCTTCTTCTACCATGTGTTTCATTTGCAGAAGCCCTCTGCCTCCTGATTTTCTGGGCAGGTAAAGTCTTTCTCCATCACTATGCGGGTGTAATGAGTAGTGGGTTGTCATCAGTTTTCTTGTTTTTCTGTCCAGATCATCCAGGTCTGCTTGTGTCACGATGCAGGGTCTCGGCCCAGCCCCTTAATCACACACACACAGATAGTAATCAGCTAACTATTTATTGAATAATAAAAAACAGGTGAAAAGGTAAATTGTCCATAAAAAGTATCAAAAAGTTCAATCCAAAATAGGTAAAGCGTCCGTAGGTAAAATCCAAAGGCAACCGTGGCAAGGCACCCCAAAACTATGCGGATCAAGGACTTGGTCCATGGCAAAGAACAAGGCAAAGTTCATGAACAACTCCAAGAAACTACTTGGCAAGGCTCGAGCCAGCAACTTGGCTCCCTGGAACTCCGCTCGCTTCACTCCTCTTAGAATAGAAGTGGCCGAGCTACTGAGGATCCGTTCCCATGGATCCTACACTTAATCCCCATGACGGGCCCCCCCCACGCTCTAGGATTCTGCGCCAATCTGTGCTACGGGACTGCGCGCCTCTCTGGCGCTCTAGGCTGCGGTGCCAATCCCTCCTGCTAGACTCAATGCTCCGTCTCCTATCAAAGCTCCGTCCTTGCCTCCCAGCACCTGGGTCGCTATCTTCATGAGAGCTGAACTCCCTTTCAGCTTCCATGGGCTCATCCTCCACTGTTTCCTTGATTCTCTCCTGCGACCCGTAACCACCTGGTTTCTCATCATTGTCAGAGTCATCACTCTCAGGGTCAGCCTGAACCTCCCAGCTAGCATAGCCGTCAGGCCATTCATCATCCCAGGCCAAGCTCTCTGTGGGAGAGGAAGGCCCAGCTAACTCATCAGCCCCTTCCTCCATGTCCTCATTAACTGCAGCTGGCCCTAATGCAAGTGGGACCCCCGGTGCTGCCCCCCTGCCCCCCAGGCACGAAAGGGAACTGGGGTGCTACAGCTTGTGTCCATTTCACAATCCCAGCAGTGTATCTAATGACGGGAATGGCCCAGGTGTTGATAGCCTTGATCGTATTTCCACCATTTAATTTGCTCTTCAAAACCTTTCCGACTCTTTGACTTTCTGACTTTCTTTCTGACTTTCTTTGCTGACCACATTTTTCACATGCCCATGCTTGATATTGTCCAACTGTAGTATGCCCAGATATTTATAGGCTTCAGGCTGATTGCATTTTATGGTTTGTCCATTCGGCATCTCTATACCTCACTATCTATAATTTTCCCTTTCTTTAATGCCACTGTGGCACATATATCTAGGCCAAACTCCATATTGATGTCAGTGCTGAAGATTCTGACTGTGTTGGTCAGTAACTGGATTTCAGTTTCTGATTTTCCGTAAAGCTCATCCATGTACAGTGTGGAAATTGTTGGTGAATTTCTTGCTGTTTGGTAGCCTAGGTTTGTTTTCCATAAAATTATTGACAGTGGGCTCATTGCAATGATGAACAGCAGTGGTGGCAATGAGTCGCCTTGGAAAATTCCTCTCTTGATGTTAACCATTCCATAGCTTTTGTTGCCCACAAACAACTCAGTTTTCCATTGTTTCATTGCATTTTTGGCAAACTTTCTAATATTTTCACAAACCCCAATGACAGCTAGACATTTAATAATCCAACAGTATGGAAGTGAGTCAAGAGTTTTTTTGTAATCAATCCAATTATTATTATATTATTATTTATTATATACCCTGCTTTACCATTCCCGAAGGGGACTCAAAGCAGCTTAACATTAAAAAAACATTCGTACACAATTTAAAATATATAATTATACAAACATTACAACAGAATTAAATATAAACAGCATTAAAATCACAATAAAAACCATTCAAATATATTCAATGCATGTTCAAAGCTAAAACCACACCACTATCTGAATTGATCTTTAAAACCTTCTTCTTTGAAAGCCTGACTGAATAAAAAAGGTTTAGCTTGCCACCAGAAGGACAGCAGGGAGGGGGCCGTTCTGACTTCCCTGGGCAGGGAATTCCAGAGTTGAGGGGCAACCACTGAGAGGACCCACTCTCTTGTTCCCACCAACTGAGCCTCACCTGAAGATCTCAAAGCCCAGGAGATCTGGGCCCTGGGGATGTGTGGTCAGCCAAATAGCCTGGACCTGAATCATCTCTAGAGCTTTAAAGGTCAGAACCAGCACTTTGAATTGTCCCCAGTAACAGACTGACAGCGAGTGGAGCTGCTGCAATAGGGGGGGTTGTCTGCTCCATGTAGCCAGCCCCAGTGACTACAGCTGAAGTTTCTGAGCACTCTCTAGAGGCAGCCCCATATAGAGTGCATCACAACAATCCAGACACGATGTAACGAATGCATGTACCACCATGGGCAGATTTGGCTTCTTGAGGAATGGGCACAGTTGGCACATAAGTTGTAATTGTGAAAGGCCCTCCCGGCCATTGCCGGCACCTGGGCCTCCAGGTTCACTTAGGTTTATTTAGTTTTGGACTTTGTTGTATTTTTGCTCCATGAACAACACAGATGCTCTGAATACGTTTCGTGGTCCATCTAAGTAATTTTTCTATGTCAAACAAATTGAAGGTAAACCCAGTTAAAACTGAGATTCTATGGCCTGGTCGACCATTACAATTAGCCTGTCCATTGTCCACCTTTGATGGAGAACTTCTAACTTCTTCCACTAAGGTGAAAAGCCTTGGTGTTATATTGGACTCTCAATTGATGGAGGCTCAGGTAACTGCTATTAGCAAGCAGGCCTTTTTCCACCTTCGCCAGGCAAGGCTACTGGCGCCCTACCTACCAACAGAGGCCTTGGCAATAGTAATCCATGTTACGGTTACTTCGAGGCTGGATTACTGTAATGCACTGTATGTTGGCCTTCCTTCGTCAGTGACCTGGAAGATCCAAGTTGTCCAAAATGCGGCTGCCAGATTACTCCCGAAAACACCCATGAGACGTCATATAATGCTGACCTTACAACGTCTGCACTGGCTCCCAATTGAATCAATTTATTACGTGATGAGTCAATCAATCAATTGATCAATTGATATCAATCAATCGATTGATTGATTGATATCAGCAATAATTATCCAGTTGATCAATTGATTGATTGATTGATATCAGCAATAATTATCCAGTTGACTGGTAATAACCAGTTTGTTATGAGCTAACCAGTTTGTTATGAGCTTTCGGAGCATGACATGCAAAAGATGATAGAGACTTCTAATGCACATTGCACATCTTTCTTTCTAATACTATCCAAACAAAAATGCAGGTTTTAGTCTTAAAGAAAAGCTGTGCATTTTTAAAATGAGGTTTACAGTAAATTAAAATTTCCTGTTGAAATAACTAATAAGCTCAGAGCAAGTGCATGGCAGTACATAGTTGGAATGCTGCACTTTATGTACAATATTAAATTTGTGGAAGCTTAAACTTGAATTACTCTGGTTTTTAATTGTGGAAATGTTTTAGAGGGAAATGAAAGGGTTTCTTTACATCTCTGCACTCCTGCAGCGTAGGCATTCTGGTACTTTCCCTTCAGATTTAGGAAAGCAAGCAATGCATTCTCCCTGGGGGGTTGACAAGACCGGGCATGTGCTTGATCTCCCGATTTTAAACTTTCTACAGATAAATTACTGTATAATTGTTTCACCTTTCAGTCAGTATTTTCTGGTCTTTCACCATTTCTGTGCATTAGCTGTTTCAGCATATTCGATTTCTGTACTTTGTCTAAATTGTCAGTCAAAATATTATGTTAAATTTCAAGCAAATCAGTGACATTAGAGATATATTTATCCTTATTAATTATTTTAAGTTGTTGCTTCCCTTTGTGAAAGAAAGGATTGTGTTCAAAGACCTTGGGCATCCTAAACAACATGGAGGATTAGTCGACCCATATTTTTTAGGGTTGATTTTTTCAGACTTACACATGAGCATATAGAGTACTTTCTTTTGCACCTTGTTCAAGTGTGGTGGCGATGCACACCTAATTACAGCATAATTACATAGTAATTCCTATCATGTGTATTTGGAACTAAGTCGCACTATATTTGCAGAGATTTTCTAGAACATAAAAGTAATTGGAGTGAAACGCATAGAGATGCACATTCATGTAAACATTTCTTCTGCTGACAGATTGGTATGGACTAACAAGACAGAACTGCTATATGTTGAAGCAATGCTGTATGTTTAAAACACTTGTCAAAAGATTATATCTGTGGTGAAAATGTATTTGGAATGTAATACATTAGCTTTACTCACTGTAAAAACAGAAAAAATAAACTTGATTAGAAAGTTAGAACAATACTCTTCTAATTTCTATATGCGTCCATTTTTTAAAATGAGAAGCAACATAGTAAAATAAGCAGAAAACAAATGCTCCAAAGTTTTTGCTCCAAAATAAATTGTTTGTATGATTCTACTCTTAATATATTTAAATTAAGCTCTCTTTTTGTATTTAAAGCTGTCTTTTGGGGAGATATTGCCTTAGATGACGAAGACTTAAAAATCTTTCAGATTGACCGGACAATTGATCTCACACAGCATTCCAATGAGAGAGAGAGACACAATACAGGTAAGCTGCTAAAGATTTTGATTGGTTTACATAAAGAGATCATTCTATACACTTGCTTTCTTATAGACCGTAATACAATTTCTAGAAAAAAATCTTATTGATGTGATTTAATAAGTCATAGAGATACAAAGAGATTGTGATGCATTTGTGATTTGATTTTCTGTTTCTTACAGTGGGGACTTGACCTTTTACAATCAATTCAACTTTTTTTTTAAAAAACACACACAATTAAATACAATCCAAAACCAGCAAGTCAACTGGCAGCAGCAAGGATAGAGGGTGATAGAAAGAGGGCAGTTTGAGAGGTCACAGTTCACAAATCAGCCAAGTCCAAAGACTTATAAGAATAAAATATGTGGCAATGAAACGCCACATCTATAACTCAAACTAACTTTCAGAAAATCTTCTATTCCTTTATGAGGGGAAGAACTTTCTTTCAGTGACTTGAGTATGTGGTCAGGTTCATGAAGGAAGAAGTGATCTGTTAGGTATCTTGACCTTACATTATGCAAGATTTACAAGGCTTTGAATTAAGCTCAGAAATGGACCAGGACCCAGTGAAATAGAGCTAACAAGTGTCCAATTCTGACATTTAAGGAAAATAAGTTGGTGGTACATTCATTGTTCATACATGTTGTCTTTCCACCGGCAAACTTTGACATTTGGCACAAAGACTAGCACCCATTCTGTCCATCTCCCCCAAAGAGCTAAAGACATGGATGTTCTACTGTGCTTTTGACTAAGCAATTCCCCTGATAACTTGGCATCCAGCTAGGACTAAAAGATATTGTCCTTGCACTTTACTATAGTTCTGTACTGAAAGTTATAATCACTCTATCTAACATTGCCCTCTATTCTTGCTGCTGCCAGTTGACTTACGCACTTTATCTATCAGCCCTATCCCCACAATTGATTTGCACCTGTCTGCCCACCTATGCCCAGACACTGATCATTATTGCGAGATCATGTCTGCTTTTATATTTTGTCATGATGTTTTTATTTGTTTTATGCTGTTGTTTATGTATTTTGATGTGTTACATTTTAACTAAGTTGATCTGGGTTGTCCCCCTGTAAACTGCCCCAGTCCCTTCAGGGAGATAGAAGTGGGGTACAAAAATAAAGTTGTTGCTGTTGTTGCTGTTGTAATAATAATAATAGGACTTCTAAGCACATGTACTTAACTGCACTTATGAGCGCCCTTTACAGACTGGTCACTGGATACATTAATTAGAATCTCCCATCAGAATTTTGTACTAAATGCAAGTAATCAGGTGGCAGAAGTTGGGAGGAGAAGAGCAGTCTTGAGGAACATATACATTTTATGTTCATATGCATTTGATCTAAACAACTGAATGGAGTGAATAAAGTTATTTCTTTATTTTATTT
Source organism: Anolis apletophallus (assembly GCA_030556195.1). NCBI lineage: Eukaryota > Metazoa > Chordata > Lepidosauria > Squamata > Anolidae > Anolis > Anolis apletophallus. The sequence goes on along the minus strand of JARBWK010000012.1, from coordinate 47,998,433 downwards.
ACTATATTTATAACCTATCCTTCTCACCCTGAAGGAGACTCAGAGTGGCTTACAAACTAAGGCAAAAATTCAATGCCGCATTGTGTGCATAACAATAAACATTATTATGTGCACAATAAACATTATTATGTGCACAATAAACAATAAACAAGTGGCTATCATTCACATTAATCCTGGTTTAAAGTGGTAAGCCTTTGGCTATGTTGAATTCCTATGGTTAAATCTTCATCCAACCAGTGCTCTGTAGTTGTCCCTGGACATATATTTATGTAGATAATGCCATGCTGGTGATATCTGCATTCACAATGACACACTTTCCAGTCTCTGTCATGGGAATTGTAGCATGAGAAGTGCTGACTGTATACAGTGACTATCCTATCCTGCATATTAAGACTAGGAGAAATAGGACTGCAACTTACAGGGTTTTCCATGGGAAGAAATTCCGGGAATGGCTTGTTAATACATGGCAGCAGCTGTGTAAATAGTTGGCTTATATTAGCATGTCTGGGAAGTACAGTGCAAAGAGGAGGAACACCCTTATTAGTAAGTGTTAACTGCAGCAGAGACAAACTTAGCTGTGGTGCATTCCAAATTTGGGGAGAAATTGGCACAAACAGCTGAAATGAAATTAATATCCTTATTGCACTTTCTGGTGTCTCCCAACAAAGTATGCAGGGTAGTTATGCCATTCTGTTTCAAGTCAACCCCATACCTAAAGGAAGAGGGAGATATGCTACGTACCTGCTTGTCTTTGCCTACCCCTGTCATTAGACATCTTCAGTAAAACAGAGGATGCTATCACAGAATGAGTTGGAGGAGGGGACTCTTTTGATAGTCTTCCCTACTTTGGTGAGAGAAGTGTTCCTATGATATATATATAGTCTTTTTTTATTAGCCCACTGGCCGTATCAAATTTTTTTGACATACACATACAGTACAACATACGTTAAAATAAACAAGCAGTTAACACGATTAAAACTTGATTACGTTAAAAATAGTTAAATGTTCCTATTAATTCTTAAAGGATGTTTATTCAAGACATTGTAGTATAATTAGAATGATCATTTTAAAAGGTTTTTTGTGTAAATCATGGAAAATATGACATTTAATCCTTGCCTCCAACCAAGGCATTTCAAGTGAGCTATAGTGCATTCTTCTTGATACCTTTTAGAAAAATGTTTATGTGCCTTAATTTTAGCCTTGGACAAAAACGATCCCAATTTGCAATGCAACTTTAAGTCAAATCTTTGCTAAACATAGGTAGAAACATGGAACAAAATGAGCCTCACACTGGTTCCTTTTCTCTTCTGGTTTTTAGTCAAGTGTCAGAATTCCCAATTTTGAAGTTCTTCACTTGAAGTTGGGTGGCTAAATCAACAAACAAAGTGAAGAAGTACTTAGGAGGTAACTCCTGAGGTTGTTTCTTGTTCCCGGCTAATGCCTGAAGAGAAGGGCCAGTAAAACTTCTCCTGAGAGCAGGGCATCAGGACCATGGACAGTTCATTAGGAAGCTGGAGGCGTTCATAGAACACTGAAGTGTGGATGTTGTTTTAGCTGGGATTTGGAACCAACCTGAGGTCTCAGGGTCCTTCCACACAGCCACATAACCCAGTATATCAAGGCAGATAATCCATCATAGGATTTTTCATTATATCACACCTTCCCAATAGTTGTTTCTGGGCCACAATAATCCATTCGAATGGAGGCTTTGGGGTTTGAAACAAGTTCATGATAGTATATTGTTTACATTAGTTAACTCGGGAATGAATATTTGATTTAATAGAAGCAAAATCTTCACAAGATGCCTAATCAAATCCCTAATTTATTAAAATAAAACTTGTGCAGATGGTATGACCAACTACAAAACACTATGCAGTTGCAAACACATGTACATCATTTTAGGTAGAAATGGGCTTAAAGAAAATATGTGACGCCCTTTTGCTTTTTCCTCAGGAATATTTCCAGAATCTATTCTAATATTTATTTTATTTCATTTATTTCAGGATTTTACCCCGCTCTTCTCAACCCCCGAGGGGGGACTCAGAGCGTCAATATGTTCTGTTCTTTTCTTCTCTTTATTTGGATACAGAATGTGGGGTGTTGCCTGAGACAGAAGGGGAGGGAAGCGGTTCAGGACTATGGAGGGTTAGGTATGCTATCATTACTATGGCCAGTGGGATTATCTAGTGCAGGAATTGATAATTTAAGCATTTTATTTTAATTCTGCAAGAACCTGTTTTGGGGTGCATCCTATTCAAACTGTGTCAGTTTTTGTGTATGTTAAATTCACTATGAATTTCCAGGCACTTTTAGTTCTTAATTTAAAACAATACATTTTGGTGAAGATGCAACCCGGAATAAGTTTTCAGTAAAGCAAGTGAATGTTCTAAATCAGTGGCTCCCAACCTTTTTTTTAAACCAGAGACCACTTGATCAGAGGCCACTTTCCAACATTAGTACCAAAAAGGGTTACGAATCAGTTTTTTAGATTCAGTTTGGTTATTTGAGGTGCTGATTCAGAAAATTGCATTGGATAGACCACATCAGCTCTAGTTCCTGATACAGGACATATACTATCCAATAGTTACCATCTGCTCGCCCACAGAAAACCATATTTAATAATCCTCTGCACTATAAGAGGGTTTTCTGAGACCAGTTGCTCTCGTTGCAATGGTGTAGTAAAGGTGAGGACACAGACCATATTTTAGTTGTTGTGGACTACAGGTTGGAAACCACTGTTCTAAATTTTGTCCCCAGTGGGATAGTGGCCACCAAAAGGGCCTGGGAAACAAATTATTATTTTTTTATATCAAAAACATTGCATAAATGTTGATAAAAATAGAACGAGCACAAGCGGCTAACTATCTTTTGACCTAAAACGGGCAACAGCAACAGCACTGTGTGTAGCCTCCAACAATTCTTCCTCTGTACATGAGACAGGGTATAGTGGACAAGCTTACAGATGCGGTGTTGCCTGTTCTGCTCCACAGTCACATAAGGTGGGGGATTCTTTTAGGTACTGCCATTTTGCCAAGTTGTCTTTTGATCTGCCCACTCTGCTTCTGAGTCTGTTCAGGGACTCAATGGCTTACAAGTGGCTTACTGTTCATATCTTCCCCACACCTGTGCCCTTTACACTACATAATTATGATTCCACTTTAACTGCCATGGCAACATCCTATGGAATCCTGAGGTTTTCAGTTTTGATGATGATGTCGATTAGATGATGACGATTAGATAATACCTACCATAGCATTGTAAGAGGATGTTTCAACCGAGAAACGTTCTTGGAGAAAAGGCACTTATATCTTGCTTCTTCCACTGTGATTGTCAGCTAACCAGGATTAAATGACCTGACCCGCATTTCTCCCAATAGCAATGCAGGTCAGGTCATTTAATTCAGTTTGTTATTCAGTGATTCAGAGATCAAGAGATGAAACATTCATAACTTTGGAAACAAATGCATCATCTATTAGTATCAATACGTAAGCCAGTAACTAAAGGAACCAGTACCCGTTCAAAATTGGCTGTGTTCTCTCTCAGCATTCTACTCCGTTCATATGTACCTCTCTGGAGACAGTCTTTGTATTGTGTCTATTTGGATTTCTAAAAGATTGCTCTTTGTTAATTAACACAGAGGTAATTAATGGACTATTTTGAATACATTCATTCATTTTTGCTTATATTTTTTTGAAGTCACCTATCTGCTTAACACAGTAATTTCTTTGATCTTTTCATAGATCTCAATTTAAAATGGTAATAGACTCAGCAAGATGCCCGTCTTCTTTCCCTCAACAAATAGTTTTAATTTTCTTTGAACTATTTTTCAGATTATTTTGCTGACAATACACAAAGCAAAGCAAACATCTTCTTTGACTTCTCAATACCAGCGATTGACTTGATTATCTTGCATTTTTTACTTTGATTCACAGATGTTTCAAACTGTGTTATAATTATCCTGCCATCTTTTACAATATGGAGCTTCTCTCAAATTAGTTTTCTTCATGCCATCTACAGGAAACATAATTGTTGCAATAACTAGTATAATGCCTTTTAAAAATGAATAATAATGTACGTTATCTGTTCATTGATCGGGCTTTAGTGTTGAACTTCATCTACTTAGAAGTAAGCCACACTGAATAAAGTTTGACACACTTTAAAGTAGATAATATGTATAAGATTGCATGATTATAGCTCAATTCTTGAATTACTGATCCACGAATAAGCGCCATTAAAGTCAGTGAGATTTATTTCTGAATGTTTGTGCATATATGCATGAATACATATGTGCTCTATATATTTGACATATATTCTCTCTGTACACACACACACACACACACACAATTTGGTCAAATTCTTCTGTTTCTTTCTTGTATGTTTTTGTTTCATATATTAAATTATAGTCTGGAAATGATAGTATCAATGGGCAGTAAATGTTTTTGGTCTTATTCAGTGCATAGTGATACTCACAAAATAGCTAATGGTAAAGGAATGTCCTAGACCATTGCCTCATTCTCTTAAAATCTCAGCAAAAATTCGAGAAATGTTTCTCAAGGGTTCCTGCCACTATGTGACAGTGTAATAGAAATAATTAGACAGATTACGCAGCAATTGTGTAAATGTGTTTGCCATATATAGTACTGGGCACTTTGTTTTACGCCTGTGAACACTGTCATTTGGGGAGCTTGTATGAAGACTACATGTCCAAAGAATTTGGAGAATTGCTCAAATGGCCAACCTGTTTTTCATTGCTCCTTGTTCAGCTTATAGTCCTGTGCATCCTTTATTGGAAACGAATTGAACACAGTGGACTTATCTTTTGAAACAACATGCACTGTTTTGTGATTTAAACCTTTCATTTCTTCAAGACTTCCCATAATATGCTTCAGGGAGAGTGGTTTAACAGTTGGCAATATTTTGATTAACAATATTTTTATTAATAACTAGCTGTACCCGCCACACATTGCAGTGGCCAACCTTCCCTCCCGCTTTCTCTCTTCCTTCCTTTCTTTCTCTCCTTCCTTCTCTTCCTCTTCCCTTCACCCCCCCCTTTTAATTTCCATTCCTCTTTCGCCCCTTTCTTCCTTCTCTACTTATTCTTGGATTGCAACTCCCAGCAGTTCTCCTTCTCAATTTACCTATCTGCCTACCTACCTACCTATCTCTATCTAATCTATCTATCTTATCTATCTGGATGATTGCTGGGAGTTGTGGTCCAGGAATAGGAAATTGGAAATATGCAAGGATTGGGATGCTCTCAAAGAAATCCAAGGAGAAGAAAGCTTGCAGCTTGGAACAGGCATGTAGCTGGGGGGGGGGGGTTAGGGGGCTCCAGCCCCCCTCCCCAAATTCTCAGGGTGCTCCACGAGAAGGCGTTACTGGTACATTATTTAAACTGTTATGTTTACTCATATCATGATCTGATCACCATGCTCATTATATTCCACATTCATGGAGTTATTGGGATAACAATACAAAAAGTTTGCTAGGGTAGACCCTCTTCCACCCAGTCTCAGCCCCCCCAACCAAACTCAGCCCCCCCCCCCCAAATCAAAATCCTGGCTACGGCCCTGGCTTGGAAGCAGTGCATTTGGATCATACTCATCTCCTAAAGGGCCTAGTCTAGGGGATGCTGGGAGCTGTAGTCTGGAAGATAGTGTGGATATGCTATTGTGTGTTTTGTTTTTCCAGGGGGAGTTGTTTTGCGCATGTACTGTAGCGTCTTTTTGCTTTTTTTTGCTTTTAAGTCCCTTCCTCTGTGTTTTTCAGTGTTTTTATGAGTAAAGGTCACTTCTTGGCCTGATAGGTATATTGTGTCAAAATTTTGTGTTGATTTGTCTAGTGGTTTTTGAGTTATGTTAATCCAACAAATGAACATTATATTTTTATTTATATAGATGGGAATCAAAACAGGTATTTTGTGAAGTTGCTCAAGAGTTTTCTGAATAGCTTGTTTTCTGAATAGCTTGTTAGTGTGTTGTCGAAGGGTTTCATGGCCAGAATCGCTGGGTTGCTGTGAATTTTCCAGGCTGCATAGAATTTGGCTATCTTGATTAGCATTTAGCATTTAATAGCCTTGTGGCTCCAAAGTCTGGCTGATTGCTGTCTGGCTACCAGTACTTAAAAATAGGACAGTGAATAAAGAGCAACACTCAAAAAACAGGGGAATTCTAGCCAAGAATAAATCAGGGCCAGCTAACACCTCCCAACAAAGGATCCCCTGCAGCAATCAGTCAAGCTTTGAAGCTACAAGGCCATTAAATGCTAATCAAGGTGATCAAATTCAATGTTTGCACTTGCCTCAAACAGACAAGAGTTCATTCTTTCATGCTGGAAATTCTACAGATATATAGTATCTTACAGGAGTACATTTATGTTAATAATTTAATATTTTGCAAGGAAAATCACCTTTCTTACAAATGTTTATGTTTGTTTTATAGTCTTTGAAACTTCTAGATATATAAATCTCCATTTCCCTAAAAGAACGGCATGGCATACCAGCCGTAGTACAAGATTGCCAATGTCAATGTGGAGAAGGGCAATACTTCAGACAGTATTTAGATGATATAATTGTTGTGAATTGTTGGAATACCAAAGCTACACTGGCTGACATTATAGAATGTGCTCTGAAAATACTTTAGATGGCAACTATGTTTATGTTTCATTCTCGGTTCCTAAAAGAATTTGAATGTAAATTGCCCCAAGAATCTTCTGCAATGTTAAAGCTACATTTTGTCAGCTACACCCAATATTAGGAAAATTCTCTTTCCCCCACTTCAGTTTAGTATAAACATGTGGTACATGGATGTGCGCAACTTCTCATTGTATTTTCTCTTTTTAAAAGGTGGCTTTGGAGAACGTGGAGTATCAAAAAAAAGTGATGCCCTCCATCAGCTTATAGACAGGATACGAAGATTTGGTTCAGGTATTATGCTATTTCAGTGTCTCTTAATTTAAATTTTACCATGCCAAAAATGAGAATACTGTGAAACATAAAGTTGTCCCCAGTCCATATATTTCACTTGTGTTTACACAAAAGATGTGTCAGCTTCATTCAGTAGAAGGACATAACACATAAGCACAAAGGCATGTGTGCAAATTGTGTTCATCTGCTAGGATCAATACAGTAACTTTTATGAGTTGGACAATTCTGCATGTGTGTAGGTAATGTAGTAATTTTCTTAAAAGTAATGAGCAAATCATTAAAAAGAATGAGATCGTTACCTAAGTCAGTTCAGGTCCAGGCTATTTGTCTGACTGCATCCCCTTGTACGAGCTGGCCAGGGCCCTGAGATCTTCAGGAGAGGCCCTTCTCTCGGTCCCACCTCCATCTCAAGCTCGGTTGCGGGAATGAGAGAGCAAGTCTTCTTTCTCAGTGTCTGCACCTCGACTCTGAACTCCCTGCCCAGAGAAGCCAGAATGGCCACTTCCCTGCTATCCTTCCAGCAGTGGACTAAAACCTTTTTATTCAAACAGGCATTTAAAGAAGAAGGCATTTAAGATCATGTCGGGCTGCTATGATTTTATATGCCTTTATGATTTTAGCATGAATTGTTTTTAATATTAATGATGTTTAATATTGTTTTAATATTTGTATATTTTAAATTGTATTGTAATGCTTTTAATTGTGAGGCACTTTGAGTCTCCATATGGAGAGGAAGTGAAGGAAAGGAAGGAAAGGCCCTTTAAGGCTGGAGGGAGAGAGGACAGAGGAGGGAAAGCGCCTTGGAGAGCAGCAACAGCAAACCCCACAAAATAGCAAAAATACCATGATATATATTTTAAATTAATATTTTTTGAAATCCACAAAACAGCAAGTCCGCAATAAGTGAACTGTGAAGTAGCGAGGGAACAGTGTATAGGAAAATAATTGCTTATACCTTTTCTCTTAGTGACATTTTAAGTATTTTTCAACCAGTATCCATTGTGATTGTCATTTCAGGTTTTGAACAAAGCAATATAACTAAGGGAAGATCAAGTCTAGCATTCTCTGAGAGCTTTGAGAGGAAAAGGATTCCCAGAGCAGCTACATCGCGCACAGAAAGAATATGGCCAGGGGGTGTCATCCCATATGTCATAGGAGGAAATTTCACAGGTAAGAGAGAAAATGGGAGTCATGAAGGAACTGACCCTTCAGATTAGTAGAAAAAGTTATAATGAATCAGATTCAAAAGTCTTGGATTGAATTATATTTCTTGTTTTTTTCTTTTTCTTTTTCGCAAATACCAGCTATGCTCAACATATTTCTCAGTCCTGACCTTTAAGATATTTGCATATCCTGGTTGTTAGGAATTGTGGGAATTGAAGTCCAAAACACTTGGAGGGCCGAAGTTCTCCCATGCCTGGTGTGTAGGATCACACATACTGTTTCTCACCCAAATATAGTGTTATATATTCATCTTATGTCACTTCTATGTATATACATGAGCTGCGAATTAATAGCTTTTGAAAACATAGTCTTGGTTTGCAAAATTTACATTGTCTACAAGAGGTTTTTTAATTGTTCATTTTTCTGCAGTATTGGATTGTTTGAAATGTTCCTCATTACTTGAGCTTCAAAATAATTAAGTTAATTTTAATATAGTTGGTTTAAAATACATTTAAAATTGGTTTATTTCATTGCAAACATTGATTTCAGGTAGCCAGCGTGCAATGTTCAAGCAAGCAATGCGGCACTGGGAAAAATATACCTGTGTTACATTCATTGAGCGAAGTGATGAGGAAAGTTACATTGTGTTTACATACCGGCCTTGTGGGTAAGTTTGTATAGATGTTGCTGGTTATAAATGATTGAAAATGTTGCTTTGAGAATCTGAAGCATGGTAGTAGTTAAAGTTGAAGTTAAATCAGTGTCACATAAAATAGTTATGGAATACATAAACTTAATGTATTTCTGCCCTCTTCTCCAAGACCTGCTGTAAGTAAGCATATAGATCAACCGACATAATCTAGATCGCAGTGTGCCACTGTCAATTAGGAAGATACTTAAGGAGCAAATAACTTCCAGTGACTCCAATAAATGAAATTATGAACACATTTCAAGGAAAACCTAACACACTCCCTCCCAAATTGTGCGTCTGTGCTATATGCATTTTCTTAACACTCTTTATAATGGTTTCTTCATATACTGAATAGACCGCTGTTTTGATAAACCAGTTGGCTATGCATAATTGTCCTCATAGTTATTGGTAGTTGTATCCATGCTCCTGAGAGAACCCAATATAGGGGTTCTCTTTCAGTACTTTCACAAGTGAAGGGGAATTCTAGTGCAATAGAAACTGTAACCATGGATTTCCACAATGTTTTTAGCCCTTCATAATTAAAATCGAGAGTATTCATCTTGGATAGCAAAGTTGGTATATTTCATCAATAATCTGGACATGTTTTCTGTATGAAGAGTAACAAAGTTAGTTTGGTGACCGCATCACAAAGGCCAGGTTTGTCGCCAGACAGAGGAGGAATGGGGTGAATCTGTTGCCCTGTGCACTGCTCCCTTGTGGCAACGCTTTCCCCATCACTTGTGGGAAGTGCCACCCTTCCTGCGAGGACCTGTGCTGGTTCCATTGGAGCCAACATAACATGGGCAGGTTCCAGTGTTGGGAGAGAAGGGTCCAAGGACACTTCCACATCCTCCACCAGAAATTGCACAACATGGTGTGATGGCCAGTGTGGAGCTCCATCCCTTAGGACAGTGGTTCTCAACCTTCCTAATGCAGTGACCCCTTAATACAGTTCCTCGTGTTGTGGTGACCCCCAACCATAAAATTATTTTCATTGCTACTTCATAACCAATTTTGCCACTGTTATAAATAGTAATGTAAATATCTGATATGCCAGGTGTATTTTCACTCACTGGATCAAATTTGGCACAAATACCCGATGTGCCCACATTTGAATATTGGGGGGGGGGGGGTTGATTTTGTCCTTTGGGAGTTGTAGTCGCTGGGATTTATAGTGCACCTACAATCAAAGAGCATTCTGAACTTAACCAATGATGGAATTGAACCAAACTTGACACACAGAACTCCCATGACCAACAGTCTCCTAAATCCTGAGAGCACTGTGAACTCAGACAATGATGGATTTAGACCAAACTTGGCAATATGCCCAAATATGAACACTGGTACAGTTTGGGAAAAGAGACTTCATATTTGGGAGTTGTAGTTACAGGGATTTATAGTTCACCTACAGTCAAAGAGCATTCTGAGCCCCACCAATGATAAAATTGAGTCAAATTTCTCACACAGAACCCCCATGAACAACAGAAAATACTGTCTTTTCTGATGGTCTTTGGCGACCCTTCTGACATCCCCTCACGACCCCCCCCCCCCGGGGTCCCGAACCCCAGGTTGAGAAACACTGCCTTAGGATGCTAAAATTGTCCCATCTGATGAAGCCCTTGAACTTCAAAATATAGAGCAATAATAAAAACAATTTGTGCACATTTATATATTGTTTACATGGATAAATTTAAAAAGAACTTTTGATGCCATTTTTGACTGAAAAGCAATCTGCAAATGGTCATACTTGTAATAACTGAGTATGTAATTTCATCAGATAACTTTCTATTTGGGATTTTTCATTCTTTATTCTAGGGCTACAAAGTGTTTTGGTGAAGTTATTATTTTATGCTAAATAATAATAATAGTAATAATAATAACTTTATTTATATTCTGCTCTATCTCCCCGAAAGGGACTCGGCGGATTCCAAACAAAAAAGGCAAACATTCAATGCCCAAATACATCAACAAACATCCATACCAACAAAATTTAAACAACCCAAGATATAAACACGTATTATAACTTAACAAACTCAAATTTTAAAAAACATGGTAGGAAATGCTTGTAAATGTTACACTTCTATTGCTTTATAAAATGCTTGAAGCTGAAATATTATATTTACTTACCTGAAAGTAACAGGTATTGAATTTAGTGAACTTACTTTGAAGTAGACATGCATTGGGTAACGTGGGTCAATGATAACATCTTTTACTGTTCAACAGCAGACAGAAGCACTTGACCTGCTTTTGATTCCAAACTCTTTTAATCTCCTTTAAGCCCATATTCATGGCTTAACTCCCAGAAATGTGAAGAAATATTATTACCCAAACAGTGTGTTTAAAGACATGACCACATTGCCTCATTTTCTGTTAGGGTGTCAGTTATTATGCTCCATTTGCCATTATTGATCAGCTAGAAAGATTAAATGGAATTAGAGATTCATAAATAGTTCGTGCCTTTAACTGCTGTCTGATGCAATAAAGATTAAGGGGATCATGATCTGGAAAGTCAGCTATTGGAACAGTTTAGAAAGAAAACCTAGAATTCATACTGTAGAGCGATTACTGGGCTTTGGTCCAAGTCCACCTAGGCTATGTGTTTGCAAAGGTGATATAGACAAGTACATTATTTTGGGTTGTCACTTTTTGTTTTTTCTTTGGATCCCTTACCCTTTGACCCATTGCCGCTGTCCTCATTGTTCTAGTCCACTTAATTGGATGAATTCGTTGTATACTTGGCAGGCCATTCAATGTAGGCAGTTCCAATGACCCTGTTGTAACCTATACTACAGCCAGTATTTTAAGATTCAGTTAGTATTAATTGCTATTTGTTTTTAACATCCATCTAATTGTTAGCTGTGTGTATCCTTACAATTTAACAAATGCGCATAGTATACCATTAAAATGGTCATTATGAGATTTTTTTTTAACGGAATAGTAAGTCTGTACATTAATGCAACTTCCAGGTTTATTTTTTGCATGTTGGAGGGGATACTCTTTATTCTTTGGGGTGCTGCAAGATGCGATTGCATCCCCATACAGTTTTGTGTCTGAATAAATCAGAATAAATAATTAAATCTGAGTAAATCAAATTGTGATAGCCCTTCGGAATTAAAAATGATGGCCCCTTTGAGTGAATTGCTCTTCTTTTTCTTTAGCTGCTATGCACAATGCAAGAAGCAGGCCTCAATTTTTAAACTTTTTATGAGTAGTTTGGCATATTTTAGAATTGTGCTCCTCCCATATGTATCTGTCAGAATTTTAATGTCATCAGAAGAAGACCCACATTAAATTCCAAATTCAGCATGAAGTAATAGCGGTACTTCTGACTATTCGTTACCCAAGGAAATTCATGAGGTCACCAAAAGTAGACAGACAACTTGAAGGTACATGTGCACAAACAGAGTGCAAGGACACTTTCAATTTTGTAAAACTTTGTTCTGATTTGGAGAGAGCTCCATCCTACTGTCATAGAATGAGACACCCCTTCTGTTTAGACTACTAACCACAACCACAAGATCTCTGATGCTCCCATACTACAAAATTAATCAAGCCAACTTTTTAAATACAGTATTGCATATTCACACGGCTGCCCCGTCATCAGGAGGAGGCAGGTTGCTCAGGAGGCACATGTGCTGTATTTTCTGTTTTGCTCAGTTCCTGCCTTTCTTTGCCTAGGCCAGCATTTTTCAACCTGATGGTCGGGACCCGGGGGGGTCACGAGGGGGTTTCAGGGGGGTCGCCAAAGACCATGAGAAAACACTTATGGAAATATTGATTATTCATGCCAAGTTTGGTCCAGATCCATCGCAGTTTGAGTCCTCTGGATGTAGGTGAACTACAACTCCAAAACTCAAGGTCAATGTCCAGTAAACTCTTCTAGTATTTTCTGTTAGTCATGGGAGTCCTGTATGCCAAATTTGGTTCAATTCCATCATGGGTGAAGTTCTCAGTGCTCTTTGCTTGTAGGTTAACTATAAATCCCAGCAACTACAACTCCGAAATGACAAAATCAATCCCCCCTTTTACCCCACAAATATTCAAATTTGGGTGTATTGGGAATTTGTGCCAAATTTGGCTCAGTGAATGAAAATGCAGCCTTCATTTCAAATATTTTCATTACGATTCATAACAGTAGCAAAATTACAGTTATGAAGTAGCAACGAAAATAATTTTATGGTTGGGGGTCACCTGTATTAAGGGGTTGCAGCATTAGGAAAGTTGAGAACCACTGGCCTAGGCAAAACAGGGAAAGGTGAAGCTAGTCCAATTCATTTGCCCTGCAGATCAGGCTCTCTTTCCTCTTCCTTGCTATGAATGTCTTATTTCACCTGGACAAAAGAAGGGAAATGCTGCGTAAGGAACAGAAATATGTAGCACAAGGGAAGATGAAAAGGAGCCAGATCTACTGTATAAGTAATGTTGCACATGCACATGGAGCTGGCTCCTTCTCTTTGCCCTGATATCTTTTTCCCCAGTACCACCCCCTCCTTTGCCTGGGTGAAATATACAGTTCATGTAGAAACTAAGAAGCACATGGAACCCCATGAAAATATTCAGCCAAGATAGATTGGGACTATTATAGAGCAGTGCCTCAAAGACCTAAATCACCCAAAAATCCCTGAAGGATATTGTGTTGGATTCCACTAACTAAAGGATTCAGGAGGACCAAGAGGAACATACTCCCCCTGTCTAGTTCCCATGCACTAGGTTGTCTAAGGCCATTTCTGCCCATAACAAGGCTTGAACCTAGATTGGAATGGATCCAGGTAATACTTTTTTAGTGAAATCTTTAGGGTTAGTTATTGTTTATCATTCCTATCACACTGGGGCTTTAACGCAGGCAACCCCGTTCTTCTGGCACCTGTGGAATTCTGGGAAATGTAGTTTGGGAAGGCAAGGACCTCTCTAGTTGGGTATTCAAAAGGACCCACCCTAAACTACATTTCCCAGGATTCTGCAGGAACCAGAAGAACAGGGCAGCCCATGTTAAAGCCCCAGTGTGATAACATGGTAAAACTTGGATGAAGTTCTTTTTTAGTTGGTTTTGTGTAAACTTTTTTACATCATGATAGGAAATTTAAGGTTGTTGGTGGTAATATTTTGATTACGCTGTGTATTTTCAGCATTATTATTTTCTCAAAAAGCTTTATGTAAATCATGAGCTGGGGCTAATATAGGTATTCATTGGTGATCTACAGAGAACAGCAAGACACATGCAAGGGAACAGGTGGAGATACCGGAACTGAACAGATGGGAAGAAGAGATTATATGTTGTACGGACTTAGAATGATTAACTTTTGTTTTTCCAGAAAATAATTTTCCTGGGATATGGTACTAATCATTAAAATGCTTTGCTTCACGTTGCTTCGAGCACATGGATTTCTTTTTTCCTCCAGTTGACCTTTAAAAAGCAATAGACTGCTGAAATAGGTCAGAAGCTGCTCATAAGTTTAACTGTCTTCACAAGATTTTAATTTGATATTTAACATAGCGTGAGACCTGTCATATAGATGATTCTGTTTCAGTGGTCTGTTAGCTGCAATTAATATTGTTTTGCACAGTTGGCTTTTATAGGACATGTTTTATGCAGTTATCTCTGGGCATTCCCTAGTAAAATGTTCAATTTATACTCTCTCTCTCTCTCTCTCTCTCTCTCTCTCTCTCTCTCTCTCTCTCTCTCTATATATATATATATATATATATATATATGATCAATTTAAGACTGTAATTATATAAGATAGATAGCCATTGGCATCAGAAGCACTCTGAATATGTGAAGCTTCTTTCTAAAAGATACCCAAGCCATCTGAACAATTTTTACAGGAATAAAAAACTTGCTGAGGCTATGCATTATTTTGGAATAAAATGCAATTTCCCAAGCCCTGTACCAAGAAATTTGATACATTTTGATAGTGTGTAAAACTGGTTATGGGTAGAAAATTTGAAAGGAGATATCCTGGAAGACATATGATGATAGGACTAGGTAAAGGTAGAGGTTTCCCCTGACATTAAGTCTAGTCGTGTCCCACTCTGGGGGTGGTGGTCATCTCTATTGCTAAGCTGAAGAACCAGCGTTGTCCATAGGCACCTCCAAAGTCATCTGGCCAGCATGACTGCGGGGAGCACCGTTACCTTTCCGCAGGAGCGGTTCCTATTGATCTACTCACATTTGCATGTTTTTGAACTGCTAGGTTGGCAGAAACTGGGGTTAACAGTAGGTGCTTACCCCACTTCCTGGATTCAAACTGCTAATATAATAATAATAAAACTTTATTTCTAACCCGTGTCCATCTCCCCAAAGGGAACTTGGAGTGGCTTACATGGGGCCGTGCCCGAACAACAAATTACATAAAATATCAAAAACATCAGAAAACAAAAAACACAATAAAAACAATAAACACAATAAAAATACATCTTTGAAAACATAACAACATAGATGAATCTAAAACAGAAACAACAGCAAGTTCAGCAGCTCAGCGGTTTAAGCCACTGTGCCCCCAGGGGGCGCTATATTATATAAGACTCTATATTGCAACAATTTACCCTAGATCCCAGTTGTGTATGTGATGCTAATTTGGAGAGCATTTTAAAGAGTCTCAGTCACATCCCTCACCAATGGCTAGGGTTTCTTTTAGCCCATCACCTATCAACTCAGAAATATGCTGACCTCACATCTACTTTTTATTTTAGGTTAAAGTAGGTTAAGAGAAAACACCTATGAGCGGTTTCTGTTGTGCGCTAATATAGTATAATGGACTCGGACCATTCAAAATATTCCATGATGTTTCTGCTTTAAAAGCCTAAAATATCTTGAATTCCAAATTCCTAAATAATCAACATGCAGAGAGTCTCTGCAATTGAATAAATTGATAATGAAATATCGTGGGTGTAGCGAGTATGGTGACTCATGCTGTTGTACCACTTTTTCCAAAAGTACTCTCCTTCCCCACTGCTGTAGGTTACAGGATGCTGATATTCAGGCACTGACCTGTGGCTGTGTCATTCTCATGTGTACTTTGTATCAAAATAAACATATCCATCCCTAGCTCTAAGAATAAAACATTATCAAGTATTTGTGATTGCAAATTTATTTTGGTTGTTTTGTCAGATTGCAGAAGACTAAAGATTTTGAGAATATTAAAATATAAATCCCAGCTTCCTTTTTTTTTTTTGGACACAGAATTCTTTTCGCTAACAATTCAAGTTGTATTATTGTCCTAAATTACAGGTGCTGCTCTTACGTAGGTCGGAGGGGCAATGGTCCTCAGGCAATCTCTATTGGGAAGAACTGTGATAAATTTGGGATTGTTGTCCATGAGCTGGGACATGTCATAGGATTTTGGCACGAACACACAAGACCAGATCGAGATGATCATGTAACTATCATCAGAGAAAACATCCAGCCAGGTGAGACCATGTTAGTAGGCTTTCTTATACTCTGAAACATTTATTGTTTTCTGCTTGAGGTGCCCTTCATGCTTAAACATCAGTTTTGATGGAATCGTCATGAACCATGAATTGTAGCATCTCCGCATTTACAATGTAAATGAAGCATTTGGAACATACATCCCGTTTTGATGTTTCATTCCATCCCTTTTCCTTGAAGCTGCCAGTGCAGTAGCTCACTCCTGAATGGAAAAGTAGATCCCAGAAAGAAAGTGAAAATGTGGCTTTGGGATCAAGCCTTTGGAGAATAATTGTAGTGCAATAGATGGATACAGAATATGTGCAATGACTACTGGAATGGCCCCGGATTATGTTTGTGGATGGTGTGGTTTTTAATAGTGAATGTAATGTTTTTACATTTTAATGTGTATTGATTCTAATGTTTATTTTAATTATATGTTTTTAAATTAATTAATTAACTTATTTATTTATGTGCTATATTTTTACCTTGCTCCCTTCACCTTGACGGAACTCAGAGCGGCTTACCGTTTGACCACATTGCAAATACAGTGTATAAATCCGATACGATACAAATCAAAGCACATTTCACATAAAATACAAGATTTATGTATGTTGTTTTAAGACATTGAAAAGTTACCTATGTGTAAAGCCGCCTTGAGTCCCCTTGGGTTGAAAAGGGTGGGGTATAAATATGGCAAATAAATAAATAAATAAATAAAACTATAAAGCCCACAAGATAGTATACAAAAGAAACATTAAAACAATTTAAAACACCAGCAAGTATCAAAACAAAGCAAGATTAATAGGGCAGCTGTTGAAAATAAACATTACGTGAGACAGGAATGCCTTCTCAATTTTTTGATAACTGGAACTTCTTGTTGTAATATTTCCTGCACACATGTCATTGGAAATGCAGCAAATTGCAACAAAATCCAAAATTCACAAGTAGCATTTTTTTCAACTTTAAATGATTGAATATATTATGCAAGCTTTTGAAGCTTCACTGGCTTCTTTATCAGGCAAAGATGTTAAGAATCATACTCGAGGAAAATAGTTTTAGAGTCACAGGTCTATATTCTGCCTGAGATGTTGTCAGTTAAGATGGTACTGAAGGATTTCAATGCAGGCAGCATCCTCTCCTTTTACTGGCCATTTGAGAACTAGGGACAAAGAGAAAAAAAATCGATGGGAAATAAAAATTCAACTAGTTAGCAAGAGAAAAGTAACTTCTCTTGAGATTCAGATGTTTTAATTTCTGTTTCTTTTTGAAAACAGGATATAAGCACTTTATGGATGTGGAGGCACAATGTAGAAAATGGGTAATAAATGTTGGAAATGTGAAAAGAACGTGGGAACATTTTATCATACGTGCTGGACTTGCCCAAAAGTGAATCTGTTTTGGAGAAAAATACACAAAAATGTGAAAAATATTAAAAATAAAATTTAGCATGAAACCAGAATATTTCCTATTGGGAATAATAGATGAAAAGTTGGTCTTGGACCAAAATCAAGATATTTTATTCACATACTTAACTACAGCGGCAAGGATGGTACATGCAAAAAAAATGGAAATTGAAAGAACTGGCAACAATAGAAGAATGGCTGGATAAAATAGATGATATAAAGGAATATATGAGGAATTTAAGGAAAATTATAAGAAGTACTGAAACTAATTCAAGAAGATTTTTCCACTGAATTATAGATTTAAAAAACTGTGAGAAAGAAAAGATAAGACTGAGAAGTCGTTAGGGAAGGAATGAAGAAGACAAAGAGAAGACTATAGACACTGAAAAGATGATTTGGAAGTCACAGACCCCTACCCATCCCCAACTTTCCTAAACTATCCAACCAATACCAACATCCCTGTCCCGTTCCCTAATTATCCTAATTCTACCCTTCCCAGATATCTTAGATAGATTGTTTTTATTTTATGTATATGTGGAAATTATGAAATAAAAATTACGGTATATACCAAAACAAAAGAAAATGGGTTTTTGTATAAAGAAACACATATAATCAAAATTTGGTCCTCACGTGGTTATTTCAAGCTCAGGTAGAAATTATAGAGCTCTTTGGCAACATATATAGAATAGAAACATATTTATGTTTCCAAAGAGGTAGAACAGAAAACAAAACATTAATGAGCTATAGTTGGTGAACATGTAAAATTGTATATTCCCAGACTGGTGGACTCCCTATAGCTCTTTATCTGTGGTAGCATATTGCATAATAAGAAGGTATTCATAGGATTGTTAGCACAGTAAATCAGTTCAAAAAGAAAGGCTGCATATCTAAAAATACTTTACACAAGAGTATTGAATTTCTCCAACTGCATAAGAACTGGCAGATGCGATTTTGCTGATGTATTAATGATGTCTGGGAATTTGATATAGGCATAAAAACCTAAACCTTAACTGCTCAATCAAACTAGAATAGACTCCTTTAATCAGTTGAATTTATCTAAGTGTTCATTTACCATTCAGCAGTGAATTTAATTGTGTTCCAAACATTTGCACAATGATGGGCCATGCACCACCTCAATTCTTGTCATAGATTGATCAGATGTGGCATGCAGAATTCACATCTAGTTGTGACATCTGAGTTTATTGGCTCAATGTATTGTTGAAGGCTTTCATGGCTGGAATCACTGTGCTGTTATAGGTTTTTCGGGCTGTATGGCTGTGTTTATTGGCCCAGTTTTGGACCTGGGGTGGGTTACAGTAAATCTGCTCTTCCTATAGGCCTTCAAGTAGTTGGACCTTTGGGCAGTTTTTCAGATGATATATTATTTTCCCCAATTTTGAGGGTGAAGGTGCTTTATGGGGGTGGGCTAGAAATGATTTGGAGGCTGCCAAAAGGTGTTTGCGTGTAGATCGGGATCGCATCAGTTGCAACTTCTCCACCACAGCTATATACAAATAGAAGGGATGGCACTTTCATTTTCTTGTTGCTATTTCCCCATTTACTAGGAATGTCTTATAGTCTTGCTTGTGTATTACAGGTCAGGAATACAATTTTTTGAAGATGGAACCCGGAGAAGTGAATTCTCTGGGAGAATCATATGATTTCGATAGCATTATGCACTATGCCAGGAACACCTTCTCAAGGTTGGAGTCTCAGGTTATACCTTTTGACTTTTAATTCTATTCTTTAATGTTAATATTCTATAGCAGTAGTTGTGATAAAGGTAACTGTAAGAATATCTCCATACCATTATAGCGCCTTAGTGATGAGCTAATGTCCTTGGATTGCCTCTTAAAATCCCCCATGAAAAACAAATAATTTTTCTCCTGATGATCAATTTGATAGACATGACAATGGGCAGTTTGTTTGTTTTTTCTAGGAAACTATTCCATAGAACTTATAATTTCCCTGCTCATGGAGGTGATTTAGTAACTTCCTGTGTCAGTTCCTATGGCTGCTGCCTTCAAATTAAGTTCTGATTGTGACAGGAACAAAAAATGCTAGCATTAGAGGTACCTGAAACTTTCCTGTGCAGAAATAAAGTGTTACGACATAACCAGCAGTCTATGGAATGTCCCCAGCTATGCTTTTATTAGAAATTCTGTTACTCATCAAGATGAAATATCTTCTCAAGTGTAAATGATAGGCTTCAGATCAGTTTTCAGTTACAGTGATGGAAACAAATCCTTCAGAAAGAACTCATTGTGTTAAATAACAAAAGGAAATGATCTGACCTTATGGTTATATGCAGATCTTTTGTATATGATCAGTTTGCATTTTGAATATTTCTTTTCAAGTCGAGACAAGAGTCTCTTTTTTCTGTCTCTCTTAGAGGTTCTCTTACATGTTGATTTGAGAATATGTAGGCAATTATTAATATTACAATAGCCAGCAAAGCACAGTTTAAAAGGTTGACTCTTTTTGTTGTCTATGATTATAAAAAGTAATAATTTCCTGCTATGTCCATGATCAGAGGGCCCTTCTAGACAGGGCCCATATCCCAGGCCCTGTCGGATTTTACCTGAAGCATCCAAATGATGCCTCAGGTAGAAGAGGAATAATTTGTGACAAAACTGGAAAGGCCTGGTTCTAATAGGGTATGGGCCCTGTGGGTACAGACTCCTGGGACTACTTCTGCAGTCCCAGGAGTCTGTCCCCACAGCTCAATTTGCTTCTTCGGGCAGCCACCACCTCCCCAAATCCCCCCAAAAGCCCTGAAAACAACAAACTTACCAGGCTGCTGTGATGCATCTTCGCCTGCAGAAAGGCAACAAGGGAGCCTGGTAAGATTTCTGTTGTTTTTAACGCTTTGTGGGGAGGCTGGGTTTCTTCTGTGTCCCCATGCCCCCCACCCGCAAGTTATGCAGATGCCCGACAGGCAACCCCCCCCCCCCCGGTGATGTAGGGACTTAAACCCACTTCAGAGCATGTTTCTTTAACCCTCTCCGAAGAGGGTTTAAGTGTAGTGTGGAAGTGCTCTAAGTTTCCTTGAACTAACAAGTCAGTGTGTCGGATAAAGTGAATTAATCACCGCCGTGAACCCTATCTGATTAAAACATTGTCAGTAAAAAGAAACCACTCTCACAAATCAAATATTTGTTTGGAAATTTTGGAATTAAGTAAGGCACTGGACTTCTTTGACAGTAGTATTATTTGGAGCCATATTTTAATAGACTAATTGGAGATATGAGAGCTGTTGAACCTTTCCTCCCACTATTCAATTAAAACAAGTTAAAATATTTTACAAGCCAGAATATCTATGGAATTGTTGGCAATCTGGTAAAAATAGGAACTTGAATAGAACAGTTGCTTCAAGTATGGTTGTGTGGTTGTCAACAATTTGTTGTTTTTGTTTTTGTGTGCCTTCAAGTGATTTCTGATTCATGGCAATCCTTAGGCAAGCCTGTCATTGGATTTTATTGCCAGAATTTGTTCAGGGGGTGTTTACATTGCCTTCTACTAAGGCTGGGAGTCACCCAAAATCACTTAGTGGATTATTTCCATGGCCAAGTAGGGAAGGGATTTTTAGAGTCATAATCTAATACTCAAAACTGCTACACCATACTGGCACCCCGTCAATAATAAATCTGATTGATTAAACAGGTTCATTAGTTATTATTGTGGTTTAAATATTGAATTTCCTGTTATACTGCCTGCAGTTTGTTTTAGATTTTAATTTCACCAAGTAGATTGTGAAATATACAAGTAAAGATGTTTGTCTTCAAGGTTGTTTTGATATGAAAATTGATTGGGATTTCTTGGCTTCTTAATTTGTTTAGGGGAATGTTTTTGGATACAATACTTCCTTCCCGGGATGACAATGGGATTCGCCCAGCCATTGGTCAGCGCACACGATTAAGTAAAGGAGATATTGCACAAGCAAGAAAGCTTTACAGATGTACAGGTATTACACCATAAATATACACACCCCAAACAAGCTTTGCTACAAAGTTCATACATATTAACAGATTGTATATAGGTTGATTTATATCTCTTTCCATTCTGAAAAGTGACATACAACTGAAAAGGGAGATCCAAGGTAATTTTAAAAGGGAAATATGACGGTGTGCTCAACATAACCTAAGCCTTGCCAAAGTCCTACCATAACAACAGAAATAGAGATATTTCCTAACCCTATCCCCTTATTTTTTTTTCTATAGAAACACTATTCCCTTCCCAATAGCTAAACAAATCTAAAGATGGTCTACATCTTTGTCTGTGTTTGTGGGTGTGGTGGAGAGTTGTGATGGCTTTGGATATTGCCATTGGTTTCAACAGGAGAGGGCAAAGTATAGCCAGAGCTCTATTTAGATAGATCAAGGGTGCTCATTAGGTAGATCGCGATCTACTGGTAGATTGCGTAGGGTGTCCTGGTAGATTGCAGGCAAGGTGGGAGGAAGGCTCAGTCCCGCCCCACAGGCTCCCAATGTCACCCAGGTGCAGAAGGATAGTCCTTGGAGGTCTCCTACTATTCTAGGAACCCGTTGTTGTTGTTGTTGTTATTATCAGAGGCTGAATGCCCATCTCTGAGGAATGCTTTGATTGTGTTTTTCCCTTATGGCAAAAGGAGGTTGGACTGGATGGCCCTTGGAGGTCTCTTTCTACTCTAGGAACCTGTTGTTGTTATTATTATTAGTAGTAGTAGTAGCAGCAGAGACTGAATGAATATCATTATTATTATGAATAAATTCAGGGGCTTATTATACTCACATTTAGTTGAATTCAGTCTTAAAATATATTATATGGCTCTCACTGAAATAAATTTCCAAATATTTTGCTTTTATGGCTCTCTGAGTAGTGGGTAAGTAGATCATTTTGACTTGGTTGTTTTATAAGTAGCTCGCATGCTGAAAAAGTGTGAGCACCCCTGAGATAGATAATAGCTTTATTACCTTAGCAGTGGCATCCAGTTGCCCTATAAAACCATGGCCCTTTGCAGCTTTCCGTTTTGGGTATATTGAAAAGAGTGCACAAATTGGGTACAGTAATGTTCCCAGGTGGCACAGTGGGTTAAACCACTGAGTTGCTGAACTTGCTTACTGAAAGGTCACAGGTTTGAATCTGGGTAGCGACTTGAGCTCCCAGGGTTAGCCCCAGCTTCTGCCAGCCTAGCAGTTTGAAAACATGCAAATGTGAGTAGATCAGTAGGTATTGCCTTGGCGGGAAGGTAATGCCACTCCATGCAGTCATGCCGGCCACATTAATTGTCTACGGACAACACCAGCTCTTCAGCTGAGAAATGGAGATGAGCACCAACCCCCAGTTGGTCACTACTGGACCTAATGTCAGGGGAAAACCTTTACCTTTACCTAATGTTCCATCAAGAACTCTCATATAAAAAACCTTGAATTTCAGTCTTGAAACTTTATGTTTTCCTCATATGCATACTGTATATATTTTTGGTTGACTCATTTATTCTGCATGAACACTTGTATCATTCAGAAAGACCTTGCATGTACCCAAACTGTATGGGAAATATAATTGAGCTTTTTGGAGATAAATAAATATTAGTAAATGTAGAAATGTCTTTTATGGGCAATGAGTTGTTTTAATGGCATGGAAAGTGCTGAAATTAGTTCCTGGGACTTGAGAATAAGTAGCAAAACTTTCCACAATATTTTTATTCACAGTTTTGTTAAACAATGGAGCCCAGTATTAGCAGGCTGTAACACATAAAGTTTGTTAACAGTCAGCCATTCTATAAAGCTACTCACAAATAATGTGTGCATTGTAATTGCCAGTAGCATAGTTAAGGACAGAAATCCTTTGAATTCCCTCATGTTGAAAATTTAGCTAATTATATTAGGAACCACAGAACCATTACTTCACTATGCTTTCCAACTAGGATTGAACATATATTTCATAATTTTAAAAAGGTATAACATTTGTCAGTGATAATGTCTTATTGATAATGGTTTATAATATGTCCAGGACTTAGATATACTAGTTAGCAATAAAGGAGTGGGGCTGGCAGACAGTTATACGAAATAGCACAATTAAATCTATTTAATTTTCCTTCCTAAATTCATGATGATTAAAAAGCTTTTAATAAATTATTTCAGTATACCAAAAAGAAGGTTCTGGTCACTATTCTATTTATTACCCTTAGCAATATGCAAAATCAACTTAGTTCTAATCAGAAATTATGAGGAACTTTTGAGAAATCTTACAGGAGGAAAATATAGCACTGATCACTGAGTTATCTGGGAGGAATAATTGTCATATTGGCCTAAGTCAGAAGCAGAGAGCACCCCAATAGAGATTATAATTGTGCTTTCCCCCCACTGTATGGGTTTGGATGGTTCTCAGTCAGTTTGGCACAGGAAATGAACAGTTTTCTGCTTTCTCAAGATGTAAATATACCCTTTATCCCAGGGCCAATTCAAAGTGTTGAATTTTGAATCGCCCATGAGATAGTTTGAACTAACAGACCTCTAGGGAGAGAAGGCTGACTGTCCAGAGGTGCCGAATCTGGGTTGGCACTGCTTACCATTCTCCCCCCCCACACACACACCCATTGCCATTGCAGCAACCATTGAGTGTGACATGGCTAGTAGCATCACCTGGAGTGATGTAGGCCAGGGTGCCAGAGCAATGCAGAAGGGAAAAGGGCTAGAGAAGAGAGGAGGAATCACCCTCCCTTCTCCAGTCGTCTTGGCGTTCCAGCTAATGTCACTCCAGCAATAAGTGGAAAACACTAGCCATGTCACACCCACTGGCTGCTTCAACAACAAGAACAGGGGTGGGGGTGGTAAGTACCATCCAATATTCTTGAGTCGACTGAGCCTGAGGAATACTGGATGGCCGTGTTGGGAGAATTTGGAGTAACCTCTGATTTTGATTAACGCGGGTGAATACAGTGTGAAGTGGCCTTGGTCCACACCAACCCAAATAAGCATTTACTGGGCCTAAAGCATTCAATTGGGGGTACAAAATGGTGAATTTGCACCCATGCCACATGGCACCACATGTCCCAAACCCCTTTCTTCCTCAGATGGAATAACAAGGCACCTTCTCCATCTAAAGCCAATGCTGATGTAACTGTAACCAAAGCAACACAGAGAGGAAAGAGCAAAAATATTAGTTCTTACCACTTTTCCTTATTTATAATGATAATAATAAAAAACTTTAATTATACCCCACCACCATCTCCCCAAAGGGGACTCAGGGCGGCTAATGTGAGTCCAAGCCCAAAAGTACAATACAGCAAAAATAAAATACATACTGCAGAAAATAAAAGTGGAAGGGAACAAGCTAGGCCAGCGGCAGGACTGGTACAGTATAGTTAAGAAACCTTATTTTTGCCTAAGGCTTAAGTTAAGAGATCTTATTTTTGTTTGGATTCTGATTCTGCTGGAACAACACATTTCTTGCCAATGAAATGTATGTGGTACTATCTAGTTGCACTTTCCCACCTTAAGGACTCAGGACGGTTTACAACAAATTGGCAACCATTCAATGCCATAAAGTTCTGGACAAAACAAAATAACCAAAGCCATCCAAGTCCCACAAAAGAAATTAAAGTAGTTTCAAATTGCATTCTATAGTGTAGAGGAACTCTTTATAGTATTTACTCTATTTCCTTTAGTCCCTACTGCCTGCAAATGAGTTTCGATAGTGTTGCTAGTTATAATTTTATGGTTTTATTATTGCAGGAAGGTTTGCTTCTTTTTATGTTTGATATTTGTAGCAGTCTACTCATTTCCAAACACACCTTTTAACCATTAGTACAGATTCAGTTTTACAGCAGTCAGCATTAGGGAAACCTTGAACACCAGTTTCTGTCATTTAGTACAGCTACTAACAGCTAATGAGTTCAAATAAACTGTGGATCTTTAGCAATGTTATTTACTCTGAAAACGTCTGGCATTGAATAAATTATTTAATATACAACTCATCTTTGATGAGCTGCCATCTGATAGATGTTTGATGAAAGAGAGAAGGAAAAGGAACGTTCTTAGACAAACCTAGTACATGTTTCTCTGTAGATATAGAGTAATGTAATTTTGATTTTAAAAATTATTTTTATATTATAACAAAAATATTTTCTTGCTTTAAAAAGGTTATCTCAAAACAACTTTAATATTACTTACTTACTTAAGTGATCCCTCATTGTCCAAGTATGATGGTCTTCCAAGTATAGTGTCTTGGTGGTGGGTCCTTACGAGACTGTGGACCCCGATTCTTGATCTGCATGTTCTTGCACAGTAAGGGCATCTGTTTCCAGGTGTAAGGTGGTCCCAGTCAGGGTTGGCTTGGCACATTTCTTCCTTTTGCCCTCCATTTGTGCCTATTCGAATTCCACAGCACTGCTGGTCACAGCTTACCTCCAGTTAGAGTACTCAAAGGCCAGGGCCCAGTTCTCTGTGTCTATGCTACAGTTTTTATGGTTGGCTTTAAGCCCATCTTTAAATCTCTTTTCCTGTCCACCAGCATCCTATTTTACATTCTTGGGTAGTATAGTAACTGCTTTGGGGTGGTGATGATCGGACATTCGGATAACATGGCCAGTCCAACGAAGTTGATGGCGTAGGAGCATCACTTCAGTTGCTTCTTCCAGTAGGCTGACACTTGCTCACCTGTCTTCCCAAGAGATTCGCAGGATTTTTTGTAGTCGACACTGATGGAATCATTCCAGTGTGATGTCTATAGACAGTCCACGTTTCGCAGGCATATAATATTATGTCATGACATCTAGTAAGAGAATTACATGGACTATAAACCTCATCAATTCAAAGTTAGATAAAATTTAGCGAGATACCATCCATAAAATTGCATTGTCTGTTTTTATAAAACACTATATTTTGCTTCCTTCTCCCATTTATAATTTATATGGCTTCTTGTTAGCCTGCTGGCAATATCGTTTGAAACTGACATTGTCAGTAACAAGGTAATACTTTCAAGAGCACAACCATAAGTTCCAGCTACAAATCAGTACGAGATCCCCATGTACAACTGGTGGGCCACTGTGTGATACAGAATGCTGGACTAGATGGGCTGAGGTCCGATTCAGCATGGCTCTTCTTATGTTCTTAAGAGAAACAATTTGTTAATTAATACTGCATTTCTGTTGTTACATATGGTAGAAAGTTTTGCTTTGCTCTTTGCCTCTTATATATGAGTAGACATAGAGAGTGCAAGATCGATATTATGCGTTAAGATCATAAAGATGATTGGCAATCATATAAGAAGTGTCTATAAACCTAAGAGGGTCAGTGAAGATGACGCCATGGTCAACTAATGGCAGAAATTGACCATGGAGTCATACTGGAGGATCTAGAGAAAATATATTACCATATTTTCTGGCATATACAACTACTTTTTTAACCCAAGAAAATCTTCTCAAAAGTCAGGGATAGTCTTATACACAGGAGTAGTCTTATACACAGGAGTTGACTTATACACCAGGAGGCGTCTTATAGAGCGGTGTAGCACTCCAATTCTCTTTTGTGCCTGGAGGGCAGGGGGCAGCACCGGGGGTCCCACTTGCATTAGAGCCAGCCGCAGCTGAGGATGAAATGGAGGAAGGGGTTAATGAGCTAGCTGGACCTTCCTCTCCCACAGAGAGCTTGGCCTGGGATGAAGGTTGGCCGGATGACTATGGGAACTGGGAAGGTCAGGCTGATCCTGAAAGTGCTGATAGCGATGATTGTTATGAGAAACCGGGTGGGTACGGATCACAGGAGGGAATTTGGGAAAACATGGGCGAGGAGGCCATGGAAGACGAAGGGGAGTTTGACTCTCATGAAGATAGCGAGCCAGGTGCTGGGAGGCAAGGTCGGAGCTTTGATAGGAGACGGAGCATCGACTCCAGCAGGAGGGATTGGCACCGCAGCCTAGAGCGCCAGAGAAGTGTGAGGTCCCGTAGCACAGACTACCGTCGTAGCCTAGAGCGTCCCGGGGCCCCGCCGTGAGGTTTAAGTATAGGATCCGTGGGAACGGATCCTCAGTACCTCGGCCACTTCTAACCTAGAGAAGTGTAGCGAGCCAAGGGCCACGGAGCCAAGCTGCGGCTCGTTCCTTGCCAAGAAGTTTCTTGGGGTTTGCATTGAACTTTACCTTGTTTCTTGATCCGCTTGGATTTGCGGAGCTTTTGCCAAGTTTTTGCCAAGACCTTTGCCTTTGGATTATACTGCAGACTCTTTACTTTTGGACTATACTTTTATCCCTGGACAATTGCCTTTTTAAATGTTTTATTCTTCAATAAAAATAGTTAGCTGATTATCGTCTCTGTGTGTGTGATTAAGGGGCCGGCCGAGTCCTTGCATCGTGACAGTTGGCCGAAGTACTCCACGAACCCCTTTTTCACATCACGGGACGCTCCAAGAAATGCGGATGGCGGGCCGGCACCATGGCTCAATTGACCAATGCTCAAGTGGCCGTGATGCAGCAGGAACTGGGAGAACTACGGGCCAGGGCTGGCCGGCACCCTTCCGTGGCTGCACCGGCTCGGTTTGGAGGCAACCCGGCTCAAGTCAACGTGTTCATTGGACAATGTGAAATGTATCTGGAACTTCGGCCCACAGAGTTCGCCACTGAACGAGCCAAAGTGGGCTTCGTCTACACGCTGCTGGAAGGCACAGCTGTGGCATGGGAGACCACGCAGCTCCAGGCAGCGTCCCCACAAGTGGCCATGGTGGCGGCGTTCCTGGAGGCTATCAAGATCACTTGGGGGGACCCAGTGAATACCGAGTTCGCGGAAAGGGAGCTGGATCGGTTGTCGATGAGGGACATGTCTTTGGCTCAATACATCTCCTGATTCCGTGTGCTGGCCGCCCAAGTAGAGTGGAATCCCTCTGCCTTGCGTTACCAGTACATGAAAGGCCTGTCGCCGGAGATGCAACAGGAGATCCTGAGAGGGGCTACGTGGCCCGCAGACCTGGAGGAGGCGATCTCCGTGAGTATCCGAGTGGAAGCTTGAATGCAGACCCGAAGGCGATGGGACAAGGAGCCCGGGGAGCGGCCGGGGGCGCGAAAGGAGACGGTGGCCAGCCAGTTCTCGTTCCGTTAGTTCGCGCCGGCCCCCCAGTCCCTGGATGAACTGGAACCCATGCAGCTGGGGCATGTGAGGCCCAAAGTGGACGCCCCCGAGAAGGCCCGGTGCCAGCGTTTAAATCTGTGTTGGTACTGTGGGGGAGCGGGACACTTTTCCAGAGAATGCCCCCAGAAGCCACGCGGCAAGACCCCCCCGGGCCTCTGCTGCGTTCGAGGGGTCCCAGGGGGCCGAAGAAGCCATCCAGACGGCGGGGGAAGGGGTCGGCCGAGTTTAAGAGGGTTCGCTAACTCGGCCGCAGTCACTGCCCTTCCTCCAGAACCCCAGACTGGACAATTGTTCCTAGTGATGGTCTCCCTCTGGTCGCAAGAGAAGGGACCGATGATGGTCCATGCCATGATCGACTCGGGGGCCACCAACAATTTCATCGATGCAGACTACGCCAAGTCTGCTGGATTACAGTTCCATGATCTCAAGGAGCCCAAGGGCATCCAGACCATTGATGGGAGAACCTTGAAAGCAGGGGCCATGACTCAATACACTGCCCCTACCAAGATGTGGACAAGCTCCCACAAAGAGGACATTTCTTTTCTTGTCACCAAGTTGTCAGATTTCCCGGTAATTCTGGGAATTGTCTGGCTGACTCTTCATGATCCGCAGATCTCATGGGCCAAGAGACAGTTGTCATTTTCATCCAAACATTGCCAGGAACATTGTATGACGGCCCGGGCTTGCCAAGCTCAAGAGGTAGAGCAAGCTGCCACGCTGCCCAAAAAGTATGCAGGGTTTTGGGATGTTTTCAGCGAGAAGGAGGCGGAACGTCTACCCCCCCACCGACCCTACGATTGTGCCATTGAGTTGGAGCCCGGAGCCCCTATCCCCCGTGGAAGACTCTACCCTCTCTCGGAACCAGAGCAGCAGGCTCTCCGAGAGTTTTTGGATGAGAATCTGCGAAAGGGCTTCATCCGGCCTTCTCAGTCCCCGGCCGGAGCGCCCATCCTGTTTGTCAAGAAGAAATCGGGGGAATTGCGGCTCTGTAATGACTATCGGGAGCTCAACAAGATCACGATTCGGAACCGCTACCCCCTGCCTTTGATCCCTGAACTGTTGGAGCGGATGCGGGGTGCCAAGGTGTTCACCAAACTGGACCTGAGGGGGGCCTATAATCTGGTGCGGATTCGGCAAGGAGACGAATGGAAAACCGCATTCCAGACCAAGTGGGGCAGTTTTGAATACCTCGTAATGGGATTCGGTTTGTGCAACGCTCCCGCCTGTTTCCAACATTTCATGAATGACATTTTTCGAGATCTGCTGGATCATTATCTGGCAGTGTACCTGGACAACCTGCTAATTTTTTCTCCGGATCAGGCGACCCACGACCGCCATGTGAAGGAAGTGCTTCAGAGACTGAGAGACCACGGTCTCTATGCCAAGCTGGAGAAATGCGCGTTTGATCTACGCGAGGTCGATTTCCTGGGCTACCGCATCTCTCCCACGGGCATAGCCATGGATGATACCAAGGTCCAAGCTGTGGCAGACTGGGCGGCTCCTGCCAGCAAAAAAGACATTCAAAGATTCCTGGGCTTTGCCAACTACTACAGAAAGTTCATTCCTGACTTTGCCAAGTGGGCTGACCCCATCACTCAGTGTTTGCGGGGAAAGGTGCCGTTCCGGTGGACACCGGAGGCGGACGTGGGGTTCCGGAAGTTGAAGCAGCTGTTCACCACGCAGCCGCTTCTGCAGCATCCCAACCCCCGCACCCCTTTCATCGTGCAAGCTGATGCCTCGGATGTAGCGGTGGGAGAGATCCTGCTACAGCCGCATGGGACAGACCTTTTGCCCTGTGCCTACTACTCCCGGCAGCTGACGACGCCGGAAAATAACTATACCATTTGGGAGAAGGAGCTCCTGGCCATTAAGGTAGCTTTTGAAGTTTGGAGACATCTGCTTGAAGGGGCCAAGTTCCCGGTGGAGGTCCACACTGACCACCGGAAATTGGAGCACTTGAAGACCCAGCACAAATTGAACCAGAGGCAACAGAGATGGTCCCTGTTCTTTGAGAGATTCAATTTCCGCATTCACTATGTGACCCCCAAGCAGACCAAGAAGGCCGATGCTTTGTCTCGGAAGCCGGAGTATGTCCGTGGAGGAGAGGGGCTTCCTGAGGTACGGCTGCTGAAAGCGGAGAACTTTGCCGCCACTGGCGCAGCCCCTGCGCTGGCCCCGGTGGTCAACCCAGCCCCGGGGGACAAGAGACCTCTGAGTGAACAGATCGAAGCTCGTCAAAAGGGAGACCCCTGGGTGCAAGAACAGTTGACCAAAGGGGTGCAATCCCCTTTCCAAGTCAAGAATGGGGTACTCTACCACCGCGAGGGTGTTTACGTTTCTCCCGGGCCCGAGAGAGAGGACATTCTCAAACTTTGCCATGATAGCCGGGCCGCGGGACACTTTGGACTGTTCAAGACTCTACAGTTGGTGCTGCGGGATTTCTGGTGGCTCAAAGTGTGGAGGGATGTGGAGGACTACGTCAGCACCTGCCCTTTGTGCCAACGGGTCAAGAAGGCGGGGGGCAAGCCGGCCGGGTTGCTCCAGCCGCTCCCGACCCCTTCTGCTCCTTGGAAGATGATCTCGGCCGATTTCATCACCGACCTGCCAAAGTCCAAGGGGTTCACCACGATCCTGGTCATGGTGGATTGTCTTACCAAGATGGGCCACTTCATTCTGTGTGTAGGGGTGCCTACTGCTAAAGAGACTGCTGATATGTTTGTGCAACATGTGTTTCGCTTGCATGGACTGCCACAGAGTTTGGTGATGGATCGTGGCACTCAATTCACTTCCCAGTTCTGGCGGGCTGTCCAGAAGTTGCTGGGAATTGAGGCACGGATGTCTATGGCCCATCACCCCCAGACCGACGGACAGACCGAAAGGGTTAACGCCATGTTGGAGCAGTATCTGCGGTGCTATGTCAACTATCAGCAGAACAACTGGGCGTCCTTGTTGTCCTTGGCTGAGTTTGCCTACAACAATGTGACGCAGGAATCCATCAAAGAGACTCCTTTCTTTGCTAACTATGGCCACCATCCCAGGTTCTACCCTCCTGTAGACCAGTCCGGGGAGGTGCCGGCGGCAGAAGATTGGCTGCAGGAGCTGACTGCGATGCAGGAGATGCTACGTACTCAATTGGACCAGGCTAAAGCGGATTACAAGCGGATGGCTGATCGCCGACGCCAGGAGGGTCCTGAGATCCAGGTCGGAGACAACGTTCGGCTGTCTACCAAGAATTTGCCTATGCAGAGACCTAGCCGCAAACTGGATGCGAGATTTTTGGGTCCCTACAAGGTGTTGGAGAGTGTGGGGCCTGTTGCTTTCAAACTACAGCTTCCCGCGGACCTGAAGCTCCACCCTGTCTTTCATCGTTCCCTGCTGAGACCGGCGAAGGGGGTGCGGCCTGATATGACACAGCCGCTGCCCCCTCCTGTGATGCAGGACGGGGAGGAGGAGTTCGAGGTGCAGGACATCCTGGATGCGCGCACCAGATACCGGAAGCTGGAGTATCTCATCGACTGGAAGGGTTTTGGACCGGAAGAGCGCTCTTGGACACCAGCTCGAGACGTCCATGCCCCGGACATTGTTGCCCGGTTTCACCGCAAGTACCCTGACAAGCCCAAGCCTCGAGGGAGGCCTCGGAGGGGCCCTGAGGGGGGGGATAGTGTAGCACCCCAGTTCTCTTTTGTGCCTGGAGGGCAGGGGGCAGCACCGGGGGTCCCACCTGCATTAGAGCCAGCCGCAGCTGAGGATGAAATGGAGGAAGGGGTTAATGAGCTAGCTGGACCTTCCTCTCCCACAGAGAGCTTGGCCTGGGATGAAGGTTGGCCAGATGCCTATGGGAACTGGGGAGGTCAGGCTGATCCTGAAAGTGCTGATAGCGATGATTGTTATGAGAAACCGGGTGGGTACGGATCATAGGAAAGAGAATTTGGGAAAACATGGGCAAGGAGGCCATGGAAGACGAAGGGGAGTTTGACTCTCATGAAGATAGCGAGCCAGGTGCTGGGAGGCAAGGTCGGAGCTTTGATAGGAGACGGAGCATCGACTCCAGCAGGAGGGATTGGCACCGCAGCCTAGAGCGCCAGAGAAGCACGAGGTCTCGTAGCACAGACTACCGCCGTAGCCTAGAGCGTCCCGGGGGCCGCCGTGAGATTTAAGTATAGGATCCGTGGGAACGGATCCTCAGTACCTCGGCCACTTCTAACCTAGTGAAGTGTAGCGAGCCAAGGACCACGGAGCCAAGCTGCGGCTCGTTCCTTGCCAAGAAGTTTCTTGGAACCTTGCATTGAACTTTACCTTGTTCTTGATCCGCTTGGATTTGCGGAGCTTTTGCCAAGTTTTTGCCAAGACCTTTGCCTTTGGATTATACTGCAGACTCTTTACTTTTGGACTATACTTTTATCCCTGGACAATTGCCTTTTTAAATGTTTTATTCTTCAATAAAAATAGTTAGCTGATTATCGTCTCTGTGTGTGTGATTAAGGGGCCGGCCGAGTCCTTGCATCGTGACAAGTAAATCCATTCATCAGGATTCGTGGACTTAATGCGGTCCCGATGGTGAGGTGAAGGGGCGCCTCACTGGGAAGGTGTAAGTGAAGGGCGGAGCAATCTGCAGGCCTCCGGGGCGCCTGGAGTATGGAAAAAAGAGATAAGAGTGACTCTGGGCCCAGTAAAATACACCTCTTTTACCTGTCTGGCCCGCCCTTGTACCCTATTACCGTACCTCCTCCTCTTCCTCTCAGATCTCACTCCTGAAGACTGCTGTGAAGCAGTGCAGGTGCGCATGTGCGAAATCTGATTGGCAGAGAAGGAGGTACAGTAATAGGAAAATTACCATGTTGAAATCAAATCTGATGCTTTTCAAATTTTTATTTGGTGTTTGTTGGCGAGTACATCCCAAACTATATTTTAACTGGAAAAGTTTGGGGTCGTCTTATATGCCCAGTCATCTTATACGCCAGAAAATATGGTAATTAAATCTATAAATAAACATACCTGCAAATGTTAAACTAACAAATGTGGTGGGCAGACCGCATGCAATAAATGACTGTAAATTTCCAGCATCATGTAATCAATGGCGGGACGATGCCTTAGTCGGTCATCGCCACTGGACTCCTTCCCCTCTTTCCCCCTCCCTCCCTACCCCTTCCCCCTTTCCCCTCCCTATTTGTTTTTCAACTGTTGTAAACCGCTCCGAGCCTTCGGGGAGTGGCGGTATACAAGTTTAATGTACAAATAAATAAATAAATAAATAAATTCCCTTCCATGGAAAAATATGTAGTTATACACCCAGGTGTCCCGTCCCGTCCCCCTGCAATTGATAGGAGAAATTTATTAGGCTCACTGTATATTTGATTTCAAGTAAGTAGTAGTGGTGTGTGTGTGTGTGCATGTATATACATATACATCGCTGTTGATACAGGATAAAGATCCTGTAGAGTTATTTTAGTATTTACACTTGGCTGCATGTTATTTTCTCCAATTCTATTAGTGAATGATAGTAAAGAAAGATACTTCCTTTTCACTTCCTCAGATAATCCTCTTTTCTGTGATATCTCCTATCTTTCAGCATGTGGTGAAACACTGCAAGAGTCTACAGGCAACTTTTCCTCTCCAGGATTTCCAAACGGCTATCCTTCATACACACATTGCATATGGAGAATTTCAGTGACTCCTGGAGAGAAGGTACTTGGTTAGAATCCCACATGTCAGGCTTGTCCTTCCTCAAAAGCAAGCAAACCATTGTTTTGTTTTTTTCCCTGCTGATCATATCAATTTATAAACAACTCTTCTCTTTGATGGAAAGACCCACTTCAATTAATACTTGAGTGGATTTCAGTGTGTGTTAATGTAGTAAAGCTTTGTGTTTACATTCATCTATTTGATGTTTGTTCTTGATTTTAAAAGGTGAATTGTTTCTCCAAGATGTTTCCAATAGAGATAATTCTCCATTTCTTTAGGAGGGGAAGGAAGGGAAGGAAAAAATAGCAACCTGAAAAATCTGGAGTGGTCAGCAATCACAAAAACAAAGTCAAATGTCACATTTTCCTCACTCTTCTTCTTGCCACAATATCAAACAAGTGTTGACCTAAAAGAAGTACATTTTAGATAATTTGGGGTTTTTTCATGTCAGGAGAGACTTGAGAAACTGCAAATTGCTTCTGGTGTGAGAGAATTGGCCGTCCGCAAGGACATTGCCCAAAGCACATCTGGATGTTTTACCATCCCATGGGAGGCTTCTCTCATGTCCCCACATGGGAATCTGGAGCTGACAGACAGGAGCTCACCCCGCTCCCCAGATTCAAACTGTTGACCTTTCAGTCAGCAGTCCTGCCGGCACAAAGCTTTAACCCATTGTGCCACTGGGGGCTCCAGATAATTTAGTAATCATATTCTTAAATGTGGCTATCTTTGAAGCCTAATAAATAACACCAGGCCAGCCATTTTGTCTAAGCTTAATGCCGTTCTAAGAATAAAAGGAAGATAGGAATAAAAGGAATAACCAGATATGCAATTGTCTTCCAACCCCCCGAAATAAAGAGACAGACACAAAATATATTCAAATTTGGGCAACTTTTATTGATAGTTACCTATTTAACTTATAACTCAACTAACTTTTTGGTGTCAGTTCAACTTGGCGTGTCTAAGCTGAGGTAGCGTCTTCTAAAGTCTACCCCTCAGCTATTCAGGCGTACTACCTGGGTCCCCTGTAGATTTAAACCCGGGCAACCCGTAAGGGAAACATCAGGAGAAATCTCTCTCAACTTTTGAGACCAGACTCTCCCTGCTCCTGGGGCATTCACCTTCACCTCACCCCTAAATTTAACCTCTAGGTGAGTGTTTTCAGAATGCCCTACACCCTTAAGGGGTGCCTTAAATGTATACCAACCTTTGAATAACTAATCTATTTACGCTTAGCTAGTTTATAAACCGACCATTCCATCTAGCCCCTAAGACGACAGTATAGGATAGGCGAAACCCTCATGGGCGAATTCCTGTCCGACCCCAAATGTTAAACCATTTGACGATCATTATTATACTGTCCATGGGCGGGAGTGGTGGTCGACGTCCTTTTGCAGAATGAGGGAGAAGGGGCGGGCATCACAGTATGCCAGCCCCTCCTCCCTTCAAGAAAGTTCTGCGGAATTAACCAATCTCTTCTCCACGGGGAGGAGACAAAGTTGCTCCACCCCCCAACTTGTTGAAGGGTGAAGTGTATTGTTACCTCATTGGAGAAGGGCAGATAAAATATAATCATTAAAAATTGCTACACTGTGATTACGCACAATGCGCAAGTTTAAAAACAAACTATACCACAGTTCGCTGTAAATAGTTTGTATTCCAGTCAAATGAATACTGGAATATTATTTTAGGACTTTTTAAGCCATAAGAATACCAAGATCCACCCTGAAAGCACAACATTTAATAACAAACACTACAGTGCTAAACTATGAAAAACAAAAATGTTTGACCCTTCCCATAATACTCACTTTTTTCAAATTATGTTAGCTCCTCTAGAGATACTGTTCAAAACTATCTAAATAAATAAATACATACATACATACATAACTAAATTCCACACAGCAACTATTTTTCTTCACTGTTGAAGGCTTTCATGGCCAGAATCACTGGGTTGCTGTATGGCCATGTTCCAGAAGCATTCACTCCTGACGTTTTGCCTACATCTATGGCAGGCATCCTCAGAGATTGTAAGGTCTGTTGGAAATTAGGCAAGTGAGGTTTATATATCTGTGGAATATCCAGGGTGGGAGAAAGAACTCTTGTCTGCTTGAGGCAAGTGTGACTGTTGCTGTTGACCACCTTGATTAGCATTGAATAGCCTTGCAGCTTCAAAGACTGGCTTATTCCTGCTGGGGGAATCCTTTGTTTGGAGGTGTTAGCTGGCCCTGATTGTTTCCTGTCAGAAATTCCTCTGATTTTTTTTTAGTGTTCCTCTTTTTTACTGTCCTGATTTTAGAGGGTTTAAAAAAAATAATACTGGTAGCCAGATTTTGCTCATTTTCATGCTTTCCACCTTTCTGCTGAAATTGTCCACTTGCTTGTGGATTTCAATGGCTTCTCTGTGTAGCCCGACATGGTAGTTGTTAGAGTGGTCCAGCATTTCTCAAATAATATGCTGTGTCCAGGTTGGTTCATCAGGTGCTCTGCTATGGCTGACTTCTCTGGTTGAATTAGACTGCAGTGCCTCTCATGCTCTTCGATTAGTGTTTGGGCATTGCTGCATTTGGTGGTCCCTTTGTAGACTTGTCCACAGCTGCATCAAATATGGTAGACTCCTGCAGAGGTGAGAGGATCCCTCTTGTCCTTTGCTGAACATAGCATTTGTTGGATTTTCTTATTGGTTCTGTCAGGCTCAGCCCCCCCCCCACTCCCCAAAATGTGCCTTACTGGTACATTATTTAAACTGTTATGTGTATTCATGTCATGATCTGATCACTATGCTCAATATATCCCATATCCATGGGGGTATTGGGATAATCATACAAAAGGTTTGCTAGTGTAGATCCTCTCTCACTCAGACTCAGCCCCCCAGGCAAACTCAGTGCCCCCATCAAAATCCTGACTACAGCCCTTGTATCTGTAGATGGTTTGTATGTTGTGTTTCTTCATCAGCTTCCCTTTGTGGTCAGTGGTTCCCTTAATGTGTGGTAAGAACACTTTTCCTCTAGGTGGATCTTTGTTTTTACTCTTGTGGCTTGTTCTTGGTCTTGCAGCAATTCTGATATCTGTGATGGAGTATCCTTTTCTTCATGTCATTTCCAACTTCTGGTCTCCATATGGTGAACCTATCATGATATGTTCTTGGCAAAATTTGTTCAGATGACTTATGGTCCAGGCATTAATAAACAAAAGTTTTTACTAAAAAAATATTTCTTCAGAGGAGATTGCTATTGTATTTGCTTCCTCTGAGGCTAAGAAAATTTGATTTGCCCAAGGTCACCCAATGAGTTTCCATGGTTGAGTTTCCTGGTCTTATGGAGATTTCTAACATTCAAAACACTATAGCTTTACTTTTACATATAAAGTTAAAATGTAATAGGCCATTTTAGTCATATTTTTCTACAACAAAATCGTATCTACTTTACATTTCCAAATTTTACTATTTAATTTTTGTTAAAATGATTGTAAGTGAATGTTTCCTTGAGTTATAAACATATTGCTTTGAATTATCTGTTTCTTTGTGAGAATGTGGGTTTTCCTGTCTCTGCAATAAAATGTGAGATCCTTTGTCCTGAATGAGGCATCACTTGATACTCCTGAATTTGCTTACCAACCCCATTCATTTTCTCAATTGTGCTGACAAATGTTCATTGATTGTTTGCCTTTGGAAACTTGCAGCCATCCTGTCCTTGCGAACTTCTGATCTCACTTGTCTCCAGTTCTTCTTCTGTTGTCTGCTGAGTTGCAGATTGGAAGTTGGATTTTTTTTGTTTATTTCAGTCCAAAATAATATAATGTTTAGCTTTGATTTTATCATAGCTCTGAAAAATGGCATAGCAATATTGAAAGATTTTAGTATTGCCAGACACTGTATCAAGAATGTGGTTTGCTCGTTTCCATATCACAATGGAAAGACATGTAAACAAATGAGTGTTTCACTCAATTTATCTATCTCCTGCATTCTTGGATGACACCCAACTCTACTACTCCTTCTCACCTAAAGCCAAGGACACTGTCCTGACCCTAAACCATTATCTGTCATCAGTAATGGACTAGATGAGGGCAAACAAATTGAAACTTAATCTAGACAAGACAGATGTGCTCCTGGTCAGTTGAAAGTCAGATCAGGGAATAATTCATCCTGTGCTGGATGGAGTTACATTCCCCTAAAGGTACAGGTATGCAGTTTGGGGGTCCTCCTGGAATTAACATTGAATCTGGAGGCCCAAGTATCTCTGATGGTCAGTAGGGCCTTTGCACAATTGAAATTTGTGTGCCAACTGTGCCCATTCACTGAGAAGCCAGATCTGGCCATGGTGGGACATGCCTTAGTTGCAGCCCATCTGGATTACTGTAACACACTCTATGTAGGGCTGCCTTCAAAGACTGTTTGGAAACTTAAGATGGTCCAAAAAGCTTTGCACAGATTGCTAATTGGGCTGGCTATAAGGAGAATACAACCTTCCTGTTGCAGCAGCTCCACTGGCTGCCACTTTGTTTCTGGGTACAATTCAAAGTGCTGGTTATGATCTTTAAAGCTCTATATTGTTCAGGTTCAGGCTATTTGGTTGACAGCGTCCCCTTGTACGAACGTGCCCAGGCCCTGAGATCTTCAGTCCAATCTCTTTCTGAAGCCCGGTTAGTAGGAATGAGAGAATGGGCCTTCTTGGTGGCTGCCCCTCAACTCTGGAACTTCCTACCTAGGGAAACCAAAATGGTCCCCACCCTGTTGTCCTTTTGGTGGCAGGCTAAAACCTTTTTATTCAGGCAGGCTTTTAAGATGAAGGTTTTAAAGATCAAGTCATAGGTGCTGTGGTTTTAGCTATGAATAGGTTTTTAACCAATTCTATGGATTTTAACAGTTAATTTTAATTAATACTATTGATGTTTAATTCTATATTATTATTATAATTATTATAATTAATATTAACTTTATTTATACCCCGCCTTTTTCCTTTGGGGATTTAAGCCAGCTAACAATCCTACACTTAGTCAAGTTTTAAAAGTGCAGTACAAAAGTTCAAAAAGAAATAGTCACAATGTGGTAAAAATAGATTAAAATACAATAAATACACTTAAAATAGCCTCTAATACTCATACCCTCCATCCCACCCACACCTCCATAATTAATTTTATTCTGTATAGATTAATACATTAGTTTATATAATTTTTAGATTTTAAATTGTATTGTAATGCTTTTGATGTAAGCCACTTTGAATCTCCTTTGTGGAGAGAAAAAGCGGGGTATAAATAAACATATAATATCACAATCATTCATTCATATTATTCATTCTAATATTTCAAAAGTAATTAATTGGTGTTTCTCATTCCACTGTTTAAAAGAAAATTTGTTTCGTTATTTATTGCCTTACCAGTTGTCTTTTGCTATATTCCATTACTCTAAATCAGGGGTGAGCAATTACCAGCCCTCCAGGTGTTTTGGACTTCAACTCCCAGAAATCCTAGCCAGTTTACCAGCTGTTAGGATTTCTGGGAGTTGAAGTCCAAAACACCTGGAGGGCCGGTTATTGCCCACCCCTGTTCTAAATAGTACTTTAAAAAAATAATTATTATAAATTGTATTTGATACATCCCAACAATTAACAAACTTTTGCCATACAGGACTTATTTCAGTATACATTGTTCCAAAAAAATTCCTTAAATGACATTTTTACATTCCTTAAGTATGTATCACCCATCACCCCCTCCCTCCCCCCATTCCCCCATTCCCCTGGAACAGCAATTCTAAATTTTATTTATTTATTTATTTATTTATTGAGGCTTCTTCGCCGCCGACTCCCAGGGGCTCGCGGCGGCTCACAGAGCCAGTGGCACAGCGCCACGGGGTTAAAACAACAGTTAAAAACACATTTACAGCAATAAAACAATAAAATAAAACAAGATACATAAAATCCAAGAATGGCAGCATTATAATAACAGGCACAGTCTACTCCCCGAAGGCCTGCCTAAACAAATAAGTTTTACAGGCCCGTCTGAAGGGGAGGAGGTCTCTCAGAGCTCTAGTTTCGGCCGGAAGGGCGTTCCATAGCGTAGGAGCTATCACAGAAAACGCCCTCCGGCGGGTTGATGTTAAATGTGCCGATTTGACAGAAGGTACCACCAGGAGGTTGGCCTCTTCGGACCGGAGAGATCTCGTTGGGCAATATGGGGTGAGACGGTCCCTCAGATACGCTGGCCCCAGGCCGTATATGGCCTTGAAGGTAAGAACCAGCACTTTGAAGGCGACCCGGTGCTCAATTGGAAGCCAGTGCAGATCCTGCAAGATTGGTGTAATGCGGCATCCTGTTGGAGCCCCAGACAGGAGCCGGGCGGCAGTGTTCTGCACTAGCTTGAGCTTCCGGATCGACGACATAGGCAGGCCAACGTAGAGCGCGTTACAGTAATCTAGCCTTGAGATGACCGTGGCTTGGATCACCGTGGCTAGGTCGCTCCGGGAGAGGTAGGGAGCCAGCCTCCTTGCCTGGCGGAGGTGGAAAAAGGCAGCCTTGCTGGCCATGGAGACCTGGGCCTCCATGGTCAGCTGGGAGTCCAGTTGGACACCCAGGCTCTTCACGGACGGCACTGGGTGCAGCGCCGCACCGTCCAGGGTCGGGAGCCTGGCACCCACCCCGCCCGGGCCGCCCAGCCACAAGATCTCCGTCTTTGCCGGGTTCACCCTCAACCTACTGGCTCGCAGCCATCCAGTGACGGCTTCGAGGCAAAGTTGGAAATTATCGGGGACAGATTCCGGCCTGCCCCCCATCCTCAGAATGAGCTGAGTGTCATCGGCATACTGATGACAGATCAGCCCATAACTCCGCACCAGCTGTGCAAGCGGCTGCATGTAGATGTTAAATAACAAAGGGGAGAGAATAGCCCCCTGAGGAACCCCACACACTAATGGGGAGCTCTCGGAGACCACCCCGCCCCTCCTCACACGCTGAGACCGCTGGTGGAGGAAGGAGGTCAGCCATTTAAGGGCTGTCCCCCTCACTCCAGCCATGGCCAGGCGGTGGATCAAAAGATTGTGGTCGACCGTGTCAAACGCTGCCGTGAGGTCCAATAACACGAGCAGCGCAGACCCGCCTTGGTCGAGCTGGCAGCGGAGTTGGTCTGTGATGGAGACCAGGACCGTCTCCGTCCCATGCCCCGAACGGAAGCCGGACTGGAAGGGGTCTAGCCATGTTGTATCATCTAAGAAGGATTGCAGCTGCTCCATTACTGCCCTCTCAACTACCTTGCCCAGGTACGGAAGATTCGACACTGGGCGGTAATTGGAGGGAACCGCAGGGTCCAATGATGGTTTCTTCAGTAATGGAGCCAAATGATGTCATTGCATCAGTTTAACCGTGTGGAAAGCCTGGTTCAAAATGCTATATCTTTCGTCTCCGTCTATTTTGTCAATTAGCACCAACCATATCCTGAACCAGTCTTGTTCTTTTTGGCTATATACATACTTGTTTTTCCTTTGATTGATGAAATCATTAATTATATATTCTGATAGATAAGGCCACCAAGTTGCTAAATCCCATTTTGTATCGTCTCTCCATCCTTGGGCTATCGTGGCTTGTATTGCAGCTGACTCTAAATGGTACTTTAGAATGTATAGGGGAATGGCACGAAGCTACTTCTAAAAGACCCTGAAAATATCCTGCATCTATATAGCTCTATATGCAAGGTCTGTTAAAGACAACCTTAAGACATAACTAGAAAACATTGTTCATGACATCACTCATTAATTTCCTTTTAAATAGCCATTTAATTAATAACTAATTGCATGTAATTATCCTGTTATTCATTAATTCTAAGTTCTGATACTTCCCATCATGAAACCACCTGAATAGTCTGCCATTTTCATGGGATGAAATAGAGGGACTTCAGCCCAGTCCTGAAACACATACAGATTACAGACTCTAGCTCCATATGCAAGGTCTCATGCTGAAATACAACTCAGCATCTATTTATTTTCCACTCTAAATTGTCATAGATATCTATTTTTTATGTCTGTCTGTTGAAATGCTTTAATATCAAAACATTGTAAAAATCTACCCTGTCAATGAGTTCACTGTGCATGAAATTTAAGGTAAAGTGAAATATTTATGTGCCAAATACAATTTACGTAGTTCTGGTGTCATTACCTAAAAATATGTGTCATGAATGGATGCAATCTGTTATGTTCATCATGACTAACAAGATGGAATTTTGGATTCTCATAATTGCTGGAGGGGCTTAGTCAACAAATTAACAGTTCCTTCTTCCGCTTGTGTGTCATCTAAGGACAGTGGGGAGCAATGAGATTTCTCTCCCCCACTCCTCTACAAATACACACAGAGAGATATTATTAATGGCACTATCGAGATGTTACAATTTCTTAATATTGAGCGTTCTGTGTTACTAATCAGCATGTTAATAAAATACCTTTATTCTGGTCCAGGCTCCAAACCCATTCAATTGTATGGTATATTTATCTTCTTTGCACTCCAGATTGTATTAAACTTCACTACGATGGACCTCTATAAGAGCAGTCTCTGTTGGTATGACTACATTGAAGTAAGAGATGGCTACTGGAAGAAATCACCTCTCCTTGGTATGAACATATCAGTTGCACAACTGAAACTTAAAATATATCTGGGGTAGCTATTAGGGGTGGTTGATCCATAATAAAATTGGGTTCTAAACTACTAATTGGGGGGGGGGATATTTTTTTGATTAGTAGTTGAAATACTTACAAAAAAATTCCAAAAAGTTCATGATTAAAACGTTATTAATAACAAATATTCGTTATTATTCGTGACCTCAGCTGGGAGGGAAGAATGGAGGGCAAGCCTGGATCAGTCCTAAACATCACTAATAACATCATAGAAGCAAGCTATGTCAACAAATAATCAATTAATGCAAATGAAATGCACAGATAAAATATGAGCTTCTTCTAACAGGAATATTTATCTCCTTCAAAATTGCTTTTCAGGGTCACTTACAGACATCAGAGTCTTCTGCCTTCTCCCAGGAAAGAAGAAAAGCGCTCGAATGCTTTGCCCAAAACCACAGACCTGAGCAATGGATTGCCAGAGCAA
Source organism: Anolis apletophallus (assembly GCA_030556195.1). Taxonomy (NCBI): domain Eukaryota; kingdom Metazoa; phylum Chordata; class Lepidosauria; order Squamata; family Anolidae; genus Anolis; species Anolis apletophallus. Next base: position 47,954,982 of record JARBWK010000012.1, on the reverse strand, counting down.
TTGATCCGATCCATTCTCTCTGGCAATCGATTGCTCATGTCTGCGGTTTTCGGCAAAGCTTTCGCGTGCTTTCCCCTTTTCCTGGGAGCTGGCAGAAGGCAGGGACAGGACTCTGATGTCTGTAAGTGACCCTGAAAAGCAATTTTGGAGGAGGTAAATATTCATGTTAGAAGAATCTCTGAGCTGGCAAGAGGAGAAGGGGAAAATACGATCTATTACAAAAATTAAAGAAAAATTGCCATCCCAGGTTTGGTAAAGAAATTATACTTCCTGGTTAGGGCCTGAGGGTCGGTAAATAAAGGAAATAATTTTAAATAAGAAAAAAATGAATTTCAAATAAATTTAAATAGGAGATAACCAGGCCTAGTAGCTATAAAGACCATGCTACAAAACTGTGACATGGCCAAACAGCCAAACTCAAAGGAAAAGGCGAGTTCTATGGTAATGACAGATAATATTTTAAGACCTTCTGATATGAAATCCCTGGTGCTTTAATCCTGTGAACCCTGGTTCTACTGCACCACTGCTTATATGATGTTACATCCAAAAAAATGAATGATATTCAAAACAGCATGTATATATTGCAACAACAAACTGAAATGTCTGACAGATACATTTTGGGTTTTAAAAACTACACATCAATGAAGAAGGAAATATGCAAATGGAGAAGCAACAGAAACCAACATGCAGACATATGTGTACTAAAATAGCATCACCTAAATAGATACTCACCTCTGCATAAATATATTTCTTTCAAAACTTTACTTTAAAAAAAACTTCAAAAATGAGAAGCAATATTTTCTCACAGTGGTGCAATAGAGCCAGGGTTCACAGGGTCAAAGCCCCAGGCTTTTATGTAAGTGCAAACTGTAATATCATGTGCAATTTCTATGGGGACTCTCCTTTTCCAATGAATTCATCTTCATCTCACAAAAGATGGAAGAGGAATGGATTTCCCCAGCAAGAATAACTATGAGATCTCCCTGTTGTAATCCAAAGTATTTATGGTGCTTTAGGCCCCTTCCACACAGCTGAATAAAATCCCACATTTTCTGCTTTGAACTGGAATATATGACAGTGTGGACTTAGATAATCCAGTTCAAAGCAGATATTGTGGGATTTTCTGCCTTGATATTCTGGATTATATGTCTGTGTGGAAAGGCCCTTAGTTTTACAGATGTCCTGCTCTTAATGAAGATAGAAATGGAAATGAATCTTTTAAAAAAAAACCAAAAAAACCCCACATCAACACAACTAGTTGCATTTTTAGTCTCCTTGGTTGCGTTGCTATACCCAAGAGTCTGCACTTCTAAATTTACCACTACACAACTGCATTTCACCTATGATTATTACAGATATAGCTGCTAAAAAAAACCCCAAATATGTATGCTTGATTTTACTCAAGCATTGATACTTCCACAGTGAGATGAAATCTGTCTGCTCTATACAGTTAAATGTTTTATTAGCTGTCAAACAAGCAACAATTGGAAGATGAGTGAAAGCTGGAAGAAAGAATGAAGGGTCAGGAAGAGAGAAGCAACAAACTGTCAAACTTGGAAGACTTAAAACTCTGGGTAAGCTAGGACAGTGTAAATCTGGCCTGGAGCAGGCTCAAATCCAGCATGTATGTGCTGAATCTGGAGCCACATCAGTTCCACTGGGCTGTCACCCACTCCATGTTGCCACTGCCACCTCAACTAACCAACCATAGTTCTCTTCCTGGCCACTGAGATTGTCTGAATATGGTGACTGTGGGACCAGCAAAATGGAAGGGTTGATCTCTCATCTTTCTTGCTGGTTGTATAGACACACATTTCTACCATCACAGACATGACAGACATTGACTAGGTGGCTGGACGGAGCTTTGTGACCAGCTAGTGATGGAGACAGCAACACAGGCACAAGGCATTATCTTTCTCTGCACTTATCACTGCATGGAAAGGCTAGTTCCAGAGATGCTCATTTAGACAAAACCATGAGCAAGATTAGACCTGATCCAGTGTCCAGACTGTCCCGAATTCCCAGGAAACCACACAAGTTTGAACAAATTCTGAAGTATCTCCCGACTTTGTTTAAAGCAGGGCAAAGTTGGTCTTAAGCACAAAAAATCTGAGATACTTAGCAAGATGTGCATTTCGAAAGCTGCCAGTTGTGTATCCGCTGTAAATACAATATGGTGGCCTAAACGCAACCCTTACAAAAGCTATCAAAAGAAATTATACAGGATATATATTACATCCCATGGCTTTAAACATGAAGCTGCCCCTGTCACATGAAAAGATGGGAGTGCCATTAAAAATGTAAGAGGGAACATTCCTCATACCCACTGCTACTTCCTACTGCTGTACTTGTATAATCTGGTCTTCAAATGGGAAAAGAAGAAATTGGGGAGGAGCTGCTGGAGGTGTTTTAAGCAGGACTTTCAAATGCTCCTGCATTCCCAGTGTACTTCAGACATAGTCAGGATTGAATCTCACTGTCTCCATGAAGTCCAGTCCAGTCCTGACTCCTGGTGCAAAATTTTAATCTTTGTAAGGAAGAGTTCTTAATGCCTTTCCTCGTTTGTTTTTTTTATTCTAGGCAGGTTTTGTGGAGATAAACTCCCAGACGTCCTCACATCTAGTGATAGTAGAATGTGGATTGAATTCCGTGGCAGCAGTAACTGGGTAGGGAAAGGTTTTGCAGCTGTTTATGAAGGTGAGGCTTTCTGAGCATCTTGGCTGATAACACATACAATTTGAATATGGTAAAGCAAATGTTTAATTATAGCCTGAAGCCAGTATGATACCTTGATTATATGTGTCTTTTTGCAGTTTCAGTAATCAAGGTGGTAGCAGAAAGGCTTCTTTTGAACCCTTGCCTCTCCGGCTCTTTTTCACCTCAGTCCCTCCCCCCATTTTTCATGTCTAGAAGGAAAAATATAGAAGGCATTTAAGCACTGACTTTTGTCTCACATAATGCCAGTGTACCTGAGGGACCACCTAACCCCATACTGTCCCACGAGAACACTTAGATCCAAAGAGGGGAACCTTTTAACTGTGCCCAGTGTCAAGCTCACTTCAACGCGGAGAAGGGCATTTTCTATCATTGCCCCAGTCCTCTGGAACACGTTACTTCCAGAGGTTAGGACTTTCCGGATGGCCTTTTGAGCTGTGATACGCCATCTTTTAAGATTGTGCTTCCTTTCTGGAACTGTTTTATTCTCTGTTTTAATGCTGTTGTTGTTTGTGATTTTATTGTGATGTTTATTGTAAGCTGCCCCAGCCACTGGGAGTGGCGGCTAATAAATCTAATAAAATAAATAAATAATGCAGTGAATAATATTGCATTTTTAAATGTAAAACAGTTCCTGGATGTTACCCTATATATTATTTATCTTTGTGTAGGATAGTGTGTATATGTATATATACCATCCACATTATTTTACAGAAACTCCGTGTTTTTCTTTAGTTACTTTGGGCTAGATTTTCAAAGTTGTCTTGTTCTTTTTGCACAACTCTCATTTATATTAACGTTCTTCGTGTGCTCAAATTGCACAGAAGGCTGGACCTTTTCTCAAAGAACAAACTTTTTTTCTAGTTCTTGATAAACATACAAATGGTGGCAGCATACCAAGTTCTGCATGCGCTGGGCTTCCTTTCCTATGAGAAGGGAATGTTCCATGCGAAGTGCAGATATTTCCCATTGTGTGCGCCAAGCGTTTCCCTCTTGTAGAAGACAAAGGGAAGTCCCTGCATGAGCAGGTCTTGGTCCAGACACTGGAGCTTTTGGGTCATGTCCTGTGGCTGCGGTCCAGCCCGTAGTTTATACAAACTGATTGCAAGATTGATTGCAGTCAGTTTTAAATTCTAAATGATGTCGGGTGGAATAGGAGAGTCAGTAACCAGACATTTCAATAACTTTGCCTATATTGTATGCATTTGTGATGCATCCCATTGTCTTCTGTCACAAGTAGATGAAAGTCCTTCCCCCAAGCTCCCAAGAAGAAAAACATAAACATTGAAAATGTACTTAAATTCACTCTTAATGTACTCTTCAGCAATTTGTGGAGGTGAAATACACAAAAATGAAGGACAGATTCAATCTCCTAATTATCCTGATGACTACAGACCAATGAAGGAATGTGTGTGGAAAATAACAGTGTCAGAGAACTACAATGTCGGATTAACCTTTCAGGCATTTGAGGTAAAGCCTTTTAACTGATCTGAGCAAACCATCTAGTGGATAAATGACAGTGACATTTAAGGGAATCCTCATTAAGCCAATGAAGAAACAAAGCATCCTCTATATACCGCAAACCCCTACAGTTAATATTTTCTTTCACTGAGACTTTTCCCATTGCATAAATTTCAAGAAGATTAAAGGGGTTTTATGTTATCTGTGTTATTTGAATTGGAATGCTTTTAAAACTGACAATAGTTTCTTTTGACAAATGACTAATCCTGTTCCACAAGGCTGCTCTAGGAATCTATGAAATAATAGGGCAATTATTTCTTTTCTAAATCTATTTACTCTTTTTAAACAGAAAACACAACTATTTCTTGAATAGAATATTTAGAAATGCCAGAGTTTTATTATTAGTTTTTTTTCCAGCAGCCAAACTTACACACTACATACAGGTTGAATATCCTTTATCTAAAATGGTTGGGATCAGAAACATTTGGGATTTTGGATTGTTTCAGATGTTTGAATACTTGTACTGTTATATATGTATATACCGAATTATTTTGGAGATGGAACCTAAGTCTAAACACGTATCATGTATACCCTACACATAGCCTGGAGGTAATTTTATACAATAGTTTTTGATTTTTTGTGTGTGCAAGCAGGCATGTAGCCAGGGGGGGGGGCTAAGGGGGCTTCAGCCCCCCCCCGAAATTCTCAGGGTGGTCCGCGAAAAGGCCTTACTGGTACATTATTTAAACTGTTATGTTTATTCATATCATGATCTGATCACCATGCTCATTATATCCCACCTTCATGGGGTTATTGGGATAACAATGCAAAAGGTTTGCTAGGGTAGACCCTCTTCCACCCAGTCTCAGCCCCCCCCCCCGAACCAAACTCAGCCCCGAAATCAAAATCCTGGCTACGGCCCTGTGTGCAAGGTATGAAGTTTGCGCACACTGAACAACCAGAAAGGAAAGGTGTCACTATCTCACAACCACCTATGTGGACAGCTCTGGATTTTGGAGTATTTTAATTTACAGAATTCCTGATAAGATGCTCAAGATGTAATAACTATCTTCATTCTGATACTTTCATAATGGCATACATTGCTATATGCAGCAGATCCCATTGAATTGTTCTTTTAAATTTAGTTGTAACCTAATGCTGGTTTTAGTTTTTAAAATGTCCATGATTGCATATATCATGGCTATAAAACATGTACTCATGTCTATATTTATTATTTCCAGCATATAGAGCTATGGGTTAAACTCTTGGGCCGGCTAAACTGCTGACCTGAAGGTCGGCGGTTCAAATCCGCAAGATGGGGTGAGCTCCTGGCTGTCAGCTCCAGCTTTCCATGAAGGGACATAAGAGAAGCCTCCCACAGGATGCTAACACATCCGGGCATCCCCTGGGCAATGCCTCTGCAAATGGCCAATTCTCTCACATCAGAAGCAACTTGCAGTTTCTCAAGTCGCTTCTGACATAATAAAAAAAAATCCAGCATAATATTCATTTTGTTTTATGCATTCATTTCATTTGTTCACATATTCTTCTTCAACATTTTATATGTTTTTTCACTGAAAAATCCTGTACAACCTATTATTAGAAATTGTAAAAGGTGGACAACCCCATGTATATAACTAGAGCCCAGTAATGGTCTCAATGAAAAGAATATTTTGCTCCAAGGTGGAAAACGCTTGTTAGAACCTCAGTGAAACACCATTCTGTATTTACAGATTGAGAGACATGACAACTGTGCCTATGATTATTTAGAGGTTCGAGATGGAACCAGTGAAAGCAGTCCTTTGATTGGCCATTTTTGTGGCTATGATAAACCTGAAGACATAAGATCTACCTCTAACACCCTGTGGATGAAATTTGTTTCTGATGGAACAGTCAACAAAGCAGGGTTTGCTGCTAACTTTTTTAAAGGTAAGAGTTTGGGAAAGTGAGAAGCATTTTGTACAAATGGCATGTTTATTCTGCAACGTCCAGCGTATTTTGCATAAACAAAGTTTTCTCCAAATAAACATTAAGTGCAAAAATAAATTGTTGGAGTAAAACAATTTGTAGTGATTCCTATTCATCATTACAGTTCATTATGTCCCCTTGGGGCTCTTCCACACCGCCATATAACCCAAAATTTCAGGGCAGAATAACCCACAACATCTGCTTTGAACAGATCTGAGGGCCATTCAATATGTCTTTAACTTTCTTAAACCTGATTCCACGTGGGTTACAGTCCACACACCTCTCCCCAACATCCGCTCTTTCCTTGGGTGGGGGGTGTCCAGATACCCTGCTGGACTTTCTGGCAGGGCACTCAGACACAAAACAACCCCCCCCCCTCAGAAAAGCCTTACAACTCAAAAATATCTTACCTGGCCACCATTCCCCTTCTCCAGAGCTCTCCTGGCAGAAACTATTCCCCACCCCTTCTCCTGGCACACCATTGCTGTGTGCCAGTAGAGCTCTAGAGAAGGGGGAATGGCAGCTGGGTAAGTACATTTATATTTTAGGCCCTATTGGGAGGCGAGGTTGGGGAGGGGGTTAGAGCCCTCTCAGTTTTCCGGGCAGATCAAGCCTGGAAAATGTGAGAGGGCTGTGCGGACGGTCCCCTTGGAAGTACCAGAACTTTTGAGTTGGTAGTCCATACAAATTCTATACCCCGTTAGACATGGGCCTTTCAGGAAGGCCCATATTTAATGGGGTATCTAATTATTTCAGGACAAAGCATGGTTTTCCTGCTTTATCCCAAAGGCATTCATTTTTGTGTGGGGTGTCATTTGGATGGCCCTTGCAAAAATCCTAGAGCGCACATGTTTCGTGCCCTGTTTGGATGGAGTCCACACTGCCATATATCTCAGTTCAGAGCAGATAATGTGGGATTTTATTCAGCTGTGTGGAAGGGGCCTCACATGGTATTCCGCCACCTCAAGAGTAGATAAATAAAGATAGCTGGAATAAAGATAGCTGGTTTTTATTTTACTTAATTTCTGAGGGAACAAATCATTATACTTGAGATAAGGTCTAAAGGCTTGAAGGGAAGCAAACTCCAACTCTTTCCTTTTATGGAAAGCTCAAAGAGCCTTGCACCAGCAGGGAGATACCAAGTGGATATTTTTCATCTTTGTGGAAAGCCTTATTGTGTCACAACAGCTTTAGGATTAAAGTTAATGTACAATAAATAAATATAGATGAAGAGACATTCAACATTTTGTTATTGGTCCAGTATGAACATTACAAGCAGAACTAGAAAGAAAGATAATCAAAGTATATTCAACATATCCCCCCCCCCTATATTACTTCTTTGTCCTGTTAGCTTGAGCACAAGGAGGCTTTAAATCACTCATTTATAATAGGGGGCAAAATTAGTATCCCAACAAAACAAATATTTAAAAAGCCCATAAATTGTAATTGAATTATTGCTCAATTTTACATGGTATTGTGGTAATAATACTGTATTCTCCCCTCTCTTCCTGATGCATCTTATTACCTTCAAAGTGCTGGTTTTAACCTATAAAGCCCTAAAGGGTTACAGCCCAGTTTCTCTCTACTAACCACCAAGGACCTTAAGATCATCCAGGGAGGCCCTGCTCACAGTCCCACCACCATCGCAGTCACGTTTGGTGGGGACGAGAGACAGGGCCTTCTCCGTGATGACCCCTCAGCTGCGGAATTCCCTCCCTAATGAGGTTAGATCTGCCCCCTCCCTCCTGACCTTCCGGAAGAAACTTGAATCCTCGATATGGGATGAAGTGTTTGCAGAATAGACCGATTTACTGGTGAAGATAAGACGTTATTTGACCAGAATGGACTGATTTAGATGATGATTCTAACCTGGTGAACTGTTTTAATGTATATTTATAACTGTTTTAATGCATTGTATTTTATTATATGTTTTATGTTGCGTCAGCATTGAATGGTTGCTTGTTGGAAGCCGTCCTTAGTCCCTCTTTGGAGATTGAGAAAGATGGGGTATAAATGTTTTTTAAAAATAAATAAATAAATAAATAAATGTGTATAGAATGAAAATATTTCAGGAGTCAGTTAATCTATGTTTAAACATGAACTCAGGATAACATACAATTCATTCTTTTGGAGCTAAAGTGCCCTTTGAGTGACTCTCTTCCATTTTCACTCTTTGTTAATATTTTATAAATTCCTGCAGGCTAAATTATTACATATTTGCAAGAAAATTCCTCAGGTATTGCGTACCCTTCTGCAAATGTATATCCGCAAGAACTGCATAGAATACCTTTGCAGAACACTCTTTTGCTCCTCTCCCCATTTAGGCATTATAGTAGGTCCTATATGGAAAACCCATGATCCTTTTCAGTAGGCAATTAGGTTTTTTTTCAGCCAAGGGAGTAGGAGAAAGGAATGGTTAAACAAAGATAAAGCAGACATGAACATCCCCTTTTCTTTCATCTAGGAAGCCTAAATACCTTGAAAGCACCAGATCTGATCTGATCTCAGAATCTAAGCAGGGTCAGCCCTGGTTAGTATTTGGGTGGAAGATGTCCAAGGGATACATTTCAGAAAAAAGCAATTGCAAACTACCTCTGAGCATTACTTACTTGAAATAAAAGACCCGTGAAAAAATGCACGGGTTCAACTGGAAATTTGAAGGCACACGTTGTTTTTGTTGTTGTTTCAAATGTATGACAACCTACCATGACCCTACCATTGAGTTTTCTTGGTAAAATTTGTACAAGGGGGGTGGGTTGCTTTTGCCTTCCTCTGATACAATGTGACTTGGCCAAAATTACCCAATAGGTTTCCATGGACAAGTGCAAATTCAAGCTGTGGTCCCTAGAATCCTATTCCAACACTCAAACCACTATCCTATGTGAGTCTGTTGCCATGTTGCATGCTGGGAAGGAGGGAAAGGAGGCTTAGTTATGCCTTCTGTGTCCTTCTGTATTCCAGTACTAAGACTGAGCAGGGAACAATAACATAAATACAATTTAGAACTAGACTCAGACAATTACTAGAACGCTGAAAAGCAATCTGCAGATACAATTGTGTTATTTACCAAATGCATTAGTGTGAATTTCTCAATGAATTTTAAAGAAATATATATAATTTCTTACAGTCAAGTGATAAATGTGTGATAGTTTTAACTTAATGAACTGTTATTTTTCCATTTCTTCGCAGAGGAAGATGAATGTGCCAAACCTGACAATGGTGGATGTGAGCAACGGTGTGTTAATACACTGGGTAGCTACCAATGTGCATGTGATCCAGGATATGAACTTGGCCCTGATAAGAAGAGCTGTGAAGGTACAGCTATATTTTCTATGTGCTGGAGATTGTATAGTTTTACTGCATGAGCTATTTACACAGGCACAGGTTTAAGAGTTTTATATAAATATTATCATTGTTATATGTATGACTGACTTGTATGCTTTTACATTTTGTGAGCCACTTTGGGTCCCATTTAGGGAGGAAAAGAGGAATACAAATAAATATATTATTATTATTATTATTTATTAGTTTTCAAGACAATGCCAAGATAGATATTATGCATGTATAATTAAAAAATATATAAGAAACCCACATTTATGTAGTTTTTGCTCAATAGTCAATTAGCAATTGCATCATCTAAGTATGCCTGCACAGCTTACTTACCATTTACTGGCTCAACTTTTTTGTTTTGTATGAATTGAAGTTGGGCTGAAAAAAAGAGCAAAGTATGAAAGGAAGTTTTTAAAGTACTCAAATGGGATTTGGGGAACTAGAAAAACCTGTTAGAGCTAATCTGAAGTTTTCCCATGAAGGGCCCTTACACACAGCCATATAAACCAGAATATCAAGGCAGATAATCCATACTATCTGTTTTGAAATGTGTTGCCCGCCCATCCCCTGAAATAAAGAGACACACAACAATAAAGAGACCACAACAATTTCTTGGATTCAAATTGAGCAACATTTATTATCTGTTACCTATTTAAATCACCTCAACTAAACTCAAGGGGTGTCAGGAATATGTTGTAATCAATCCCATTAAATTTCCGGGCGAAATACCAGGATTGCCTGATTAACCAACCAGGACTACCTAATAAGGGAAATGAGTAAGAGGTCCATTCTCCTGAACCGGAGAAGAGCCTCTTCACATTCCAGGGCCATTAACTCAACTTCACCCAACAACCAGACTTTAGGGTGCATACATAACCAACTGGCCCTCACCCCTGAAGGGGGTGCCTAGGGTGTACACCAATTACGGAATTTCCCTCACTATTCACCGCTAACCTAGTTAACAAATCCATCACCCCCATTAGCCCCTACACAGCAAATGGGGGTCTGCAAAAACCCGCCCAGGCTTAACTACAGCATGAGAGGTAAAATTCCGTACCCGGCTCCTAGTGCAACCATTCCAAATACTGATAATGGGTGGGAGTGGTGGGCAGGCAATCAGGTGCAGAATGGCCTGACGGGGCTTGGCCTTGCTAAAGGCCACGCCCCCTGCCTAGGCAGGTTCTACCAGAACCTTCTCTCTTCCTCGGAGTCGGGGGGGGGCAAATACCTCTCACCCCAGCATGCTGGGGTGAAAGGGTGTTATCTGAGTCCATACTGAGTCCATGAGGATTTTATACAACTGTGTGGAAGGGGTCGTAGAGAGCAGAGTTCAGGGCAGCACAAATATTCTCAATGTGTTTCCTGCTCCTGCATTCCCTGTTGGTAGTTGCGAGTTCAGAGAACTGGGTCCCTCCGATCATTCATCACTAAATTGCTCCACAATTTACCTTGCTTTTCCTCAAAAGATTAAATGGTAGAGGAATCTTGGAAGTAGAACAGATATACTTAAAATGTCTTGAGTGTTGTACAGAGGCAAATTCAGGGTTTGCTTAAGCATCTCACCACATGCAGAAAGATATACTCTAGGATGCAGTTTTGAACTCACTGTGGATTCCGAATGGCCCTGAATTTGATTGTCTGATCCATACTATGATCTAAACTATGTTATTTTGAAAGTTGGATTTGTGGTTCAATCTAATGCTGTACATGCATCAAATTGAGGCTATATAAATCTCTTAAATTTTCTTTCCTTTTAGCTGCTTGTGGAGGACTTTTGACAAAGTTGAATGGGACTATAACGACACCAGGATGGCCCAAAGAATATCCTCCTAATAAAAACTGTGTGTGGCAAGTGGTTGCCCCTACCCAATATAGAATCTCAGTGAAGTTCGAATTTTTTGAATTGGAAGGAAATGAAGTAAGTTATTGTGAACATATACTGATGCCCAATTACATACGAGCATTAAAACTAGAATGCTGTAACACCTTTAAGACTAACAGGTTTATTTTATCATGGAGTTTCATGGGTTATCCATTTCTATATATGCACTTTGGATTATACTCTATGCATCTGAGGAAGTGTGTTTTATTACGTGAAAGCTGAAATAATTATGTCAGCCTGAAATGGGTTGTTTGCTGGGTCAAAGTAATGTAACTGTAGCCAGTCCCCAAGTTAAAAACACCCAACTTACAAAAGGCTCATAGTGACAAATGGAGTTAAGACAACAAAAAGTGAAAGAAATCGACCCCTCAGAAGGGAAATTCATTCTTGAAAGAGCTATGGCACAAAAGGTGTCTCCACTGAAGCTTTGTGATGAATCCTTGTTTCCACAACAAGCCCAGTTTTTCAAAATCCAATTATCGCAGGGACAGAATGTGAGATGAAATCTCCTGAACAGCGGCACAGACAGCAAATCAAAGATCACAGGGATGTTAACCCTTCCCATTTGCTATCCAAAGCTCTCTCATTCATGTGTGTGTGTGTGTGTAGCTGGAGTTACACGTAAGAAATGTATCTGTTTCGACTTACAAAGTCAACTTACAACAAAATTACAGAACATAACTTATGGACTGCCTGTACCACTTCAAAAGGTCAATATTAGAAGAATTGTTCAAATCCTAAACAGAAAATATATTCCAAAATATCATTTATTTTTGGTGGTCTCTTTTGACTCATACTTTGTGCTTTTGCAGAGCCTCTCGGAAACATTTAGAACCAAATAAAACATTTTGTCCTAGGTTCAGCATGTGTGTCCGAGTAGGAGCCTACATGGATTCTGGCTTTCTTGGCTACAAATACTAGCATGGACTAGTAATTATGTTTGAATAAACTTTACCAATGAATCAGGACTTTGATTCAGGTGGTAGGAACTAGTCTTCAATACCAACTTCTTTGCTAACAGTTCAGATTTTTTCATCCTTATTTGATGAACTAATAGAGGAATAAGATTCCTCTATCTCTATGCAAAGATGTTCAGTCATAGGCTGACCAACTTCTTTATGTAGCATAGTCTTCGTAACTAGACATTAAAGCTTTATTAATTGAGTAACAGACACAATTACAGTATTCAGAAAGGGTGGCAACCCCACCTGGGATGAGGGTGATGTTCAATTCTCAAATGTTTTCCACTGCTCTCTAATTTCTGAGAGACGCTATGGAAGCACAAAGCAATGCATTATATGTGACATCACAGATTTATTTATTTATCGTGTCAGGAGTGTACCAAACAGTTGTATTGTATTTAAAAACATGCACACCACACAGTTTGCAAACTTGGCATTCTATTAAATGTCCTTTTACCAGTAGCTGGCCACTTGGAGTGCCTCTGGTGTTGTTATAAGGAGGTCCTCCATTGTGCACGTGGCAGGGCTCAGGTTGCATTGTAGTAGGTGGTCTGTGGTTTGCTCTTCCGCACACTCACATGTTGTGGATTTTACTTTGTAGCCCCATTTCTTAAGTTTGGCTCTGCATCTTGTGGTACCAGAGCACAGTCTGTTCAGTGCCTTCCAAGTCACTCCGTTTTCTGTGTGCCCAGGAGGGAGTCTTTCATTTGGTATCAGCCATTGATTGAGGTTCTGAGTTTTAGCCTGCCACTTTTGGACTCTCACTTGCTGAGGTGTTCCAGCGAGTGTCTCTGTAGATCTTAGAAAATTATTTCTTGATTTATTTCGTTGGAGTGCTGGTTGATATCCAAACAGGGGATGGGCCGGAGATGTCACTGCCTTGGTCCTTTCACTATTGGTTGCTACTTCCTGGCGAATGTCAGGTGGTGCAATACCGGCTAATACTGTGATAATGAGACATCACAGATGACTGCTTAGAATCATAGAATAATAGAGTTGGAAGAGATCACATGGGCTATCCAGTCCAACCCCCTGCCATGCAGGAAAAACACAATCAAAAGTACTTCGGACAGATGGCCACCCAGCCTCTGTTTGAAGAATCCGAATCAGAATTACAAATAAATGAACTATTTGTGTGGAAAGTGAAAAAAAATTCCCTGACAAATTATTTGGAGTTGCTTCTGGATTACTTCAAAACATTAGCAATTAGTAAATTTAATAGTTTAACTCCAAGTTATAACTTAAGTTTTTAGAAATACATACTTGTAAAAATAACAATAAATTACATGAAAATTTATGAAATAAAAGGATGACTATTTTGAAATATGGTTTAGTCCATTTATTAAAATAGGGGAAACTAACTACAGCTGAACAAAAACAAACCCCACACAGCTTTCTTTCTGGTTTTAAGATGTATATAAACAATGATTTTTGTTACCTTACCTGCCTTCATAGTGAACTTTTGTTGAAGGCATTTACAAGTTTATACTTCCAGAGTATTCCATCTGCATAATTCCATGGCATGTTTTATACAGCCCCTGGGAAGCTGTGTCTTAATCCCTATGATATGTCTGAACTGAAAGATGTCTTTTGAAAGTTATTAAACATTAATATTGTCCTTGTTATAGTTACATAAGTAGTAAATTCTTTAAAAAGATCATTGTAAGATCCACAGAGCCCAAGGTTGAATGTATCAACTACATTTTGGCAAAAGCATTTGTTTTTCTTTCATGAGGGCTGTTCTGTATTGTAAAGAAAATATAAGGTAAATGTCTTCTGTGTTTTACTTTAGTTAGCTTTATAAGTAAAGCAAGTGAACTCAATCAAGAGATATGTGCAGCACTTTTAAAGTTAAGACGTTGCAGAATCAGAAAACAAAAGTAACAGGTTTCTTTAATTTGGTCAAGTGGGGAATATTGATATGTATTTACAGGTATTTGGAAGCCTTGCGAAAGAAAATCAATGTTTTAGTCGAGCAGGTGAACATACCACATAATTCATTGTAGTTGTTGGATATTACTAAATTTCACAGCAGTTTGTCCTTTGACTATTCTGAGACTCTGTCTAAGAAGAGACTGGACAAAGTATTCACTATCATGGGAAAGGCCATCTGCAGTATTAATTTAATTTATTCTTGCACAATCCGCTATGTTCCCATTCATTCTAACAGTTAGTTCTGATTTGCAAAACCTGTCTTAATCTCAAGTATTTAAAGTTCATGAATGCATTAATTACATTTGTATTTATGGGTGCAAGTTAGGGTTGGACTCTGCACAAATAACAGTTCCTGTTCCTGATATTGTAAGAAAATAGCAAAGAAAGGGGGGGGGGCAAGGTGTGACAATAGACAGATAGCTAATTGTATTTAGTGATACAGTTGTCAGGAGAAATATCAACAGTTTGCAAAAAGCAACTTGGAATTATATTTCTTAGGTAAGATTTGTGAAAAAGACATTTATGGCAGAAGGATTACTTGCGCTATATATGTAAGGGTTTTCCCCTGACATTAAGGGGAAGCCTTGGTCTTTTCAGCCTTGAAAGACGGCGTCTAAGAGGTGACTTGATCGAAGTGTATAAAATCATGCATGGGATAGAAAAGGTGAATAAAGAAAAAAATAGTCACTAGGACTAGGGCACTCCCTGAAGCTCCAAGGTAGGAAAATTAGGACTAATAAAGGGAAATATTTCTTCACCCAGAGGGTCATTGGGTTATGGAACTCACTTCCAGAAGAGGTTGTGACAGCTGTCAGCCTGAACAACTTCAAGGCAGGATTAGACAGATTCATGGATACCAAGTGTATCGGTAGTTACTGAAATGGACATTCAAGTGCCACCTCGGAGTTGGTTGAGGTAGGCAGGATTTCCCTGGGTACTGGTTGTGGGGGGTCGGGAGCAGGTCAGGGTTTTGCCCTCCCTTCTGCTCGAGATCCCCGTGTACAACTGGTGGGCCACTGTGTGATACAGAATGCTGGACTAGATGGGCTGAGGTCCGATTCAGCATGGCTCTTCTTATGTTCTTATGTTCTTATTAAGTCCAGTTGTGTCTGACTGTGGGGATTGGTGCTCATCTCCATTTCTAAGCTGAAGAGCTGGCGTTGTCCATATACACCTACAAGGTCATGTGGCCAGCATGACTGCATGGAGCGCCATTACTTTCCCGCCGGAGCGGTACCTATTGATGTACTCACATTTGCATGTTTTCGAACTGCTAGGTTGGCAGAAGCTGGGGATGACAGCGGAAGCTCACGCCACTCCCTGGATTCAAACCTGTAACCTTTCAGTCAACAAGTTCAGCAGCTCAGCGGTTTAACCCACTGTACCACCGGAGGCCCGACATTTGTGCTATATACTCATATATAAATCTAGAAATTTTAGTAAAAAAAGTAAACCCCAAAATCTGAGTTGACTTATTAATGGGTTGATGTCAGTACTGTATCTTATCTCTTAAGAAAAAAGGAACCATCCTCTTATCTGAGCACAGTGGTGAAAAGCAAAACTTAGTATATTCCTGGAGAATGTAAAAGAAGCATTGGTCTCAACTGTTTTTGGCCTTTTGGTTACCTGGGTGAGAAAATGACAAGTCCATAATTTTAGCCCAAAAATCTGCCCCCAATTTATACATAAGGTCAACTTACAAATGAATATATGCTGTAAATGGTTCTACAAGTGAAAAAAATGTTTGACAGTTTTTTGATAATGTGGACAGTTGTATTCTATAATTGGCATTGCTTTCAAGTTCCTCCTCCAGTATATCCATACATCTGCTTTCTTCTGGAAAATAAATGAACTGTATTGTGCAGTTTAACTGAAATATAGGAAATTATTCCCTTGAATAATCCCAAAAGATGGAAGATTATTATAATTTATCACAGATTCCTTAGGTTGATTTAAAAGAAAAAGGAACACCTAAATATTTGTCTCCGTCACAGCTTTAGATATCATATTTTCATAATTGCTTCTTGAATATTCAAATTTTTAAACATAGAATTTCAGGTATTATAGAAACAAAGGTATTAATGCTCTGTAAAACCCAGGAAAATTATTTCACCTAACATTTAATAAAGCAGATTTAAAATGAATCATAAGTGGGCACATTTGGGTGAATATATTAAAAGTTAATATTACTCATTACTTATATAATTATTACGTACTTTGCGGTTATAAATTACTGAACCAAAAGGACCACATTAATAATGGAAGTTATGTTCTATTTTAAAACTGCCGGCAGTAACATATATTTCTCTGTCAATATAAAGGTTATAATGTATTTTCTTTTACGTAAAGTTTTATTCTATTAGAATTTACATTAGACATCCATGTACTACATTTATGAGAAGGAAGTTTTCAAACCACGCCATTCAAGTTGTCTTAAAAATAACTCATGCAAAACCATAAAGAATTAATGCATTGATTTTATAACATTATCTCTGCCTCTAAAAAGTAGCGTTTGGCCTTATCTGTAAACCATATGGCTCTCCCTGGCATCAAGAAAACTTAATTCTTCTTAGTTACACAAATTCAGAAGAGAGCTTCATCCATATCTCAGGGTACATAATAATACAGTCCTAGACACTTGGGAAGTGCCCGGCGTGCGATCCAATAGAACAGCCAGCACAGTGATCTTGTTTGCTGTGTACTAATCTTGTGTATCACATAATAATAATAATAATCTTTATTTGTAGCTATCTCCCCGAGGGGAAATACATATATTGCTCTTGATGCTTTGGAGAGATGTAACTTGTAACTGGACTCTTGTTAAGTGGCCCTAATAAATGTGTTATTAATTAAATCTTGTTAAAATGTCAGGGATGTCTGTTTTGTTGGTTATTATTTATTTATTATTATTTATTATTTGTTGGTTAGGAAAGGACACAATAATTCAATTTAAAGTAGTGGGAGTTAGAGGTATAGGACCCCTCCAAAAGTAGAAAAAGTGTAAATAAAAATGCACTTTTGGACATGACTCTCTAAAAATCTCTTAAGTCCTCAGCTGGAAATTGATCATAGGGTTACATAGGAGAACCTACAATGCTTAGAAAAGCGTTCTCTCTGAGAATCTCTAGGTCCTCCAAGATGACTCTTTGGTCAGTCTCTATTTAAATGGCCTAGATTCCTGGAAAGACTAATCAAATCCACAAGTAGTCAAATTAACAAAAGTTAAAAGCACAAATATGGAGGGCTGGTTGTATGTTGGCAATTGAAATTTATTTCACTCTTGTATCTGAAGGTTAGTTTAGGCACTGCTAAACAACCCATGTGAGGTACATAGTGAAGTACTCCATCAAGGACTCGGTGTCACAAGTGGACAATGAAGTGGCAGCTCAACCTGTGGCCGGAATCGAACATACCCTCATGAAGCCAGAAAAGCTGGAATGTTAAATTACCTCTGTGTCTGTCTATATATGTTGTATGTCTAATGGCACTGAATGTTTGCTATGTATATGTGCATTGTAATCTGCCCTGAGTCCCCTGCAGGGTGAGAAGGGTGGAATATAAATGCTGTTAATAAATAAATAAACAAAAGAATTTATGTGTTAAAAGAGCGAGCTACATCATCGAAAACTAATATGTATTGAATCATCTAATCAGAATATGTTTTTCATAATTATTGGGTACAAACAGTTGATTAATATTTTAATCAATAAATGTTATTTATTGCTCCTGATGGCTCAAGGCGGGTACAACAAAGTAAAAAATATATACAATAAATTACATAGATAAAAACACAAGATATATTTTAAAACTTTCACCAAATACAGATACAGAATTGACATATAGTAGCAATAGAAGAGATGGGTCTTCAGCTGGGTCTTCAATTTCAACAGCTCGTTTAGTTGTCAGAGCTCTTCCAATGGGTCATTACACAGTCTTGGGGTGGCCAATTAAAATAGTCACCAGCCAGGTTCTGACTGGTCGAATAAGCTTCTGCCAGAAGACCTAAATGTCCTAAAGGGCAGATTGTGCAGAAGAAGGAATCCTGTAGGTAACCTGGACCCAAACCAAAAATTACTTTAAAACCCTAGTCTTTATTTATCTATTGGTTAGATTTATATCCTGCCTTACCCGGAATGGGATCAACACAGCATGCATAACATGACTTTTCTCCTTTCCTCACAACAACTGTAGATTGTAGAAGGTAGAATGCCTTGCTGGAAGTCACCCAGTGAGTTTCATGGTTCAGTGGGGAGTAGAAACTGTATAACTTACATCCCAGTCCATCGCTATAATTAGTGCCATAATACTTCGAGAAGCATCCCACTTCTCGATTGTGGTTGTTTGGTTCTTCTTTTGTATTTCTTAATGTTTTGTATGTGCTGTTGGATATAGCTGTAGGATGTTGGCATGGGTCCTAGATCCAGGACATGGGTTAGCAGTGTCCTCTAGGCATTGGTAAATGATGGGTGGAGTTCTTAATGGGGCAGACCCCATTTTATTTAGGGCAGACTCTATTTGTACCCCCTGGTAGCAGGCTGACCATGCCAGGGGGCAGTAGCTCATGGATTCTTTCTTGTTATCCCATGGGTTTTTACAGTAGGCTGAGATCTTGGCACATCAGTCAACAAATAGGTTGGTCAGTGGTGCATCCAGAGCCCATGTGAGTGGACCAACCTTATTTATCAGCTGTAATCAATATATTTGTGACCCACTTCTTTTCCTAATATTTAGGTGATTTTTTTCCTCAAGCAGAGTAGAGTGTACCTTGGATACTCAATTATGTCTTATGTTCAAAATATTCACTTTTCTACCAGAAAGATTTTTGTACAACTATTTTACAAAATAGTCAAATACTATATTATGGGGGAACCCTTTATTAGGCGCTGCCAGAACTCTCATAATTCCACCCACCAGGATGAAAATGTTTGAAATTTTCATTTATGAAGGCAAGAATGCATATATTGCATTTCTAGTACCAGCATAATAAAGCTAGGTTCCTAGTCATAAACTCTTTGTGAAGGTCAGACATGGCATTAAATGTGTGTGAATGTTTGGGGTGCCTGGGTCAAATGGTGCACCCACACCCCTGTGCACAGCGTTACCTTGTTTGCAAGGTGGCAAATGTCTGTCTACTTTATTTCTGGCCATCATTCAGTTCAACTTATTCAGAAGCATGAGAATTTTGATCTCTTCTTCACATTAAGTTCTTTCTCAAGGAGAGTTCTGGTCCAACTTGCCTGTCCAAACATATCTCCCTTTATGAGCAAACTAGAGCTTTCATATCTGCTGGGGAGGCCTTGCTCTTGGTCCCACCACCTTCGCAAGTGTGACTGGTGGAGTCAAGAGACAGGGCTTCTCAGTGGTAGCCCCTTGGCTGTGGAACTCCCTCCCTAGTGACATCAGGCTAGCCCCATCTCTCCTGGTTTTCAGGAAAAAGCTAAAGACCTGGCTTTGCACACAGACGTTCAGAAAGTAGGATAATACGGAATTTGAATTCAACAGCTTGAGTAATGACTATGTAAAAGTCAAGAAGCATGGAAAATTAACACCACTTTGTATTTTAAAAATTTGTTTTATTGTATTTATGTATGTGTTTTAATTACTCATATGTTTTAATTGTTTTATAGTTTGGTAAGGTATGTTTTATTGTTCTGCCTATGATGCATTTTTGCCAGAGCTTGCAAGCCACCTTGAGTCCCCTAAATAAAGAAATTAATTAATTAATTAATACACAAGCTTTTGCTGATTTATGCAAAACCAAATATGCAATTTTGAAAGAAAAGAAAAATAAATGAGATTGATGTTTGTATTATATGCCTTAATAATCCCGTTAAAGCAACAAAATGAAACACATTCAAATTGCAAATTAAAACAATACAATTACAGATACATTTATCCCATCCTTTCTGTCAAGACTAATGCTAGTTCTTTCATTTCTCAGGTGTGCAAATATGATTATGTCGAAATCCGTAGTGGCCTTTCTTCTGATTCGAAACTGCACGGCAAATTTTGTGGTACAGAAGTGCCTGAAGTTATTACATCACAATTGAACAACATGAGAATTGAATTCAGATCGGATAATACAGTTTCAAAAAAAGGTTTCAAGGCTCACTTTTTCTCAGGTATTGAAATTTATGTTTCATTGCTGGTCCTGTCTTTTATCCAAGGAAGGTTTTTGCTTAAAGTTCTTGCTTCTTGGTGCTGAAGATGAATGTCCCTTCCCTTGCTGTGATCAGTTTAAATTTTTAACCTAATTAGATAAGTTAATTTTAATTTTAAACAAAGACAACAGGGTAATAATGAAGAGGAAGATGCACAGCTTGAGATCTTGAACACTTCATGTATGTGACTGTTTTCTTGAAGATTAGTGTTTACACATTTTTAAAGACTTCTTTTGAAAGACCTCTACTTTCAGACCACAGTGAAGATAAACACAAAAGCACAGCACTGGGAAAACTACAAAGATAGAAGCCTGTTCACAGCCAGACTGTTCCTGCCTGAATAGATAGTCCTTTTGCTTGCCAGACAAACACAATAGTCAGACTGCCATTCTAGTCTCCTTGGAAAGGAGTCTTGAAGCCTGGGATCAACCATGGAGAAGACCCTCCCATGTTCTCACCAAGTATGTTTGTACGGCTTGCAAGAAGAAAAGAAGATTTTGCCTTGCCAAGCCTGTGGCGAAATACAATATTTCAGATAGCCTGGACTTCAAACATGATTTCTGCATTTCTTTGTAATGTACCAATTTAGGTTTCCATAATGAAGACATAAAAGCAAACTAGATATCTGTAACTACTTATTTAAGCATACATGTCTTATAAATCCAGTAATTAAATGAAATATATACACAGGCATTACATGAACACATTACTGAATTCTGCATTTCTTCCCGATATATTGTGATACCCTATATATCATATGATTATAGAAGAAAGGGATGTGTTAGCTCCCACATATACGAGTAGTGTAAATGTTTGGTGGATTTGTTATTATTTTGTGATTCACTGGCTATCCAAATGATGAAATTGAGCTAAAATTTGCATTTTCTTTAAGAAAAAGCTTTAATTTGATTTTGTAGTTTTTTTTAAAAAAAGTTTATGCACTGAAGGATATGCAGTCTTTTAGGTTGCACTAAATAGAAAGCAACAAAACCCATAACCCTGAAGTGATAGGATTTATATAAATGTTGACTTAATTTTAATTGATTCAGCAGTTGATTGGGACTACAATTGGATTTAGGCCAGTGAAGTTTAGATCTATATCTAATCATGTCTTCTAAATAGCTTTCTTTTTAAACTGTTGTTGTTAGTAGAAATGGTATTTAGCATTACGCTTGAACTCTAAGCAGACTAACCAGGAACTAAGCCTCCATACAACACTTTGAGATTTACCTCCTTGTAAACATATATTGGATTGCTCTAGTTGTCAGACTGGAGAAGAGAAGACCACTAGCTCCAAATGCCAATACCCAAAGGCTCTCTCAGGGAAATTGGAACAAGGACATATTCTGTTCCTTCATGAGTAAGACATGAATTGTTGAATTCAAATTACAATAAGTTTCAGCTGAATTTTCAAAAGAATTCCCTGATTCTAAAGGTTTGATAGCAGAATGGACTGCTTTGGAAAGGATGCTTTTACATAGATATTGAATGCATTTCTGGATGACCTTAGCTGTGGGTTTTCTGCATCAACAAGGAAATGGGCTACGTGATCTTTATGATTCTTTCCAGTTGTTTGAGTTTGTGCATTTGATTGGTATGCTAAAAGGTACATCTGTTGAAATCCGTGAATTATTAGTCTGTCTAAATTGAATCCACTTCAAATATAATTAATTCTGGGTCTAAACTAGGGTTTCTTAAAAACAGTTGATGTCAGTGTTGTTTTGGACAGCAATTTCTAAAAGTATATGTGTTAATGATGCAACAGGAAACCACCATAACATGAGGGGTGAAGGGGGAGAGTTAGGTTGGGTGCCCAAAGGTGCTGAACCATGTTTGGCAGCACTGGAAGATGAGGACTCTCTCAACAGCAACTGGGACACTTACCAGGTCAATTGGGTATCCAACAAATTGGGTCATCCCTGAAAAGAGTGTCAGGTAGTTTTGCCCATAGTCCAGTTCCCAAAGCATAATAGCTAGTTAGATGGAAATATATATCAGCTATTGCAGATGCAGATCTATGTGGCTATCTTGTCCATAATAAATAGTAACATACATAAACTTTATTATAATATAATAAACTTTATTTGTACCCCACCCCATTTATTTATTATTTATTTACTTTATTTCTATTCCGCTCTTCTCACCCCGCAGGGGACTCAGGGCGGATTACAATGTACACATTACATTTAGACATACAAACACACAAGACAGACAGAGGCAATTTAACATCTGGCCACCAGGGGGAGCTGTTGCACTCCTTCATTTCTCAGCATGTTTCCTGGAGATCTTTTTATGGCCTCATAAATCAGTTAAATTAAGCCTCCCCACTAAGTGGTACCTTAATTTCCTACTTGACAGATGCAACTGTCTTTCGGCTTGCAAAGGTCGACAACAGGCTACACAATAGGTCGAGAGCCCACCTCGACCTGGGCAGGCCTTGAACTCATGACCTTCTGATCAGTAGAGATCTTATGCAGCTGACACCCAGGCAGCTGCGCCACATTCCCAGTGCTCTCCCCAATGGTCTGAATTCATATCATAGTGGGCTCTCAGACATGCAGGTGAGGGATGCAATGAAAAATTACACTATTTGTAAATGCAATAGTATTATAAAGGAGGAACATTTAATTATTTTAATGATCTCATTATATTATTGAGTAGTGTTTAATTCTAAGCTGAGGCATAACATGTAAGTGTTGTATGATACCTGAAATATACCATTCATTTTGTTCCATAGTGAATCCTTAATTCATTTTGTTATCTTCTGAGACTGTATATGTCGGCAGAAAAGGCAGTAATTGGGAATCAGTGCCAATGCTGTCATAGTATACAAAAGTTATGATTGTTCTACCCTTGAGCAGATTGATGTTGGAACAGTCACTCAACCACTCATTTTTGGTGCCATCCTGGTACATTTTCCCCCACAGACAAGAGAGCTGCCTGCAAGGAGAAAATTTTTGTTTTTGAATCATGCAAGGAGTTGATACAGGTTGCCCCCTCAGGCCAAGTACGTATAATTCACAGACTGGCCTCTGAGAGTCTCAGAGGTATGACCATATGTCTTGTGAATGATTCAGAACTAACATATTGTTGAGAATGGATCTTTCTTTATTGTAGGTATTGACAAAAAAGACAATAAAGATCCATTCAAAACTGGAAGACTGGTTTCCATCTCTGAGCAAAACAAATGGTTTGCATTTAGTCAGCAAAACATTTGTTTCTGTAACTCATTTGCACTATTTTTCTTCTTCTTTAAGACTTTAAATCTGGAATGCACATGATAGGAAGTCTCCACTGGTTTTATGTAAAATGTTGAAAAGACTTGTAGTTCACTGTTTATTGATGGTGTCAAATGATTATATTCCACTCTAGTTTCGCTGTCTGTCCTATGCTTATTGTAGAAAAGCTGGGAGAGGCATTGAATGTTCATTTCAACAAAACAGATAATCCATAACTAAAACAGTTTAAACACCCTTTTAGGGAAACACACTTAACTTTTCTGTCTCGGGTGGTTTGGTAGAACAGGGAAAACCTTGCTCTTTGCTCAAATATTAAATCTGTTTATACATAGGGCCTGTGTACCTGAGGGACCGCCTTACCCCGTATGTTCCCCCGAGATCACTGCGCTCAGAGGAGCAGAATCTACTAGAAATTCCATCAATCCGCTCCTGTCACTTATCCACAACTAGGCAGCGTGCTCCTCCCTTGTGGAACTCCCTTCCACCCGATACTCGCGCGATCCGAGAGCTTGTTCCCTTCAGGAGAGCGTGCAAGACTGCCCTCTTCGTACTCGCTTTCGGCTAATCCCGGAAATATTTTATGACCATGTGTTGAGTTTTATAATCCGTAACCTATGGTTTTTTAATATTGTGTATTTTGTTGTTTTTATTGAATCTGCTGTTGTGATCCGCCCCGAGCCTGCAGGGAGGAGCGGAATATAAGATCAAATAAATAAATAAATAAATAAATATGTTTGTTAACTGTTTTTCAATGCTTTCTGTACACTTTATCCATTTGTTAAACAATTTCTGTTCACTTTGAGGGAAAGAAATGCTGAATGATTGAATATTCCCTAATCTGTTGCCTGTTACTTGTCTACAGTTGCAAAGCAGTTTGTTACAAGCATTATTTCTACATTTCATAAGCAAAATCTCTCACATGGTTGCTCTAGGGTTTGGGATGCACTTCAGTAGTCTTCTGTTGGAATCGTTCCATCAATTAATGTGCCTTTCTTTTGGTTGAGATTCAGCAGTTTGCCTGGAGTGCTTCTTTGCATGTGTTGGGGATTTCAAGTTTACTGCCCTTAGACATACATAGCCATACTCTTTGGAAATGCAAATTCATGATCAACATGATTACAAATGTATATTTCATTTATAATAAAATTGCAACTTTGTATTTAGATTAGTTAACTATTTCAGTGTTTTCCCAAGTTAGTGGTTTCCTTTATTGGGTTGTGTCACGTTGTTAGTAGCTGCATTGAGTCCCTATGGGGGAAAAGGCAAAATAGAAATAAAATGATTATTATTATTATTTTGGTAGGAATTTCACATAGTCTTTTATTCATTTATTCATTTTAAAATGTCTCATAGTCCTTTTTAGTTCCTTACATGGCAAAATACTATAAGGACCCCAAATATGAGCTCGTACAATTATTATAATTAAAGAAACTTTCCATAGTAATTTATAGTTCTTATTTGATCCATCATTTTTAGGAATTTTGTCCCATCTAGTGAAGTGCAGGCCAGGTTTTGAAAGAGGTAGTGAGGAGAGTACTTTCTAATAACTGATGTCTTCCTAAAATTATCAAAGAATCTGTGAGTCATATCCATTTCAACATGTAAACCGTTGGATGTGTTGAAAAGACAGCTGTTCTGTTTCTTTAGCAAATTATGGAATATAGACTCCAAGATGTAAATAGGAAGAGTTGCAAGAAACAAATGGTAAAAAATTGGCTGTGCCTTAGCAATGACTGTGAACCATTTGTGACATGAAACAATTGCTTCTCTTCCTTTAATCTATGTTTTGCATACCTTACCGCCTTAATGGGTAGCTCTCTGTAACTGATAAAACCATCAAAAGCTCTTGTGATTTTACTTTGCTGAAATGACAGCTTTACACACAACTAGTGTGCTATGTGTCATTTTGAATGTGCCTCAGGAATAAGTCTTGCCAGTTTTGATTTAATGGATCAGCCCCACCTAAAATAATAACAGCTGAAAGGGGGCAGCTGATACCTTTTTCTAGAATGACTGCCTGCTAATCCCGTTTGGCTTTTCTCCTTGCAAATGAATTTTGATGCCTTTTAGTTCAGCTCGTGTTACCACTCTCTCCACTCTGCTTTATGTCTAACACACTAAAAGCTCTTTTAGAAGATAACTTGTTCAAAAAGGGGAAAATGGGACAGTGTCTCCTATCTTACAGATTTTACATCTACTTCTTCTATGTGTTACTTAAATGTTTCTCCTTTTTAAGATATTGTACTATGTCCAGATTCTTGATAATCAAAGTTATTTAGGAAATATCTTGACGGGTAGAAGGGGTATAATGTTTGATTTTCAAAGTTATGCCAATATGCTAAGTTTGAAGCTTTTTTTTGGCCTAATTTATTTTTGGATCTAAATACCAAAGCGCCCCATTAATATGAATTGTGTTCTCCTTGTTGGTACTGATCTAAGCTTGCACAATTAATTTAAATGAAGCAGAAATGCAAAAGCATTAATAAAGCATTTGCTTCCTGTTTTGGACTGAAACAGGAGGAAAGACTGGTATATGCATACAGTCACAAAATATTGCTACATTTTGGAATGTTGAGAGTAATGTGGTTTACTTACTGGTATTATGAGGCACGGGCGTCTTTAGATATCTACACATATAACTTGGACTATGAAGTAAAAGTATGATCTCTGTATCCATAGAGAATACATTCCTAAATGTATTGTGAAAACAGACAACTGTAGGTAACAGTGAACCATTATATTAAAAAAGAAGAGGCGCCATAGAGCAGTGTTTCCCAACCACTGTGACGCGGCACAGTAGTGTGCCGTGACGGACCTCCTGCTGTGCCACGAGAAAAGCTCTCTGCCCCCCTTCCTTCCCCCTCCTCCTGCCAAACTCCTACTGCTTGGCAGAGGAGGAGGAAGGGCCGGGCGGCGGCGAAGAAAAGGAAGGAGGGGCCGAGGCACCGCCTCCTTCGGCAATTTCCCCATCCAGCCTCCACTCCGCCATGACTCCCACCATGACTCTCGCCCCTCGTTCGCTGAAGCCGTGCAGAGGAGGAGCCCCACCCACTGAAGCCTGTCCACCACTCATGCTCCTTCTCCTCCGCATGGCCTGGCTCCACCCCCTTCCCCCGGCTTCAGCTCTCGCATAGCTTCTCCAGCCTTGAGGGGGCAGTGCCAAGCCAGCAGTGGCACAGCCAACACAATGCTGGCTTGGCACTGCCCCCTCAAGGCTGGCGAAGCAGTGGAAGAGCTGAAGCCGGGGGAGGGGCAGGGCATTGCGCGGCCTGGCTCCTCCCCCGGCTTCGGCACTCCCAGCAGCTGCTCCCAGCAGGCCACCATCCCCCAGCTGTTCTTTACTGTGTTAGAGTGTCATTTTGTGTCATTTTGAATGGTGGTGTGCCCCCGGATTTTTTTTAATGTTAAAAGTGTGCCGCGGCTCAAAAAAGGTTGGGAAACACTGCCATAGAGAACAAAGTTAGTAATGGTGGGACATAATATGCTCCACTGGCATATTGGTCCTGGTACTCTGCTTATAAGACTCTATCATGAGAGGCTACAGAACCCATTCTTTAAGCTGGTGAAAACAATTAAAACCCCAAACTAAAGTAAAGACCTAGATCATTTTTTCCATCCAAGGGAGTGATGGAGGATGAAATGCTAGAATGTTTTTTAAAGGGTGCAGTGTCTGACTGTGCCAAGGGAAAAATTCTAGGAATATTCATGGAACAGGGAGCTTATCAATCTACCTCCCTGTGCCTCACTTGGAATCTCACTACATCAAGATGCAGTACTAATTCAAAGGCACTGAGAGAAAATATGGGAAATTGCTCTTCCAAAGGCTTTTGCATCCTGAAAATGAAATTATGAAAGGAGAAAGCTTAGTACATAAAATTATTTATTTATTTGCGGCCATTGATAAAAAACAGTGTAAAACATTAAAATTGACCCTCCCTTGATAAAACATTAAACATTATTAAACGCACCACATAAAATAACATCACATACCACTCAAAGACATAGCTGTTGTCCATAAACAGTCCAGGGCCATTGCATTTTCAACCTTCACTTTAACTTTAAATATTTCAATAATAATAATAAAAATAATCTTTTTTTCTAGCCTGCATCCTTCTCCCCGAAGGGGACTCGGAGTGGCTAACATGGGGCCGTGCCCAAACAACACATCACAAAAATCAACAGCAAAAACAATAAACATAATAAAAGCAATAAGCACAATAAAATACATAGGTGAAAGCACAACAATACAAGTGAGTCTAAAAACAGAACTGACAGGGCGGGCCACATGAACATATAGGATGTTTAAAAACTCAGGGGAGATAACTAGAGTAGTGTCGAAGACAATGGGTCACATAGGGGGAAAAGGTTTCACATTTGGGAACTTAATCTCCGAAGGCCAGGTGGAAGAACCGGGTTTTCAATTGTTTCCTGAAGGATTCCAATGAGGGGGCATTCCTGATCTCTCCCGGGAGAGAATTCCAAAGGCAGGGGGCCACATAGGAGAAGGCTTTCTCCTTAGTGCTCACAAGCCGAGTTTGTGAGACTGGCAGGGGTGAAAGGAGGGCATCCCCTGAGGAGCGATGGGCCGAATGCTTGGTTCCATGGCCAGGTTACATGGCTGTCTCCTAAAGGTCAGGAGTCTTCATTGGCCTCTATTTTTACAAAAAAATAATAGTTCATGGCATTTTAGTCTCACCATTTTGACATTGTCATTATCACCTGTTACATAATTACCTAACATCTACATCACTGTGTTGAGAAGGATAATACAACTGCCTTGTATTTTAGATATACCAGAGGTAGAAACCTTTGCAGCCTTCTAGAAGTTGATAAATTGACCCCCCCCCCCCCAAAAAAAGCATTCTTCATTCCTGACTTTATTGTCTGGAATTGTTGGAAGTACTGGTCAAACAATATTTGGAGAGTTTATCTCCCTATTTTTTTATAACTTTCTGGAAACTGGGAATAGATATTATGTTCACAATAAATACAATATGT
Source organism: Anolis apletophallus (assembly GCA_030556195.1). NCBI lineage: Eukaryota > Metazoa > Chordata > Lepidosauria > Squamata > Anolidae > Anolis > Anolis apletophallus. The sequence goes on along the minus strand of JARBWK010000012.1, from coordinate 47,926,331 downwards.
CTCTTCCAGATAAGGACGAATGTTCAAAGGACAACGGTGGCTGCCAGCATGAATGCATCAACACAGTAGGGAGCTATGTATGTCAGTGTCGAAATGGATTTGTGCTACATGAAAACAAACATGACTGCAAGGAAGGTAAGAATCAGTCCTCTGACAGTCTGACAGATCAGCTGTCTTTCAATGATTTGCTTGACTAAGCCCTTACATGAGTATTCACAGCCATTGTAAGACATATTACGGAATAATTTGCTGTGATCTTGAATCTCTTGCAAATATAGTACTGAACACAAAACAGGCACAGCACATTATTGCATATTATTCTGTGTAATGTGTTTGCCAGTTGATGACGATAATGAAGAATGAATATGTGATTGACTCCAGGTTAGCTTCAACAAATTCTAACCCTTTCCATAAAATAGGGAGTAAATCACTTACTTGTAATCTACATGATACCATAGATTTTAAACTAGATTCACTGATGTTATCTATCCTTCATTGGTGCAGCTGAGTGTGAACAGAAGATCCACAGCCCAAATGGAATTATCACAAGTCCTAATTGGCCTGACAAGTACCCAAGTAGGAAGGAATGCACATGGGAAATAAGTGCCACTCCAGGTCACAGAATCAAAATAGTAAGTAACTTGGACATAGCAAAGATTTTTGAAAGTTCAGGAGGCTTGCTTACATCGAAGACTAAAGCATATGGTGGTTGTTGGTATATGGTAAAAACAGAGCTTCAAAAATGTTCTTTTTCAGATTACAGTGCTTGGAACCCAGAAATCAGCATGGCTGTGGACAGATTTATTTATTTATTTATTTGTATCTACTTTAGTTTTATCCTGCCTTTCCCCTGATGTAGGGGTCCCTGTTGGCAGAGAGAATTTGAGAATTTTAGCAATGTTGACAACAGTCCTGTAATGCAGACTAGATGATAATATTGGCTCTTATTGTCATCCCCGGGGGATGCTTAGGTGCTTAGATGATCTGTTCCTCAGCTTTCATGCAGATCACAACATCTTCTCTAATTGTCTCCATTTATATCTATTTTGAGCACAAGTTGATTGGTGTATCATTGTGCAATCATGTTTGTCTCGCATTACATGCTATATGGAACCATGTTGCTGTGGCATTGCTCCATCGCCCATGTGTTCTGCATATCACATTGCTTGCAGAGCAATGTTTGCGTTCAGCAATATGGGGCCACGCCACATTCCTGCGGGATACCAAATAAAAATTACTTACTCCCCAAAATGGCCATAGATGCACATCAACCTGTGCTGATGATACTGGTCATTTCACTAGGTGCTTTCTTCTCCTCTCCTGCCTTTTTAAAAATCCTGTAGAGTCCCTTTGAACCAAAAAGTGCATGGACCTCCTGTTCTAATCTCTTCTGGTTTTGAAAAAAAAAGACAAGACTTCCTTAGGCAAAAGAAAGCTCCAACACATAAAATGAGATGAGAGGATTAATTGCTCAAAGTTGTGGTGAAAAAGCAAATAGCTCAGAATCAGTATTTTGGTATGGAGGACAATACCAAAGGTTTAGCACATCTGGTAAATCACCAGTAGCTATGAGATCTTTCAACCGAAAGGTTGCAAGTTCGAAGCCCTGAGCCAGTGTGAGCTGCATACTGTAAGCCCTGCTCACTGTTTACCTAAGCAGTCAAAAACAGCTTTAGCTGTAATTAGAGAAATTAGGTACCTCTAAAAGCAGGGGATGGGTTTTATCTATATAGATAAAGGAACAGTCGTCATGTGAAGACTACCTCAAACAGAGAAACCTTACAACGCAGAAACACAATACTTGCCAACAGAAATAGGCCTCAAGCAAGGTACGTTTGTAGCAAAGAAACTCCCCCCCAAACCTAAAAGGCCCCCAAAACAACGAGTAAAAAAACCTACATTTCCCAGCATCCTCCGGGGCTGCCAAAGACTCCCCCAGCCTCTACATTCTGACAACATGATTGGCTGCCAATAAGGGCGGATTTGCATAACTGCTGTACATGAACAGCCAACATGAACATTCCGACCCATAACAAACTGTCAGATGACTGCCAGAGCCTCCTCCAACACTTTCAAATCAGAAGACCATGATGGAGATCAACACCATTCAAGGGGAGCTCTTCTTCCTTTCCCAAAAGATCCAGTGGCTTGGAATTCCACATTAATAAGAGGACCATCCAGCAACAATGGGGTTTGCCAAGGAGGGTGCTCCAGCCCCTCTATATGCTGGCTCCAAGGGATGGAGGTCATCACCAAGTACCTTCTGATGCCCAGCGCTGGAAGAGCTCCCTCAGATGGCCTGTCCATGAGGAAAGCCTCATCGGACATCGACCAATGGGTGCAAAAGACACAGAGCAGGACATCTTGAAAAAGAGAGGAGCAGAAAGTAAGCTAGACATGAAGATCTTGAGAAAGGTGGCTAAAAAGGATACGGAAAGGATTTTTAACAGTCCCCCAACAGACACTGGACGCACCTGTGAAGATAGAGATCCCCTGACAGGACAAGCCCTCCCCAAGCTGATCCGTCCTGGCCATGGTACAAGTCAAACCCGAAGGACTGCAGGCAAAAAGCTGAGGCACAAACATAAAACACCCAATTCACTAACAACAATTCCAACCCTTACATACTCAGACTTTCTCGCATCTCCTAAATAGGGCACAGCAACACGTGCCGGGTACAGCTAGTGACTCCATAAAGAAAGATGATCAGAACATGCTAGGCAACCAAAAGGAAGAAGTCCTGATGGCTCTTCATCATAGAGGATGGAGCAACAGCACCTCCTGTGGCTGGACTCAAGCCCAACCTTCCATGGCACCAAAACAGCTGGACACTGACTTGAAACAACACACCTCCTTTTTGTTCTGTCTGTGTATTGTCTATACAAAGTGGCACTGAATGTTTGCTGTGTATGTGTGCTATGATCTGCCCTGAGTATCCTTCGGGGTGAGAAGGGTGGAATATAAATTAAGTGTTGTTGTTGTTGTTGTTATTATTATACCACACCACCATCTGTTTGAATGTACACAACAAATACACATGCCCATGTTGTTACATATACTCAGGTGTAGAACTTTTGCAAGTTCTTGGATTATCTTTTGACCTCCTATAACGCACAGATTTTCAATTTCAAACAAACCTTGCCTTATCCGCAGTGTGAGTAGCTGTAGCAGAAATGTAAAAAGAAATACCTAGGTGGCATTTCAGTAATATGTAGATTTTTGTGCCTATCATTTGAATCACATCCAGAGTTTAGGAAACCAGTCATCTGTTCTTAAGCATTTCTGTATAAAATTTACATTATATGACATATATTTAGTATATTTTCTCTAAATATTATGTTAAAGGGTTGATTAGCTCTTTTTCTTTCATACAGCTTATACTTTCTATAGTGCCATACAGTTGTTCTTGAGGTTGTTCATTTAAAAGCCCAGATTTAGACTTTGCTTGCACTTGTATAGTAATTCCATCAAAATTCAGAGTAGCCAGATGGCATAGTGTTATAAGGCTGCAATCTTTTCATATTTATTTTGAGATTTCAAAACCATTCACATTGTAGAATTATAGCAAGTGAACACTACTTTAAGTGCCACAACCTCATTCCATGGAATCATAGGACTTGTGGTTTGTTGTGGCACCAGAGCCTAACAGAGAACAGTATCTCACAAAACTACAAATTCTAAGATTCTATCCCATTGAGCCATAGCAAATAATACTATAATTCTGTAGTGTAGATATAGCCTATGAAGAAATGAAGCCAGTAGGACCGATTTCTGTGGAGACATACAATGGGTTGACTGAAAGAAAGAAAGAAAGAAAGAAAGAAAGAAAGAAAGAAAGAATTAGCCTCTTGCATGAAATATATTGGATTCAGAATTTGTCATACTTACAGTGGGCCCGCTCGAATTGCTGAGACTTGGGGCCCTGCTACACTGCCATATAATCCAGATGATCAGAACAGATAATCCACATTATCTGCTTTGAACTGGATTATATGAGTCTACACTGCCATGTAATCCAGTTAAAAGCAGATAATCTGGATTTTATTTGACAGTGTAGAAGGGGCCTAAAATTACACATGATTTAACTGCCACTGATTCCATTGAATCTCGTTTAAGTATAACCCATGTCTGGCTCCAATTCAATTTTAACTTCCAAACTCAGTGGATTTAATTCTACTTTTAATCATCTTCTCATGGACTTTTATGTATCCATCGGATAATTCAGGAGCTAAATAACACAATACTTGGCTGCATAATAATACTAATATGTTAGATCAACATTTATGAGCTACTGGGATGGCTACACAGCTGTTTGGATTGCACTCACGTTTTCTTTCTTTGAAGACAAATACCTAAAAATAAACAAGTAAGAAGAAAGAATATCACTGTTTCAGTTTTCTCTGCCTTGTTCTCATGCTGACTATTCTCTTTTCACTGCCAAAATGTCAACAGTTAAGCTACATGAAGTTTCTCAAGGACAGCTGTTGATGTAAAGTGGCATCACATTGTACTTTGGCTGGCTTCCATTAGGGATTCTGTAGATTACAACTGTGTTATTGACAATCATACAATAACTTATTGTTCCAGACACAACTTGCAGCAGTTCTGTTTGCTCTGCATTTTATTCTTGTTTTGCTTCATTCCTTGTAAATATACTGCTTCTTGGATTTGCTTAGAAATAACTCCACTTCTGCCTGGTGGGTTGGTGTGTGATGGAGAGAAGTCAGGGAGGGAAGCTGCACGGAAATAGCCAACTCGGTTTTAGAGTTTACATGAGCCAAGCTAGTTAAATAACCTTTACAGTAATAACTTTGGGGCTATAATCACACTTAAAGTAAGCTCGGTGGACATATTCATATTTATTCCTAGTGCATGGGATTGGCATGCCAGTTATTAAAACTGAATGAGCCTCTTCTTTAATGTGCATTTAATGCATTATTTTTAACACAAACTTTGGTTTGACATCTGCTTTTAATAGTTAGAGCTGTGGTGCAGCTGGCTAAGTGTCAGCTGCATAAGATCTCTCTGACCAGTAGGTCACGAGTTCAAGGCCTGCCTGGGTCGAGGTGGGTGCTCGACCTTTAAGTGTAGCCTGCTGTCGACCTTTGCAGCCCGAAAGACAATTGCATCTGACAAGTAGGAGATAAAGGTACCACATTAAGTGGGGAGGCAAATTTTGACTGAATTATGAGGCCATTAAAGAACTCCAGGAAGGCTGAGGAATGCGGAAGGAACAATAAGGGATGCTGGGAACGCTGAGAGATAAGGAGTGCGTCAGCTCCCCCTGGTAGCCAGAGTTTGCCTCTGTTCGTCTATATGTGTGTATGTGGAAACGGCAGGGATTGTCTGCTAAGTATGTGTATGTACCTGTAATCTGCTCTGAGTCCCCTTTGGGGTGAGAAGAGCGGAATATAAATAAAGTGTGTGTGTGTGTGTGTGTGTATATATCTATATCTATCTATCTATCTATCTATCTATCTATCTATATATATATATATATATATATATATAGCTTTCTATTCAAATCTCCTTTCTTTAAAGCAACTGGTTTCTTTAAGCCAGTGGTTCTCAATGTGTGGGTCCCCAGATGTTTTGGCCTTCAATTCCCAGAAATCCTAACAGCTGGTAAACTGGCTGGGATTTCTGGGAATTGTAGGCCAAAACAACCTGGGGACCCACAGGTTGAGGACAACTGCTTTCAGCCCTAAAACAAGGATTTGGAAAAATGCTGATTTTTTTACTTCAACGTCCACCATTCTTAAAGGTTGACAATCTGAGGGCCCTTCCACACAGTCACATAATTTAGAATATCAAAGCAGATAATCCACAAGATCTACTATGAAATGGGTTATCTAAATCCACATTGCCATATAATCCAGTTCAATGTGAATTTTATACAGCTGTGTGGAAGGGACCTGAGCTAGGGCTAGTCCAAATTATAGCCTGACAGGTGGCCATAAATTGTCCTCCTACTGCAGACACAGGTGTTTTGGACTTCAACTCCCACAAATTTCTAATAGCCAGTAGGCTGTGAGGAATTGTAAGAGTTGAAGTCCAAAACACCCGGAGGGCCGAAGTTTGCCTATGCTTGTCCTACTATCTTAGGAAAGATCAGATAAAATTCTAATTAAAATTTATAAATACTGAAAGGGAGAGGTGACAATGTAGGATGATAAAAGGGAACAAAAAGTTTGAAATTTCTGTTGTGTATGGCATTTTTCCTCATTAATTGCAAGTTATTATTCATATGTTCCAAGTATTTTTGCAACATCATTCAAGTATTTTGCAACTTTTACAACTTTCCCAAATAGCAGGATTTTCCTTCGCTAATGGCATGTGGAAAAGCTCTACTACTAGGGTCCTAGAATTTCTTTTGTGTTGCATTTGTAAAGGCGGAGGTCAGTTTTTATACACACATCCAAACTCATCTGATAAGATCATCGCAGGAATGAGTACCATTGGTTTAGAATCTTGTTAGTTGAAGTTGACGTAAAAAAAATTAATACCATGCATTTTCTAAACCCTTCTTCCCATTTGAGCTGTCTGTCTCGTGTATTTCTGGTGTTTTGTGAAATATGAGATAAACTTGTGAACTGGGGGACTAAATTTGGCGGAACATTTCTACTTTCCAGATCTGGTGGTTTCTGGCAGGGGAAAGCTGTGCCCGAATAGGAGGAAGGGGTGTGTGGAAAAGAAGGGGGGAGAAGGAAGGAGCAGGAAAACAGATTTAGGAATGGATAGATTAGGGAAGGGGGGATAAAGAGGAATATAAAGAAAAGTGCAGATAAGAATGAAAAGAAAAGAAATATGGTTGCTTCCAGTCAGGGTGCTCTAGGATTCCATCCTTATCTGAAGGATTTTAAGTGTATAATAAAGTTCTTTCACCGCAAGTTATCCTTATCTTCCACAAATTAAAGCTTTTCCATCCTCAGGTAGCTCCTGATGGGCTGCCAATTCGTCCTCTTTTCGACATTTGTATTATTCACCAACCCCTTAAGCTCCTCCATGTCACTATATTCTACCACTTTAGTGGCCCATTCCACTGTCGTCGGAGGCTCCTCTTGTTTCCACCTCCTGGCCACCACAATCCTTGCAGCTGCCGTCAGGAAGTAGAATATCTTATCCTTGTTTCTTTCCAAATTCCCACTGGTTAGATTGAGTAAAAAGATTTCTGGGGTAAACTTTAGATCCCTCTCAAGTATCTTTTGGGAATGAGCGTGGATGGATCTCCAAAATTTTTTGAGTTTCTGGCAAGACCACCAACAGTGCAGGAGAGTCCCTTGCTGTTCCTTGCACCTCCAACATTTGCTATTAACGTTTCTATAGAACCTAGCAAGTTTTTGAGGGGTCAGGTGCCATCTATAGAAGGTTTTAAACCAGTTCTCCGCTATCGGAGTTGCCCCTGCATATTCTTTATTTTTTCCCCAAACTGCCTCCCATTCACTTAGCAAAATCGTGTGTTCAAAATCCTGTGACCACTTGATCATATTGTCTTTGACCACTTCCGTCTCCGTATCCCAGTCCAATAATTTGTTATACAATACTCTTATGTGTTTCTTTTCTTTCTTTAACATTGAATCCCAAGTATTTTCCTGTTGAGCAAAATTAATTTTTTGGTCTAGTCTAAAATAGTCTTTTACTTGGGCATACTGGTACCATGACAAAACTAAGCCAGATGATTTAAGCTTTTCTAAAGTCTTTAACGTCCATTCTCCGTCCACTTTTTCTACCAGATTTTTGTATGTGCACCATTCTGAGCCTGGCAGCCCTCTTTTATACTGCGCCTCTATTGGTGATATCCAAAGCGGAGTGGCCTGGTAGAATCGCCTTTTATATTTGCCCCATACCTTTAAGAGCGCCGCTCGTATAAAATGATTGGTAAAATTTGCCTCCACTTTGGCCTTATCATACCACAGGTATGAGTGCCAGCCCCTTCTGGCACCATACCCTTCCAAATTTAATAATCTTCTTTTCTTTAAAGTGGCCCAGTCCGCCACCCAAGAGAGGGCCGCGGCCTCATAGTAGAGCTGTAAGTTGGGTAGGGAGAGACCACCCCGCTCGTGTCTATCTGTTAAATTTTTGTACTTGACTCTGGCCTTTCTGCCGGCCCAAATAAATTTCAAAATATCTTTCCTCCATTTGTTGAAATAAAAATTTGTTCTTAAAATTGGGATAGTCTGGAACAAAAAGGTCATTCTGGGAAGAATATCCATCTTGACTGCAGCTATTTTAGCAAGTAGGCTTAGGTTCATATGTTTCCAACTTTCCATTTTCTTGCTTATTTCTCTCCATGTTAAATCATAATTGTTCTTCATTAATTGATTATTCTTTGCAGTGATATTAATACCCAAGTATCTTACTTTATTGGTCACCTGGATATTTAACAATTCTTCAAGTTTGTCTTTCCTTTCTCTACTCATATTTTTGGTGAGAATTTTGGTTTTCTTGTAATTAATTTTTAAACCGGCCACTGCCCCAAACTCCGTAATTTTCTTGATCCACTCAGTCGCTGTTTCTAACGGATTTTCTATAATAAACACTATATCATCCGCAAAGGCCTTCAGTTTATATTCCTCTCCGTAGGTCTTAAGACCCTTCAATGACTTATCCAATCTAATATTCTGCAGGAGTAATTCCAAAGTAAAAATAAACAATAGTGGGGAGATGGGGCAGCCCTGCCTGGTCCCCTTCTGGATTTGCACAGTGTCCGATAAATTGCCATTCACTATGATTCTTGCCGTTTGAGTCGAACAGATAGCTGATATAGCATTTTGAAACTGATGGCCCATATCCTTTTCCCTCAGTGTTTCCTTCAAAAACTCCCAATTGGCATTATCAAATGCCTTCTCGGCATCGAGGAAGAGGAAGCCCATTTCAGTTTGTATATTAACATCATAATACTCTATTGCGTTAAGTATAGTTCTCATATTGTCTCTCAGTAACCTATTTGGCAAAAAGCCCGCTTGATCTTCCTGTATAGTGCTATTTAAGAAAATCTTGAATCTGTTGGCCATTATTGATGTAAAAATTTTGTAATCGTTATTTAATAACGAAATAGGCCGATAATTTTCCACACACTCCGGATCCGATTTTGCTTTATGTATCAACACTATGTTGGCCTCTCGCCAAGAGTTCGGCATCTGTCCCTCCTCCAATACATTATTTATTACCTCTCTGAGGAATGGGGTTATTTCTTCCATCAAAACTTTGTAATAAACTGCTGTTAGCCCATCCGGGCCAGGCGCTTTATTATAGGGTAATCTCTTGATGGCCTCCCTTATTTCTTCCTCGCTTACCAGCTTGTTTAGCGTTAATCTCTGCTCATCCGTAATTTTCCCCAACCTTTGCTTGGATATATAAGTAATAACATCTTCTGTTTTTATATTGTCTTTTTCATAAAGTTTCCTAAAAAATCCTTCAAAGTGTTTAGTTACTTCCTCCTCCGTGAATATCCGCGTACCATCTCTGGTCAGGGATGATATATATTGGGACTGTTTCCTTTTTTGAAGTTTTCTCGCAAGAAATTTACCTGGTTTATTAATTTCTGCGAAATAGTTCATTTTCAAATATCTTAAATTTCTCGCCATTTGAGAGACTTGGGATGCATTAAGTTCTTGTCTGATAAGGTCCACCTCTAGGCGTAACCTTTTCTTCCCTGGGTTGAGTTTCAGTTGCTTCTCTTTATCCTCCAGCTCCATTTTGAGCTTATCCAACCTCTCAAACCTTTTTTTGTTTTTGAGGACCCCTTGTTGAATGAAGGCTCCCCTCATCACCGCCTTGCTGGCCTCCCAGATTATGTCTTTACTGACTGCTCCATTGTTATTTATCTCGAAATATTCTTTAACAAGCCTTTTGTTCAGTTCTTTCTCGTCCTCTGACTGCAATAAATTGCTGTTTAACTTCCATCTCCTTTCTCTCCTTTCACCATATATCTCCATCGTGAGAGGGCAATGGTCGGTGTTTTGTCTCGGTAGGATTTTGATGGTTCTTATCTTAGGAAGTAGCGATTTGGTTGCCCACAGCATATCAATGCGTGACCACCCTAGATGACGGGCAGAGTAATAGGTATAATCCTTCTCCTTCGGGTTCCTTATTCTCCACGCATCTTGCATATAAAGTTCATTCTTCAAAGACAGTAAACTCACAGGAAGTTTTCCCCCTTTGGGGTCTGTTCCTTTCTTTCTTTTCTTTGTTTTATCCATGTCGCAGTCCAAAACTCCATTGAAGTCACCCGCTAGTATTATGTTATCATAATTATCCTGAGTTAGGAATTTTTTGAGCTGTTTTGCAAATTTAGATTTTGCACCTGTTGGTGCATAAATATTACAAATTAACATTTCTTGTTGATTAATTTTTATTTTGACCCCAAGTATCCTCCCGTCTTGGTCTTTAAAGGCTAGTGATGCATCTATTCCTTCTTTAATATATGTCACTACTCCGTTTTTTTTCTGAGGAGCAGACGAGTAGAACACCCTTCCCAAGTGCTTTTGATTCAAATGCGACACCTGTTTTTGTGAAATATGTGATTCCTGAAGAAGCATTACATCATATTTTCCTTTCTTCAGGGTATTTACAATTAATTTTCTTTTGTTTGGGGAGTTTAACCCGTTAACATTATTTGAGTAGACTGAAATCTTCATCATTCAAATTCTCTGGTTGGGCCGGCTCTCCCTCTCCCCCTATAGCGCCTTCCTCGGCATCCATATCCTCAGATGAACAGGGCCTTTGCCTTTTTTTGTCTTGCTTTTTATACTCCTGATCACTGTTATGCTCTTTTGGCTGTCCGTCTTTTGGTTTCCTATTCTTTTCATCCTCCTTCTTCTTTTTATCCAGATGTTTTTTCAAATCTTTATGGAAGTCTCGGGCCTTCTCCTCTGATGTAAGCCAATATTTGGTTTCATTAAAAACCAGCGATATGCCCTCAGATCTTTCCCATTTAAATCGGATTTGATGCTTTTTAAGTTCATCCACCAGGAAGTAGTATTTTTTCCTTTTGGCCATCGAGGAGGCTGTAAATTCCTTGAGTATAATGACCGGCCGGCCTTTGTGGGAGATAGGTTGTTTAGATTTCTGTTTTAAAATATCTTCTCTCATAGATCTTCTACTAAACCAGACCAGCACGTCTCTCGGAACTTTATTCCTTCTGGCATAGCTTGTATTAATTCTGATCGTGCGATCTATATTAGGTTTTGTCTCCTCGATAGTAGTGTCTAGTACCTTAGCTGTTATTTGAGCTATTATCTCTCTCAGGTCCTGGCCTTCTCCCTCTTCCAGATTCCTGAATCTCAATTGAAATTCAGTTTCTTTCATAGCCCATTGATCCTGTTGCTTCTCTAGTTTCTCCTGTACTTCCTCCAATCTAAACATTTTGTCTTCCATCTTCTTTTGGATCTTTTTAGTAGCCGTCGACTCCGTCTTAATGCCCTTCAGTTCCTGTTGCATGCCCTCCATTTCTTTTTTCATCTCTGAGAGCTCCATATTGTGGGATTTTCTGACTTGATATTTTGGGATATAGGGCTGTGTGGAAGACCCCTCTATCTGTATTATCTCACTACCTTTGCTATCACGCTTCTTTATTGTTTACAAAGCCAGCTTGCCATTCAGAGTTTAAAAATGTTTCAGAATAAGAACAGCTAGCAGCACAATTCATATTTTTAGCAAATCTACAGTATTATTTATGTATTTATTTACAGTATTTATATACTGCTTTTCTCACACCTGAAGAACTCAAAGCGGTCTTCACAAAAATAACAGCAAAATTCAATGCTTTACATACACAAACCAAAACTCAAATGAAAACTCAAAGATTTTTATTTTGTTAACGTTTCAGATTTTTAATGAATTTGAAATTGAACAACATCAGGAATGTGCGTATGATCATTTGGAGGTCTTTGACGGTGAAACAGAAAAGTCTCCCATTCTTGGCCGTTTATGTGGAAATAAGATACCGGATCCCCTTGTTGCTACTGGGAATAAAATGTTCCTCCGCTTTGTCTCTGATGCATCAGTGCAAAGAAAAGGCTTCCAAGCGACACATTCTACAGGTATGAACCGAACCCTTGTATTTCTGTTGAAAACTATTTAGAAAATCTAGAACCCAATTTTTATTTAAACATAAAATAAGGAGAACAAATTGCTTTTGTTTCTAATACAGGTTAGTTTCCTGTGCGTGGAAACACCTCTCCAGACCTCTTTATTATTTATGTTATTAAACTAGCTGATGTAACAATTTTGACTATGTCTTGAGGTCAGCGTGTTTTGTAAATATTATATATGATTTTCAACTCTAGAAGCATACTAAATGCTTCAGAGGTGGAGAGAACATCCATCAAATGTTTATTTATTAGAAAAGCACCATTGCCAATTTGTTACTTCTCTTTTACTCTGTTAAATATTAGGTTCTTGGTGTTTTTTAGGCCGTTTCTTGGTTTATACTGACCTCTGGTGACTGTTCTTAGGTTTTTCTGACTCATATTTCATAACTATCACACTTTAGGGGATGAAATATGTTTGATGTCTTCTGAAACATACAATCTACTTTCCTCCTCTTCCCTCTCCATCTCCTCCCCTTCCTCACTTTGCACAGAGTGTGGCGGTCGCCTGAAAGCTGAAATCAAGACAAGAGATCTCTATTCACATGCTCAGTTTGGTGATAACAACTACCCCGTTCAAGCAGACTGTGAATGGCTAATAGTGTCAGACCGTGGCTATCGGATAGAATTAACTTTTCAGACTTTTGAGGTGGAAGAAGAGGCAGACTGTGGTTATGATTACCTTGAACTCTTTGATGGTCATGACAAAGCTGCCCTGAGACTTGGTCGGTTTTGTGGATCAGGGGTACGTATCTTGCTAACTGTTATGATTGTTTAAAACTCCTCAAATGAATACAAGAACTCCACTTCACAGGTATATTGTGAATATTCTCATGGACAAAGATCATTTTGTTGTCCTCCCCACACACATGATCCCAAAGCTGAGAAACTGTGGCCCTCCAGATGTTGATTTTTAGCTTTTATCATTTCTCACCATTGGCAGTAATGACTGCAGGAATTACAATCCAGCAACCATCTTGAGGACCACATGTTCTCCACTCCTGCATTATTACAATCTGCTTTTTTAAACGTCTCAGGTCCCTTGCACACAGCTGAATAAAATCCACATTGAACTGGATTATATGACAGTGTGGACTCAGATAACCCAGTTCAAAGCGGACATTGTCAATTATCTGCCTTGATATTCTGGGTTATATGGCTGTGTGGAAGGGTCTTCAAAGATTAAAAACAGGCTTGGTAGTTTCAGGGTAGGAAACTCCTTTACTAAATAAAACCATCTTGTTGGATTTTTGTTAAATTCGTCATTTCAGGGTTTGATAAAGCTACTTTTCCTTATTCAGGATGAGTAAAGTCCAAGATCATGTGAAGGAGAATTTTAGATATCGATTCTGTTCTAATATTTAAAGGATATTTTAGAAGTATAGTCTGAAAGCTGAAATAAGAAAAGAGCTCTCAATTCAAATTGTATATTGATAACCAACTGGATTATTTAAACTGAATCAATTTTAAATTATTTAATGGGATTACTCTGAAATTATTATTAAAGACATACAGGACTTCAGAATGACAAAATATGGGGTGTTTCCAAAGGTGAAATGCATGCATTTTTCTTGTAAGCGTTACTTTTAACTCCTGATGAAAGTTTATTTCACCCTTTAGTCTTCAATGTTATCTACCAAAACTCACTTCTTGCTCTGTAGTTTCCAGGAAAACCATTTGCTTTGTTTTGATGGGGTAACATTCCAGATCCCTTTAATTTTTTGTGAATATCACAATCACTACTCAGGATTTTGAGCCACAGGAGTGGCTCAAAAGCAAAGTGGGGGAAGAATTAAGTAATTCTGAGTAAACTATTTAGTACTAAGTAAACATCTACAAGTGTTGCTGGTTTGGACTTGAGTTTTGGACAGTGTGGTGTATTACTGATAGGTCTGGCATTAGTAGGGTGAATTTGAGACAGCTCCATAGCTGAATAAGTTGAATTGTAGCTGGGTTATTTTGGTAGTATAGACAAGCTCTTAGATGCATCATATTCTCGGCCAGTGGTTCTCAACCTTTTTTGACCAGAGACCATTTTTACCATGGACTATGGACCACTCTCCAACATTAGTACTAAAAGGATTATGAAACAGTTTTTTGTCAACTTTAGATTTGGTTTGGTTATTTGAGGTGCTGATTCAGAAAATTGCATTGGATATACCACATCAGCTCTAGTTTCTGATACAGAACATATGCCATCCAGTAGTCACCATCTGCTTATCCACAGAAAACCATATTTAATAAGCCTTGGCACTATAAGAAGGTTTTGCAAGACCAGTCACTCTTGTTGCAACGGTGCAGTAAAAGTGAGGCCACAGACCACATTTTAGATGTTGCGGGCCACTGGTGGTCCACAGACCACAGGCTGGGAACCACTGCTCTAGGCTACTTTAGCTTTTTTATAAAAAAAATAAGCAAAATGTAGGAAGAAGATTCAACACATAGCTTGCTGCAACTAGAATCAAGCTTATACCAATAGTATTTTATTTGGAGCATTGTGTGGTTTCTGGGCATGAACACCTATGGCAATACAGTACTTTATTTCTATATGCATAACCTGTATAAGTGAAATAAATCTTGAAAATTAGAAATAACATCGCTAATTGTTATAACTTAATTAATTGTTGTTTCCTGCATAGTCTGAATAATCTTTTCCTCCCTTCTTTTGCAGCCACCGGAAGAAATGTATTCAGCAGGCGATTCTATTTTACTCCATTTTCACACAGATGATACAATCAACAAGAAAGGATTTCACATACGATACAAAAGTATAAAATATCAAGATAATGGTCATACCAAAAAATAACAAATGGTCCCTTTGACCACAAAACAATGCAGAGAGAGCAACTTAAGGAAAGAGAGCATGCAAAAGAAAAAGGGATGGGATTTGGGGGGTTTAAACTGGCATTACTACTATCCATTTTTACACCATGAGCTCAAGTGAAGAAGGCTGAAACATCTCACTGTTAAACATATTCCTATTCAAGAAGATGAGACATTATGGTGGTGATGTGTGTTCTCCACGCATAACTCTCTCTGTGAAGCTGGCAAAACAGTATTGCGTACTTCCGGGGAGACTTTAAGAGCTTTGTTCTCATCTTGAGGAGTGTCATAGTTGTGTGAATACCCAAGCAGCTAGATTCAGGAAACTGACCCTGCAGATGTGGCTTCATTGTGAGAAGTAACTGATATCCAGGAGAAGAAAAATGCCCACTTCCTGCAAGTTGTGTACACAAAATGCCGTATTTATATCTTACTCTAATTGCTTTGGTGGTATATCCAGGATATGATGCATACCAACAAAAGTCAGGAAAATGGGGAAGGCAATCTGAGATTATTCCATACTCATAAATCATCTATCCTATCCAATGTATTAACGTCATTTTTCAAAACCTGGAAATTAGTGTATGCAAAATCATGAATTCTTTAAAGGGTTTTGACTACAGCAACACTTTGGAATGCTTGAAGCTTTTAAGCTTCATCATGTTTATGAGGAACTCCAGAATTTGGAGACCGTCTGTGACTGAGAATTTTATTATTGCTGAAGGACTCGTAGCCTCCTATAATTTAGACTGAGGACCATATGGAAAAGGTTCTTTCACAAGACTTCTCCAAAACTCTGTGTGAAGAGAACTGAAATCACCAGGACCAGAACAATCCCAGATGCCATTTATAGATTCAGTTTCAACAGTAATGAACTCCTAATGTACATTTCCTCGGAAATGTTTGTGAATGAGCTTATAACTACTTTTAAACTATTCAGAGATGGAAACAATAAGGTGTTCTCTCCCAAGGAGGGGGAGTGTTTGCTGGAAACAAGACTTTTTATGATGGCAAAGCTCATTTCTATGGTGCTATTCTATGGACTTTCTAAAAACCCATAACCCCAAGATGTTCTAGAACTTTGAGCCAACAGCTCCAGATCATGAATGTCTCACTATGCCTGGCTGCATTTAAAGAAAACAGACTTTACAACCATGTAAAAAGGAGAATTGGAACAGCAGCACAAACCCTGTGGAACAACTACTACTATTGCCTTAGAATACTTGCACACGATCATACAGATCTTCCTGTAGATATATAGCTGATTTGATACAGAACTTGACAACTTGAACAGAAGCAATCCTCAAGCAAATTCTCATCTGCAGAAAAAGATCATCAGTTGTAAATACAGTGGACTTGTCATTGATGTAGAAATATGTTACTTCTAGAATCGACTCTTGTATGCGCTTTAGGCCATACATGGCTTTAGTCACAATGCATATGCATCATGTAAGTATGGATGGATGGGTGCATTAAGAGAGTGAGAAATGTTGTGTATGGATGGACAGGTAATTTGTACTTCATGTGCCAAGTTCTACCAGAATCCAGATTGACTGTAGCAACTTTCTTCAGAAGAGGACTTCAATAAAGAACCAAGAGCTAATGACATTTTATGTTCCATTTCAAATAAATATTTTGATATTTTGAAGTTGGTTGCTACTCAGCTTAGTTTTTGTTTCCTTATCATGATCATACACTGGCATTAATAAATGTTTTTTTTAATTAAAAAAATAAAACAATACATTTGTTTGTGTCATTTGTATTTATAATGTTTCTTTATCTGCTTTCCACCTTCCAGATACCACTTTTATACTATTCTTTTGGATAAATAATTAAGGTTGATTGCCATTCTTTCCTTCTGTTATGGTACTAAACAATGGCTCTCCTATTTTCTGTTCTTGCATAAATAGAATAGTAGCTGGGAAAAAACCCAATGTCTTAAATCTAGTTAATCCAGATTAGAGTAGAACCTAGGCCCCTTCCACACATCTATGTGAAATCCACATTGAACTGGATTATATGGCAGTGTGGAATCGGATAACCCAGTTCAAAGCAGATATTGTAGATTATCCGCCTTGATATCTTGGGTTAATATGGTTGTGTAGAAGGGCCCCTAGTTGAGTGATAGCATGTTTAAGTCAAACTAGATATCTTTTAGAATCAGAGTTGCGTTAGCAAAAATGACATAATTTTGAGAACAAAAGATGTCTCTAAAAATACTGGATCAGTTACAAATGCAGAATCAGAGTTACATATTTACCATCGTTTGCATTTATGAACCATGTGTATTCATCCACTGCAAGCAATGAAAGTTTGTTCCTTGATCAGGATGAAGCAGACTGATGTTCCCAGTTGCTCCTGGAAATACAACAGGAATCCTATTTCCGGCTCTTGCACAGGAGCTCACTAGAGAAGGGATGGGAACACTTGTCATCTGTGGCATAAGATATCTCCTTTGCTCAGAAGTGGTTGTTACCAATCAGTCAGGACTGGATAGGGTCAGGCTGGGAGACACTACTGAGCTGTGTAAAATTAAAGTAGTTATGTAGCTAAGTAGCCAATCTAGAATACTGGTCATTGTTTATTGGAAAATGTACCCTAATGACTGTCATGGACTTGGATCTACAACACAAGGAACTCTGTATTGTGTGCATTTTTGTATTACTCATAAGAGGATTGAAAACCCTGCTGAGGAATGTTACCAGTTGGTTACCAATGTCACAAACTTGTCCCAAAGTGATTAAAAGTTCTTCAACCACCTGTTAATCCAAAGGCATCTAATTCTCATAGATTTGGGGGACATCTGAGACATGCATGAAGATTATGTATTTTCTGCTTATGCTGCCCTCCTTTGCCCTTGTTTTATGTATTTGTTTCAGTGTTAGTAGAATGCTTAGCCTGATTACAGCTTTGGTCACCAAAAGAGACCTCAGTTGAATGTTACACTAACACTAAATTTAGCATTACAAGCATAGTCACATGCTGGGCTTCTTTGCATTCAGCTAATGTGACTAAAGGGGGACAATAATTCTCTCATCAGAGGAGAATATGCTCTCATAACTCCATATGCTCGACTTCTTTGAGTGTAAGCACAGGCATTCCTGGTTAATTCTGGTCCGGGTGGGAACTTTCATCCTCCGTTTTATGATGTGGGCGTTTTAGATTACTCTGTGTGAACTAAGTGTTAGCAACTCAGATTAAATTTGGCCAATAATTTGAAGATTTCAGTGCTTGTGTATTGTGTTGTCTGGTAAGGTCCTAGAGCACACCATAAACACACATGTTCGGAGTATACATAACCTTGGCAAGAGTGTATCTTGAGACAAACCAGAGTCAATAACCCACATCCACTTAAAACTATTGCCTTTCATGAATGCCATTTTCCAAAAGATTATGACTCTAACAGGTCATGCTTGTTACCAAGAGGTTATGGCATCATTTTTCTCCAAAAAGTTATGGTGATCATAAAATCTCCAAAAGATTATTTAGATTTTCATTTTCCAAAAGATACTCGTACAGAATGGGCCAAAAGTCACAAAGGGGTTTCAATATTTAACAGTCATCTCAAGGTTAGGCTCGGTGATCCAAGCCACGGTCATCTCAAGGTTAGACTACTGTAACGCCCTCTACATTGGCCTGCCTCTGTCGGTGACCCGGAAACTCAAGCTGGTGCAGAATGCCGCAGCTTGGTTGCTCACAGGAGCTCCTGTGAGCTGCCACATTACACTAATTTTGCGGGAACTGCACTGGCTTCCTATTGAGTACCGAATCACCTTCAAAGTGTTAGTCTTGACTTTTAAGGCCTTGTATGGTCTGGGGCCAGTGTACCTAAGGGACCGCCTAACGCCATACTGTCCCATGAGAACACTTAGATCTGAAGACTGGAATCTTCTAGCTGTGCCCAATATCAAACAATACCACCTAACTTCAACAAGAAGGAGGGCGTTTTCCATCATCGCCCCAGTTCTCTGGAACACACTACCCCCGGAGGTTCGGCCTTGCATAATCTGTTGGCTTTTCGGAAGGCCTGCAAGGCGGCCCTATTCCGACAGGCCTTTGAGTTGTAATGTGCTATTCCCTAGGACTTGTGTTATCTCTTAGGAATTGTTTTATCCTTGTGGTTTTATTGCTGTTGTAGATTCGTTGTTTTATTGTGGTGCTTGATGTAAGCCGCCCCGAGCCAGCTGGGAGTGGCGGCAAATAAATCTAACAAAAATAACCAAAAAAATAACTCCTTTATTTTTGTGATTAATTTACAATACCATACCCAATATATATTGGAAGTATTGTTACATCACATTGCACATAAAAACTTTTCAAAAACATTTTCAGAAAGTTATTAAAACATAAGGTGACTTTTGGCCCATTCTGTTAATTTGGAAGAATAGATGGGAAAAGTAGGAAATAAGTACAGATAAGATGGCCCTCAAAATGCTAACAGTATCCAAAAGCACCTCCTCTTGGCCACAAAGCCCCATTTATTTTTCACATCTTACACTTTCAGATATTTGCTTTCCAATTTTCCATTAATAGAGAAGTGCTTCTGATTTGAAATTAGAAAAAGTACATAGATGTTTGGGCAGGTGCTTAATTTTAAATCTTTCTTCATTCCTAATTTGGCAGATATTGAGTAATATATAAAACAGCATGGATGGTGGGTTGATATTTTTCCAACCTCCACATGTGGAAGCCCAGGTTAAAATATGAGTTAACAGTGGCCTTCAGGAATTCACTGTTGAGCATCTTATAGAAAAAAGATTAAACAACTTACAACTCTGACAAGAAGTTTGCATTCATTCTTAGCCACAGGATATTAACTTACAGCCAGTTCTGAAGAACTAGGTTCTCATTTCCTAGCAAAATACTTTATAAGTATCTGGAGAGTATTAATAGTGGGAAAACGGAAGGATATTAAGAAATGTCCATGCAGAATGGCTGATCTGCTAAGTATTGAGGAAAATCAGACACACTTAAGTCATGCCAAAATAGCCAAATAAATCTCTTTCTTAAACATGTTGTAGACCACAGAGTAATTTCCCCCTTTCCAGATGTAACATTCCCTTTGGATATACTGCATCTGTGACTTTTCCAAGTTTTTTAAATAATAAAGTTAACTATTTTCTTTCAGCATTGATATTTTTTAGTTAGGGGTTGTGGTTTGAAGAGGTGTGTTATCATTTTTAATATTTTATTGATAAATTTTAACATCACAGTACTTAAATTACAATAAGAATATATATGAATATATATGTACAATAAGAATATATATTAAAACTCACACACACAACAAAAGACAAAGGCACTAAATTTATGTTGTGTGTGTGTGTGTGTGTGTGTTTTAATAAAAAAACTGCATATTTGGGCTTGTTGCTGTTTGCCTTCAAGTCATTTCCAATTTATGGGATCCTAAAGTGACCTTAACATGTGTTTTTTGTGTGTGCAAGATATGTTGGGGGGATGCTTTTATCACTCTATACTATACTTATATCTGACAGTTTTGATTTATATTGATATGGTCCAACAGGCTTCACTGGAGCAGAGTAGAGTACATAAAACTAAGCCACACTGACTTCAGAATAATTTTTGTGGAAATTTAAATGTTTTAACGTTTGTGGCACTAATGTGCTTAAATGAAAGCCAACTGAATCAAGGGATTTCTTACCTAGACAAGTGTCATGACTGAAAACATTCTGAACCTTGGACTTGAGTAATGTCAAGTGAGGATACGATTCATGCATTATCAGGAAGCTTCGACCAAAAAGAAGGAACGATAGATCAGACACACAGATAGATAGATTACAACCCTGAACTGCTAAAGGAGGAACTATAAGATCTATCAACTGAAAGGTTGCAAGTTTGAAGCTCCGGGTCGACATGAGCTGTCGACTGTCAGCCCTGCTCACTGTTTACCTAAGCAGTTCAAAAATAGCTTTAGCTAATTAGGTACCACTTAAAGTGTGGGAGGTGTTTTACAACACCACAAAAGAAAGATCAGAAAAATGCTGGGCGAGCAAAAGGAAGGAGAAAGTCTTAACGGCTCTTCATCATAGAGGACAGAGCAACAGCACCTGACTCAAGCCCAACCTTCCATGGCATCGAAACAACACACCTTCTTTATGTTCTGTCTGTCTGTGTACTGTCTATACAAAGCAGCATTGAATGTTTGCCATGTATGTGTACTGTGACCCACCCTGAGTCCCCTTCGGGGTGAGAAGGGTGGAATATAAAGTGTTGTTGTTGTTATTATTATTATTATTACTACTACTACTACTATAGAAAAACAGCAATTTTATCAACAAAACCCCCTATTTAACAATATTAATATGCAGTTCAAATCTGTGAGATGGGGTGAACTCTGTCTGTCAGCTCCAGCTTTGCATGCAGGGATATGAGAGAAGCCTCCCACAGGATGGTAATACATCCGGGCATCTGCCGGGCAACGTCCTTGCAGACAGCCAATTCTCTCACACCAGAAGGAACTTGCAGTTGCTCAAGTTGCTTCTGATATGAAAAAAAATGAGGAAGGCAATTTTCAACATTTTATATGAATCCTTAAGGTCACTAAACAAACATCATTATTTTCAAAAATGCAGCAGAAGTAGGTTTCTGCGCCATAACTCAGTAAGGTTTATGTAAGCATGTTTAAGTCTGTGTTGGAATTTGGCCCAGGACTTTATGTCATCCGATCATCTAGATTTTCAAGACTGTTTTCCTAAAAAGTGACAACATTGATATTACATGTCCCAAAGGTAAACCCTGACTTGGAAGAAAAAAACCCTGTAAACCAACCAATCCAATTTAACTACAAAAAAATCCACCCATGTACTTTACTAACTCTTTCTCATGAAGGGGGTCATTTAATTCTTCAGATATGCTAATCCTTTTTCTTATGAGATATCAGATTTGTTAAAAGTTTTTTCCCTGAAGGCTAGTGTTTTCTATTTATCTGTGCATAATCATGTTTCTCCAAGAGAAATGATAGCATAACCCCAAATGTGGATCACTTGAAGTCTGATAACCCTTGGTTTTTAATATTCTTGTGAGGGAAGCTGCTCTGCTAAACTGACACAGAAATAGCAGTGTTAGAAACAAGGAAAAGTTATGTTGACACCAAACTGCATGAAACATCCCCACCATAAAAAACTTATTCTCAAATTTTTAGTATGAACTTCTGAAACTAGGAAGAGGAGAAACCAGGATAAATCGAAAGCTTTGGGAAAATGGATTTAAATGTCATATTACTCTTCTTCAAGTGAAACAATGCCCTTCCTGGCATTTATTGAAGCAACAGCAAATGAACCAAGCAATGTATAGTGGAAACATGATGAAAAGCCATTAAAGCACGCCAGGAATGCTGAGGAATGCGGAAGGGACACCAAGGGACGCTGGGAACACTGAGAGATGAGTGCGTCTGCTCCCCCTGGTGGCCAGAGTTTGCCTCTGTTCGTCTATATGTGTGTATGTGGAAACGGCAGGGATTGTCTGCTAAGTATGTGTACCTGTAATCCGCTCTGAGTCCCCTTCAGGGTAGGAGGGGGGAATATAAATAAAGTGTATTATTAAAAGAATGGAGTCATAGCCTTCAAAATCAATGACTAAAGTTTTAATTCATCTACTTATTCTCCCAATCTCCTCCCAAATTAAATCATTTCATCATTTCCCGGCTACGTGTTATTCCGTGAACCAAATGAGAGATAAGAAGTCTTTTTGAGGGTTGGTTCAAGTTTTTAAGTAACAGAGGAAATATCTAATAAGTATGTTGCAAGAAGCTCCAAACACAATGGACAGAACTGCAAAGGTAAAGGGTAAGGTAGCACGTGCTCTCCATCCATCAGTAGTGATTCTGATTTACAGGATGCCCACCGTATTCTGTACATGTTCTGTCTGCCAACAGGAGAAGCAGCTAAAGGCTCAAAGGAAACAGCTGGGATTTATTTATTAATTTATT
Source organism: Anolis apletophallus (assembly GCA_030556195.1). Classification (NCBI taxonomy): domain Eukaryota; kingdom Metazoa; phylum Chordata; class Lepidosauria; order Squamata; family Anolidae; genus Anolis; species Anolis apletophallus. The sequence continues at coordinate 47,903,468 of JARBWK010000012.1, read as the reverse complement.
ATTTACGTCATTTATATTCCGTCCTTCTCACCCCACAGGGGACTCAGGGTGGATCACAATGCACATACTGTATATAGGCAAACATTCAATGCCATTGACATACAACATATATAGACAGACATAGAGGCAATTTAACATTCCAGAAATCAGTTAAATTTCACCTTCCTAGCATTTTCTCCCTGATTCCTAAGACAGTTGCTTCATTCTACCTTGGTATGGTTTGTCCTGGCAATCAGAGCAGCTGCTGAGGCCCCTTCTACACTGCCCTATATCCCAGGATCTGAACCTAGATTATCTGCTTTGAACTGGATTATATGAGTCTACACTGCCAGATAATCTGGGATAATCAGATAATCCAGGATCAGATATTGGGATGTAGGGTAGTGTAGAAGGGGGGGCTGAGATTTCTCAAAATTCACTAGATGGTGTTAAAGGCAGATGTTAGCTTTTCCTTCTAATTTTAATTCTATAGTAAACTAGCCATCCCCTGCCATGCGTTGCTGTGGCCCAGTCTGTGTATATGTGTTTTGTGTGTGTATGTGTACATATGTGCCTTCTGCTGTGTTTTCCAGTGTTTTTATGAGTGATGTCACTCGTTGGCCTGATGTGTGTATTGTGTCCAAATTTGGTGTTAATTCATCCAGTGGTTTTTGAGTTATGTTAATCCCACAAACAAACATATTTTTATTTATATAGATTTATAATTTACTGAAAGGGATTCAGCAACAGCCAAAAATACAAGTGCTGCTACAGTATCAAAACTAAACATAGGGCTCACTACTTTCAGATTAATTCCTCGTATAAGACTTTTCTTTCTTCCGATTTGTACCCTGCTGCTTCCTTTTTCATGGGAGTCATTTGGTGTACTGCTATTCTCCATGTTTATGGAAAACGTTTGCCTGCAGTGCTCATATTATTTAATGTTTTTATCCTGGTTATCTTAAGCTCCTGATAGGAGGTAAATATACCTCCCACATAAATGTTTTAAGAAGGGATGTGCGTAATCTGGAGTTTGGAAGACAATTTTTGGCATCTCTGGGACCTCAGAGAGTTGCATCATGATGCTGAAGCTGTCATTCTGGGCAACAACAAGTAACATTTCAACATTCTCAGTCACCTTTGAGGGTATTTCTTCACTTTCAGGATGAAGTCTTTCCAAAACAGAATTTTATTGTGTTTGGAGGCAGTTTGTTAGCTGAGATTATTTTTGCTGTTCAAGTGTTTGGAGAGATCAAGGAGTCAGGGCTTAAGTCTCATATGGGACTACCAGAGGAACCACTTGGGTTGGAATAATTTCCAATCCTGCCTTATAGCCAGAAGTCTTTCACTTGATATCTAAAGCCCTGAGTCCCTCCTAGACATGATGCTGTTATTGCCATCCACATTGTAGAGCTCTTGAAAATGGCTGGGCTATCCTATGGATAGAGCTCAGTTCAGAAACTGCCAGTATTTATTGGAATTGAGGAGGTTCAGGTTCAGGGTGTTCCTAGCTCAGGGGTCATCAGTATCTTCAGTGGTGGAGTTCCAGTTCAGTGCTTGGACATGTGTTGTAACTCAGATGCCAAGTAGAGCCAAAGCCAGATGTAAAAAGAGGTAACAAAAGGTTTATTTAACAAGAAATGGAAGTGGAATGAACAAAAATCTAGCCAAACTGGCAAACCCCCCACAAAACCCAAGGGAAGCCCCAAAAAACACTGCAGGAGAAATCCAAAACGAACTCAGGGACGTCCTCTGCGACGTCTTTCGTGGGCTGATCCAAAACGCGTAGTCTGTATCCAATCCAAGGTCAAAGGCAGGAGAAAATGATGGAGGTAAACGAGGAGACAATCCAAGGTCTAACTGGAGAGCAGATCCAGAAGAGATAAACCCCGCCACAAGGAAACACGGCTGTAAAAGTAGTCAGGAACACAATATCAGGGTGTCAAGATCACAGGATGCCAAGACAAACAGAACGCCAAGGCAACAGGACATAGGACACAACTCCTTGCCTGCCTCAAGGAACTATTTTCCAACACACAATTTATAACTCTAAAGGTCAGACTCATCAGTGTCACACCCATCTTGATTAGAAGAACCAGCTGCTTGACTTTCATGGCCTCGCCACTCCTCTCAATGCTTTCCAAAACTTAGTGTCTCCCATTCATTTCCAGAACTGTCAGTGGGTCAATCTCTGTCACTATCAAACCCCAGAAATGTGTCAGGGTTGGAGTCAGCATTACATATATCCGTAACTTCTTTTACCAACGTTGAAGCAAGTTCAGTATCACTTTCTTCTGATGTTAGGTCCACATCTCTAGAAAAACCTTCCAGTGGCTCAAAATCTGTAGCAGCTGTAAGTTCCTGCCAAATCCTCTTTCTATGTTCAAACTCTTCAGAGCTAGAATTGCTTACATTGTGTTTCCTTTTCCCTCCAGCGTCTGAAAACTCATTAGCCTCACCGTGCTGCATTCCATTCTCAGCTGGAGATAACATAGCTTCTGCTCCAGCTCTACTATCAGCCGATGCCGAGGCCTGATTTACAACAACATGGGTTTCCTTTACTGACACTATTGATTCCTCAGCCTTTTAATCTCTGTCAAACTCCTATGTCAGGACAAATATCGCCCCACTTTACTGATAGAGAATTTTTTTTGTAGACTCAATGGCTCTTCAGCTATCACCCAAAAATCAGGACTATAAATCAATTGATAATCCCATTAAAAGCATGTAAGATAGGGAAATACACCAAATTCTGTGGATAGATAATTGCTTAAGTTAATAGTATCTTACGTGTCTTATATTATATTATGCTATTTTATTATTTTTTTACTAAAACATAATTTTAGGTTTCAAGTTATTGATCCATAAGAGGAAATGTCTACTTATTCCATGGGTATCTTGTTTCTCTTAACAAAACGGATTCACTGGATGATTTCACTGTGACTAGTGTTTATATGACCTTGTGTAGTAGTTGGAAGAGTGTGAAATAGTTGCTGAAAGGCTCCATGACTTCAGAAGTGGACATGCTTGAGAGCATCGGAAAAAGCCAACTAAGTTAAGGAGCAGTGAAACATTCTGGTCAGCAGTCTCAAGAGCCACATATAAATGGAAGAAAAGGAGCCAATAGTACATCCAAACTGAGTCAATCAAACCTATTCCCAAATGCTTCATTAAACGCTATTGAATAATTTCAACTGAGATGCCTGAAAAAATTGAGGTCATTGTCTTACAGACATTAGCATGAAGCATCCTTAATAATTAATGCATACCAAATTTCAGGGGAAAATGAATCTGGTTCACATATGTCAGCGATAAATGTCCCATCAAGCTTTCCATTAAAAATGGGTTTGCATGATTGCTTTGAAAAGAAAATGTAGCATACTGCGAATGTCATAACACAGATGGGTTCTCATATAATGCGTCAGACATGTTGCAGTTGCTTGCCCTGACAGCAAGAAATCAGTTTTGTTAGTATTGAGACATGAGATGTAAACAAAATAGCTTATACTTTTGAATTTGTTTAAATTTGTAGTTTGTAGTTTGCCCTACACCTTCCTATTAGTAGTGAATGACAAGCTTTCTAAAATTATTATTATTATTATTATTATCATCATCATCAGTATTTGAAATTCTAGGGCAAGTTCTATATACTTCTCCCATCATTGGATCAGTTCTATGTAATGATAAACCATGAGTCATTATGTGAGGAATGTAGGCTCATATGCTCCTTCATCCTTTTCTATGCCAAATTTCCCACCTACTTTCCTATATAGTGCTAATGATGATAATAATAATAACAATAATAAAAACACATAATTTTCAATAAATTGAAACAATGAAAAATAATTAAACAATTAAAATATTAAAACCAGATTAGAATATACATCATTGCATGTGCACAGATGTGCACATGCATACTCTACCGCAAGATCCAGTATATCTATTAAGTGAAATGAGCCTTATTCTTTTTTTTAAAAAATAGTTTTTTATTGAGTTTTAAAATGAAAATGACAAGCCTTATTCAATCAGCAATTCTGGTTACTTGTCTGGGAAGAGTAGGGAAGGTGCTATCCTCACCTCTAGGTAAGGAATACAAAGACTGAAGGCAGCCACTGAGAAGTGTAGCGCCTCATGTGGCAACGTTTATAAGAGGGAACACATTTCTTAAAACAAGCTGGATTTGAACACTATAAGGCTTTATATGTGTGGTGTCTAACTGTACCGGGAATGTGGCGCAGCTGGCTAAGTGTCAGCTGCATAAGATCTCTCCGACCAGTAGATCATGAGTTCGAGGCCTGCCCAGGTCGAGGTGGGTTCTTGACCTTAAGTGTAGCCTGCTGCCGACTTTTGTAGCCCGAAATACAGTTACATTTGTTAAGTAGGAGATAAAGGTACCACATTAAAGTGGGGAGGCAAATTTTGACTGATTTATGAGGCCATAAAGAATCGCTGAGGAATGCGGAAGAAACAACAAAGGGACGCTGGAAGGAAACACTGAGAGAGATGAGGAGTGCATCAGCTCCCCCTGGTGACCAGAAAGTTTGCCTCTGTTTGTCTATATATGTATAATATGTCAAAAATGTATGTACTGTACTGTAATAAATGTCACATGTTTATATGTCATATGTTGAACTGCAGGGATTGTCTGCAAGTATGTGTACTGTAATCTGCTCTGAGTCTCCTTCGGGGTGAGAAGAGCGGAATATAAAATAAATAAATAAATAAATTTAGTGGTGTGGATTCAACCTAACAGTAGTGGAGGTGTAGTGGTGCCTGATGTGCATCAAGACAGATTTGATGTGCAATGGGACCAGTGTACCTGTTGTGCATTCGTCCTGTCATACATCCATCTCATTGAATATCAGACTGGCTGTTGCTATGTAGTAACATAATAGTAACATAACAGCAGAACTCTAGTGGATGTGGATGTTATGGAACTACCCTGTTCCCATGTTGCATAGGGATCAATAGGGGGAAGACAGGCGGCAGATGCCTCTTCTAGTGGGATCAGATAAGCAGAAAGCTGTGTGAAACATTGGATTCACCATGATGTGTGGTGGTTCCGACAGCTCATGTGATAAGGTCAATCGTCACAAGTTGTTTGAACAAGGCAATTGTGTGTTGTTCTGTGCCTTCCAAACATTTCTGGTTTATGGTTATCATGGGACATTTTAGGATTTAGGGTGTAGACCAGGGGTCCTCAAACTAAGGCCCAAGGGCTGGATTCACCTCCAAGGTCATTTACCTGGCCCTTGCTCAGGGTCAACCTACGTCTGAAATGATTTGAAAGCAAACAACAACAACAATCCTATCTCATCAGCCAAAAGCAGGCCCACACTTCCCATTGAAATACTAATAAGTTTATATTTGTTAAAAATGTTCTTCATTTTAATTATTGTATTTTTTAAGTGGGGTTTTTTGCACCACAAATAAGATATGTGCAGTGTGCATAGGATTCGTTCACGTTTTTTTTGAAATTATAATCCAGCCCTCCAACAGTTTGAGGGACTGTGACTTGGCCCTCTGTTTGAAAAGTTTGAAGACCCCTTATTTATATATTTATTATTTATTTATTACATCAAACTTGTATACCGCCACTCCCCGTAGGCTCGGAGCGGTTTACATAAGTTTGAGTGCCCAGTGGCAACACCAAACAACACAGAAATACAGTGGACATGGAAAGCACACAAGGATAGGGAAAGGGAGGGGGGGGAGGGAAGAAGTCAGCAGCGGTGCCTACTGAGACACCACCCCGCCATCAAAAGAAGGTAGGCGGGGAGGGCCCAGCAGGATCGCTGGCATTAGAGCGCAAGCGGGAGACAGAGACCGACGTCTCTCCCTTGGGGGATCGTCTTTGGGGTCCTGATCCGTTTGTGCAGTGTCCTCGCCGGCTTTCACGAGGGTCTGATAGGTCCTTTGGAGCTGCAACTGCCTGTGGCTGGAGCTCCAGAATGTCCTGGGTGAGAACGTCCTCCGAGGTCTTGCCGTCCTCGTTGTTGCATGTCCGTCTACCGGAGGGCCAACAGAAGCTCCGGTTCTGTCGTCCCGGGTCCTTTCAGCTCTCCGGCAGGGGAATGGGCCTGCTCTCGGGTCCGCAGTGCGGGAGATGGGAAATTCACCTTCCCTTCACTTCCGGTGTCGTCTCCTCCTCTTCCGGTGACCACGTTTCTCCCTGGCCAGGCCGCTGGTGGGAATAGAGTCCTCCGGGGGCGGGACCTCCGAGGCTTCCGGTGGGCTGCTACATCCAGGTGCTGCCTCCTCTTCCCCAGGTTCCGACACATGGGGTGGCTGGGTGTCAACCAGGGAAAAGTCCTCCAGAGGCGGGACTTCCGGGGCATCCGGCAGGCCACTGCTTCCAGGTGTTGCTTTTTCCTTGGGTTTTGGCACATGGAGTGGCTGGGCGTCGTCAAGGATGCCCGCCATGTTGGGCCTCACCTCTTCCAAGATGCTCCCCCAGCTTCTCCCAACACGGCAGGGGCGTCTGGGAGCATCTCGAGGGGGGGCCAAGACGGCGTCAATGTCAAACTCGGTGGCCGACATGTTTACCAGTGCTGGCGGGCCTCTGAGAGCTAGCGGTAAGTCTTCAGGGATTCCCGCTGGTGCCTCAGTGGGGGGTGGGTGGGTGGGTGTACTGGGAATCGTCCCGTTCATCCTCGCTCGGTGTCGTCGTGGGGGCATTGTCCTCTGCGGCGGCTAGTACACCCCCTATGGCCTGGGTACTCGGTGTCCGATCTTCGGATTTTGGGCCCAGTAACTCTCGGTGAACCTCCAGAGTACTGGAGGGAAAGTCCCACGACTGGTCCCATGCGAACTCTTGGTCAGCAGGGGGAGGATCATCCAAGCTATTTGGCTTCAGGTCCAGGATGGGAAACTGGGCCGTAGGGATCCCCAGTGACTCTAGTAGGCCACCGAATCTGCTTCCAAACTCCCGGACATGGTCCATGAGCTTGGAGTATTCTGTCAGCAGTTCTGTGTAGGTGCGGAGATCGGGTTGGCCAGCGATGGAGTCCTGGCCTCCTCATGGTGGCCTCCGTGGGGAACTGCTCCGTGGGGCGCCACACGTCTCGAAGGACTGAGACCGTGGCCCGATAGGTTGCTTTGCCTTCAGGGGGGTCGTCAGGGATGGCAGGGGCAAGCTCTTGCTCAGCGATCTCCCACCAAACCTTCTCAGGAAGCGCGCACCTGAGGCCGTTATCGGTCGGACTACCCAGCCATTCCTGGGCGTCCTGGGCATCCTCCCCAGTAGCTCCGGTGGTAGTTCTGATATTTTCCCCAACCAGATTGCATTTCCCGGGGTCTACGGGTTACCAAAGGTGTCCTCCTGGGTCTGGCAATCGACCGCCGTCTCTTCCTGGTGGGAGCGGCGGGATCGGCCCGATATATCCAGAGAGTCGAAGAGGCCATGCCAGAGTTCACCCAAAGGGAGCTCCACAGCAGTCGCCATCTTGTCTTGTATATCCCTTGTGTTTCATGGCTGAACACGGACCCAACACCATCTTCAAAGTCATGGTCCAATGCTTAAACCACTACCCCATGCTGCTTCTGTGTAAAAGTAAACACACTGGAACAGTATAGAAATAAACAATATATTGCAAAGGTGCTGGTTATATCACATATATCATATGCATCAAGGTATAATGTAGGATACATAAATAAATGAGTGGATACAAACAACAACACATATTGTTTGTATCCGCTCATTTATTTATGTATCCTACATTATACCTTGATGCATATGATATATGTGATATAACCAGCACCTTTGCAATATATTGTTTATTTCTATACTGTTCCAGTGTGTTTACTCAGCTCAGGTAGACACGGTCCCCCATGGTTATTTACTCAGCTTCTGTGTAAAAAACAAACACAAAAAACAGGATCATATAAAGTTTGAATGTATCTTACAATGGAAATGCATGTGCCTTGCAATGAGTGTAATTTTATAAGATTTCTTTTACAGCCAATATAAGAAAAGAATTCCCCAAAGTAAAAAAAAACCACATTTCTTTTAGTGTCCAATGTTTTATAATAAAAGTTTCTGGCTTATCTTGAGTGTTAGTTTTTCTTTAGATGCTTTTCTGAAAATTCTATCCAAAAGGTTATGCCTAGTGGTTTGGGAATTGGGAGTTCATCGGCAAGAGCTCATGAAATCTCACAATATTGTCTCTTGAGAGACATTGCCAGCTAACAGTTCTCAGGAGATATCTGGAACAGCTTGCATCCTCTTGAGGTCATTTTTCTTCACTTCTCTTCCTGAACAGCCTACACGTAAAAGACGCTGGAGATTTTGCAATAAAACACTCAACACTCATAGGAATTTGTGTGTTTTTGCATAATTGGCAGTGGCACAAATACATAACAAAGCCCATCCCTTGTCATAGGTTTGGCTTGGTATTGCATGCACTTATTGAAAAGGGTTTGGTTGTTGGAAAACAATCACATGTCGGCCCCAAGTCTTTATTATCTTGGCAGCCACTGAGCTAGTGCCAGTCTTATGCTTTTAGAGCATTATTAGGAATAAATACAAAATGTCCTTGCATGCTCAGTAATAAGGTATTCTCTATGGATGTGGTTCAATCCCAACCCCCCCCCCTCCCCCTCTATTGGCCTCTTCTGCCTTCTCAATGAATGCAAGACTTCCTCTTTTTTTTCATTTCTGCTTCTTTCTTGCACTCTACATTTAATCCTAATCTCATTCTGAACAGAAGACCTGTTTTATTGCTTATGACTGATGAATTTAATCCTGTTCTTGATGCAGTTATTTATTTATTTATTGGATTTATCAACCGCCACTCCCAAATGGCTTGGGGTGGTTCACACTCAGAACAAAGCAATACAATAAAAACAATAAAAACAGTTACAATAAAATACAATTTTACCTGTGTATTAGGACTCAAAAGCCTGCTTAAACAGAGTGGTCTTACAGGCTTTACGAAGAGCTAACAAATTTCGTAAAGCTCAAGGCTCAGGAGGTAACGCATTCCAAGGAACTGGAGCAATAATGGAGAACGCCCTTCACATCCCATGCCTTTTAAAAATTAGTTACAGTGAAATCAACAAAATAATTCATTGTACCAGTAATGTATTACGTGTTCGCTACGCATGGTCTGAGCAGGGAAGGGGAAGTCTCATGTTGCCATGTGGCCTATTAGTTGTATAGCTATTAGCTAATATACCGGTATCTGGAAATGTGACATTTCTCTTGCCTCTTCTGCCTGACACCATCAGAACCACTTCTCTGTATACAAAATATCTATGGATGCATCTATACTGCAGAGTTAATGCAGTTCAACATCACTTTATTTGTCATAGCTCAATGCTACGGAATCCTGGGAGTTGTATGTTTACAAGGACTTTAGGCTTCTCTGGAAAATAGTGCTGGTGCTTCACCACAAATCCCCCAGTGGCACAGTGGGTTAAACCCTTGTGCCAGCAGGACTGAAGACCGACAGGTCGCAGGTTTGAATCCAGTGAGAGCGTAGATGAGCTCCCTCTATCAGCTCCAGTTCCTCATGCGGGGGCCTTGAGAGAAGCCTCCCACAAGGATGGTAACACATCAAAACATCCAGGTGTACCCTGGGCAACGTCCTTGCAGACGGCCAATTTTCTCACACTAGAAGCGACTTGCAATTTCTCAAGTCGCTCCTGACCCGACCAAAAAAAATAAATCCACAAATCCCAGGATTGCATAGCATTGAGACATGGCAGTTAAAGTTGTGTCAAACTGCATTAATTTGACAATGCAGCTGCAGCCCATGTGGGGATAGGGAAATTGGAGTCCTTTCTTAGGCCCCTTCTACACTGCCATGTAATCCAGATCATCAATGCAGGTCATTCACAAAATCCGCTTGGAATTTGATTATTTGAGTCCACACTGCCATATAATCCAGTTCAAAAAAAGTCTACACTACCACATAATCCAGTTCAAAGCAGATAATATGGATTTCATATGGCAGTGTAGAATCCCTAAACTCCCATCCCAATTCCAAACACCTACCCAAGTTTGAGTCGAAGATATTCTTCTGCTGCCCCATTCCCACATGAACATTTGTGTATGTTTGGTCCCAAAAGTCAACTGTGTATCCAGTAACCATCTTCCTTGATTCTATAATTTGTTGATCGACCTGTGTGTTGTATGTTTTTGGCCTGTTTTCCCTTTTGTTCTCTCAACCCCTATTGTGCTTCAGTACTTATATTTATATTTTAAATGTACCAATTTCGTATGAAAATGTGATTTTTATTTCCTGTGCTGGTCTTTGACTGAAATAAGTGATTTGATTTGTTCTTTTCGTAATGTGTAAATTTTAATAAGTTGCACACTATTTTATTTTCCCCATTGACAAAAACATGCTTGTGTCTATTTTTAAAAATGTAAACATTTGAAAACATGCATGCCAGTTTTTAGAAAATTTGAAAAAGAAACGACACATCTCTCTAAGTTTCAAACTGATGAAAGGAAATCAAAAGGTGTGTGAACATTGCTAATTGCCTTATAGGCCAAGAATTGAGTAAATGTGTGAATAAATAAACCTCCGTCAGTGCACATTTCTTTCCCATCACTCTGTTGCCACTGCTGTTGATAAGTGATTATTTTTCACGAGTTCAATTGTGATTATTTTTCACGAGTTCAATTATGTTGCGACAAGAAGTCCAAGCATCTTATAAAGGTGCAAATGGAGGGCCTACCATGATCACAATGTATAACCAGACATTTCTCAACCTCCAATTCATGTTTGTTATTTTATTTTATTTTATTTTTTTAAAGCAAGGACCACCACTTTGCTTCATCACAAGGCCATCGGGCATGTTTAAATATTTGTAACTGTGCCTTTGAATTGCATAGATGGAATGAATTGCAGGAGTCAGTGATTTATGGTTTTTGGTATCCCTTCTGAAATATTGGCAGGCTGGAATGATTTGAAATATTTTCTGAACTTCTTCTCCCTCCTGTGGCTTAGGCAAGCTATAGCAAGCTTCACATGGTTTGAATCTCACAGCATGGCTATGTGAGATTCTCTGAGCTATGCAGGTGGCCCTGCTCGTGAGCACTTCATTACAAAAATAAAATATTTGGCAAGTAACATGTAACATGGTTGCTCACCTCAAATACACTGTATTATGCTTTGTTGCTTTATTCTGCTTCCCACTGCCAGATCATCCATTTACAGATTACTAAAAGTGCAACACCAAAAAAGCACAGCAGCTGACGCAGATTTGCATTTGTTAAGACAGATGTATAGTTGAGGAAGTAGAAGAATTACTATAATTTAAACAACATGCAATACATCACACCACGCGTAACACCCTTTCAACTTCACATGGCTTCATCTTGTGGAATCCTGTGGCTTCTAGTTTAGTAAGAGAGTTCAGTCCTCAGTCTTAGAATACACCTCCTTAAATTGCAAGTACCAGGATCTCATGGATATTCCCACTGCCGATAAAGTGGAATGATCTCTTAATCCAGACAAGACAGAGGTACTCCTGGTCAGTCGCAAGGCCAAACAGGGCATAGGGTTACAGCCTGTGCTTGACAGGGTTACACTCCCCTTGAAGGCGCAGGTTCACAGTTTGGGAGTGATCCTGGATTCATCACTGAGTCTGGAGCCCCAGGTCTCGGCGGTGGCCAGGGGAGTTTTTGCACAGTTAAAGCTTGTGCGCCAGCTGCGCCTGTACCTTGGGAAGTCTGAATTGGCCATGGTAGTCCATGCTCTGGTTACATCTCGAATAGACTACTGCAACGCTCTCTACCTGGGGTTGCCTCTGAAGACTGCTCGGAAACTGCAATTAGTCCAATGCTCATCAGCCAGGTTACTAACAGGAGTGGGGTACAGGGAGCACACTACTCCCTTGTTGCGCCAGCTCCATTGGCTGCCAATTAGTTTCCGAGCACAATTCAAGGTGCTGGTTTTAACCTACAAAACCCTATACGGTTCCGGCCCAGTTTACTTGTCCAAACGAATTCTCCCCTATGAACCACCAAGGACATTAAGATCCTCCGGAGAGGTCTTGCTCTCGATCCCACCATCTTTGCAAACACATCTGGTGGGGACGAGAGACAGGGCCTTCTCTGTTGTGGCCCCTCGGCTGTGGAACTCCCTCCCAAGCGATGTTAGATCTTCCCCCTCCCTGTTGTCTTTCAGGAAGCGGGTGAAGACTTGGATGTGGAACGAGGCCTTCTCAGAATAAGCTGAGATTGATTTCAATCTGAAATGGGAGACCACTTTTTAATGTACCTCTGTTTTTTTGGTTTTATGTATCTCTGTTTTTATGTATTTTAATATGCTGTTTTAAGATGTTTTAAATTTGTATGGCATTGAATTTTGCTGTAAGCCGGTCTGAGTCCCTCCTTGGAGGTGAGAAGGTCAGGGTACAAAAAATTTAAATAAATAAATAATAAATAAATTTCTCATTTTTATTTTGCTTTACTTTGTGATATCAATAATGGTAGGGAAAGTTCAAGGTCCCTGCTGTCACTTCTTAAAGTTCATAAATTTTATGGCAGACCTGGACTGGACAGTCCTCCAAACCTATGACCTCCCCTTAAATTTTTGAACGAGACAAGCCATTTGTTGTTCAAGTTATTTCCAATTCATGGCGACCCTTAGGTGATGATAATTATGATGATAATTAAAAGGTAAAGGTTTTCCCATGACATTAAGTCTAGTTGTGTATGACTCTGGGGGTTGGTGCTCATCTCCATTTCTAAGCCGAAGAGTCAGTGTTGTCCATAGACACCTCTAAGGTCATGTGGCTGGCATGACTGCATGAAGTGCTGTTAACTTCCCACCGGAGCGGTACCTATTGATCAACTCACATTTGCATGTTTTTGAACTGCTAGGTTGGCAGATAATAATAACTTTGTTTTTATACCCCACCACCATCTCTCAGAAGGGACTTGGAGAGGCTTACAAGTGGGACCCAGCCCAAAACGTACAAGAAAAGTCACACAGAAAAAAAGAAAATCAAAGAAAATGCAAATTAGAACATACCATATGGCAATCAATTATAATTATAATTATACATTAAAACATCAAGGCATTAAAACAGTGTTTAAACGATATCAAATCAACTTGGCAACCAGTGACCAGGAATTTAATGGACGAAAAAGTTTTACGAGGTGGTGTGACTGCTAAGCAACTTTTTCACACTAGGTGTCAGTCTTGTTCTTTTCAAAAAGGAAAGAAAAGTAGCCAAGCCTGAAAGGGGAAAGTTTGGCATGTTGAGAAATCACTTCACATCAAGTTCTTTCAGAGAGCATTTTGCATCATGATTTTTCTTCCTGTAAACCATTTATTGTGCTTGAATGAAAAGTAAGTGCTTTGCATTTGCTTTGTCCATCAATACTTTCTATTCCTTGTCCTTGGAAGCAGTGAGCATTTGAAAAGCTAATTTACTTGGAAAATCAGAATATAGTACTGTACAGAAAATGGCCAATACAGGGTAGGTACTAGGAACATCGGCTTCCACTCTGTGCTATATGAAAGCATAAAAATTACATGCTGGTAAGAGTTACCACTCATTAATGAAACTACTAAATATCCAAGAACATATGTCAGTACTTCTCTCCGGTTGAAATGTTATGTTCAATGTACGAGGGCGGGTCAATTATTCTGTGTCTTTTTGAATTTCCCACCTCTTAACTGAAAGGGCAACATTGCTCCTGTCAAGAGGCATCTGTCAGTTGACTCCTGTCAAAATTTGAACAAGCTGCGTCATTTAGTTTGTGTTTGACAGCCATTGATAGCAGACTACCGTGTGATTTGAAGAGAAAATGGAAAAATGTGAATTTCATGTGCTCATTAAGCATTATTTTTTGGCAAAAAAACCCATCACTCAAACCAAGGCTAAAATAGTTTCTCTTCCCGTTGCTCTGCTGCCATGCCCCATCGCAGGGGCCAACTTCAGCCCTCCAGGTACGTGTTTTGGACTTCAACTCCCACCATTCCTCACAGCCTCAGGCGTCTTCCTTTCCCTCTCAGCCTGGGCAAACTTGGGCCCTCGCTCCCTCAGGATCGGGTGAGAGAGGCAGCGAGGAGCGAGGGGGCCTCCTCCTCCTTTTTTGCTGCTTCCAAGAATAGAATACCCCCTTCCTCCCTCCCTCCTTCCCTCCCTCCTTCCTATTTGGAGAGTCCCATCTAGAATTCAGTGTGGTTTATTCAAGTTTTGGCCTACAACTCCCAGAAATCCCAGCCAATTTACCAGCTGTTAGGATTTCTGGGAGTTGTAGGCCAAAACCATCTGGAATGCGCATGCTCTGGCGTATGAATTACTAACGAATTTCGTTAGTACTTAAGTAACATTTTAGAAATTTTTGGAAAATTTTTTGTAAGTCTTTCTTTTACTAATCAGCCTAATAAATACTATGGGAACTCTGCACCATCAATTTCAATGGTAAAAGGTGGTTTACTGAATTTCATTGTGGCCGTACAAGCACGGAAGATGCTGAACGTTCTGGACGCCCAGTTGAGATCTCTACACCTGAAATAATTGAAAAAATTCACGATATGGTGTTGGCCAATCGAAGATTGAAAATGTGAGAGATTGTGGAAACCATAGGCATCTCACATGGCTCAGTGGTTTCAATTTTAAATGATCACTTGGGTATGAGATAGCTTTCCGCAAGATGGATGCCACGTTTGCTCACAATTGACCACAAATGCAATCGTGTGACAATTTCTCAAGCGTTTGGGATTGTTCAACTACAATATGGACGAGTTTTTGTAACCGTGGACGAAACGTGGATCCACCACAACACACCAGAGATCAAACAGTAGTCAAAACAGTGGGTTTCTCAGGGTGAATCGGCGCCAAGTGGGTTTTTAAGCCAATAAAGTCATGGCGACCGTTTCTTGGGATGCACACGGTATAATCCACATTGACTACCTTCAAAAGGGTAAAACAATCAATGGCTAATATTATGCCAACTTATTGGGTCGATTTAATGAGGATTTGGGGGAAAAACGACCACATTTGGCCAAGAAAAAAGTTCTTTTGCACCAGGACAATGCAAGGGTGCGCACATGTGCAGTTGCCATAGCAACAATCCATGAATTGGGATACAAATTGCTCCCTCATCTGCCCTGAGTGACTATTTCTTGTTTCCAAACCTGAAGAAATGGCTCGGCGGAAAGAGATTTGACTCCAACAATGAAATCATCTCACAAACAAATACCTATTTTGATGACCTCGACAAATCTTATTTTTGGAGGGGATAAAAAAATTGGAGAAACGCTGGACAAAGTATATAGAGCTCAAAGGAGACTACGTTGAAAAATATCCAAAAATCTGTGTTTCATTCAAAAAGTCATGGACTTATTGGCTCGCCCTCATATACAGTATGTGATTGTATATAACTGGGGTGGGAGGTGGGGGGCAGGGGAGAGATGGAGTACTGAAAATTCAGCTGATGTGGAAAAACAGATTCATGTACACTCAATAATTGCTCAGCATCTGAGTCAAGTCCAGATTTGCTGATGTTCCCATAAGATCCTTCTGTGATAGACTAAGACAAAATTTATTTATTTACTTTGCTTCTAGACCGCCTCTCTCAGCCCGAAGGTGACTGCTCAAGACAAATAAATCAACAATTATCAATACAATTTCAACATATACAATTTAACATTTAACGTTAAAAACACAATATCAGCGTCTCATTATTAAGTCGAAATGACTCCTATGAGGGAAACAAGATCTCTTGTCAACCCCACTGTTCACCTCTCCTTTCTCTTCAACAGCTCATTTTGTCTGTACCCACCTTCCAGTTCTTCACAGAGAGAGCAAAACAATAGACCAGCCTTTCCTTTTCCCCAGTGTCACATCCCTTCCAATTCGGTCTCCCTTATAGTGAGGGTGCTTTCATCCTTCTCCTTAAGAACAAAAAGTGTTTCCACCTAGACGGATAACAATGTCATAGCATTCTTTTTTTTAAAAAGAAGATTAATTCACAATGTGGATGGAAATAACTCGAGCCTTTAAACCAGTGGTTCTTAACCTGTGGGCTGTGGACCACCAGTGGACCGCGAGGACGAAAATCTGGTCCGCAAGCCTCCATCCTCTTTATTGGTTTTATTTTATTTTTGCTCCTTTTATGCCACCTGCCACTCCTTCCCTGTTGCTGAGCATGGTATATGTTCTGTATCAGAAACTAGTACTGATGTGGTCTATCCAATGCAATTTTCTGAATCAGCAACCCAAACTGAATCTAACCCTGGTCAAAGTGGTTCCTGATCAAGTGGTCCCAGGTCAAAAAAAAAAAGGTTGGGAAGCACTGCTTTAAACAAACATGCAAACACATATGGAAGACAGCGCAACTGATTTGATCATCCATACAGAAGTCTTGGATTTCTTTAGCACTTACATTGGCACTTGGAACGTCCATACAATCTCTTTATGTGTGTGTATATCTGTAACAGACTTCTAATCTTTAACAACTACATCCTAGACAAGTGCCATATTATACTCTCCATGTGGGGCTAGTTGGATAATAAAAAGATATAGATTACTGCAATGCTCTCTACATGGGGCTGCCTTTGAAGACTGTTCGGAAGCTTCAACTGGTTCAATGGACAGCAGCCAGGTTAATAACAGGAGCGGCACTCAGGGAGAGTACAACTCCCCTGTTGTGCCAGCTCCACTGGCTACCAGTTTGCTACCGGGCACAATTCAAAGTGCTGGTTTTGGCCTTTAAAGCTCTAAACGGTTCTGGTCCAACTTACTTGTCCGAACGCATCTCTCCCTAAGAACCATTAAGATGCTTAAGATCATCTGGAGAGGCCCTGCTCTCGGTCCCGCTTGCTTTGCAGGCGCATCTGGTGGAGGCGAGAGACAGGGCCTTCTCAGTGGTGGCTCCTCAGCTTTGGAATTCCCTTCCTAGTGAAATCAGATCAGCCCCCTCCTGACTGACATTTCGTAAGAAAGTCAAGACTTGGCTGTTCGAGCAAGCATTCGCAGACAAACTTTAATTAATCGAGATCAAAGGATTAATATGACGATGAAACGGAAACCGATTTTAAGATTGTGGAGCTGAGATTTGTATTTTTTAGTTTTAATTGTTAATTTATATGGTTTTATATGATTGTTTTTATCTTATTATGATGTGTTGTATGTGGACACTTGCTGCCGCTTGTTCACCGCCTCGAGTCGCCTTCAGGCTGAGAGAGGCGGTATAGAAGCATAGCAAATAATAATAATAATAATAATGGTTGACAAATCATTAGGTGAGAATATGACCAAATTCACCCATACCTTCATCAATGTGATTAAAGAATTTTGGATTTTTTTATTTTAAAAAAGGAAGAAAGAGAAACTGATTGATTTTTCTATGTCTGTTCTTTATAATGAGCATTGAGCACTTATATATAGTATGATTCTTAGTATCAGATATCCTGGTTTTTTAAAAATGGTGGTTGAAGATTAAGACATCAATTACTATTACAAAATGATAGAAGAATTAGAACTCTCTGGGGCTTTCACTCTCAACTTCAGCTTCTTCCTCCTCCTCTTCCTCGCACCAGCTTCAGCTCCATTCATTCAGTCTGCCACTCTCTGAGCAGAGCGAAACTCCATTTCCAAAGCCCAGCAAGTGAGATAATATGCCCAGATTATGTATTATTTTATTAATTTCTCCCATTTTGGGAAGCAAGACATATTTACAGTACAGAATTAAAACAAAAAACAGCTGAAACAATATATGGCACAAAAGTTAAAAAATCAATACGTCATACAAAAGTATTTAAAGTATTTAAAACAGTTAAAAAGAAATGCAAAACATAAGATAAAGGTACAGACAAAATACTCTAAGGTAGGGGTGCTCATTATGGTGATCGGGAGCACCTAGGTGATCTTCGGCCCTCTTCCAGGTGATCTTTGGGCCTCACCAGCCGGATGGCGCGCTCCTGCCATGCGCGCACATGTGCGCTCCCGCCGCCTTTGCGGGGCTTCTTTTGCCAAAATGAGGCTTTAGTGGGCGGGCCCTGACGCTCGTCTTGCCACGCACGGTGTGGTGACATGACCGCCCACTGGTTGCTGCTGGGGAGGGGGCGCAGTGGAGCAAGGCGAAGGCACGCGCACGGATAGGATGCGAGGCTGTGGGAGGGATGGAGGGAATGTGTGTGTTTGTGAGAGAGAGAGAGCCAAGGAGAAAAGAAAGAAATCCAGAGAACTTTTTCAGATCCTTTTGGCAGGCAGGCGGGCGCTGGAAGGAGAGAGAGAGAGAAAGAGGCAAAGGAGGCCGGGCAAAGTGGGGCAAAGCCAAGCAAGCAAACCCTGCTGCTGCCCTCGGGACTCCCATTCCAAGCCGAGACCAGGGGGAGCGAGCTGTGTGGGGCTGCTTTCTTTCCTTGGTTGGGGGTGAGGAGGGAGGGCTCCGCCATGTTCCTGGGGCTGAACCTGAGGAGGAGGGGCTGCGGGGATGGAGACTCCACTTGTAATAATGTTCGTCCAACAAAGACTCACCAGCCACAGAGTCCAGCCAAACAGAATCCTGAAGAAAGGATGTTTATTCAAACCTTGAGCTAGATGTTACTCTGGTTTGTTCACCAGCCTTAGCACATACAATCAAGTGGTTTTTATGCATTGCAGGTGTAACAGCAAAGGCTGTGACTTAAAGGCACAGTATACAATATACACTATACCACATCTCCCTTTCATACAAAATGATTACATACACATCTCATAAAAATACATTTTATAGGATAATTTTAAAAAACCATGTAGGCCTATGTGAAAGTTACAACAACAACAAAAAACACTCATTAAACTTACAAACCTGATTGTCATCAACATTACTAGACAGATAAGAAAATACAATTGTCTTCTTTGGGGCCAGAGGTCACCAGTACTTAGCCCACGGTTGAGGATGGTCTTCACCACCATCCTTCTATGGAGTATATCTTACAGGCTTGAACACTGGCCTGCCATACGATGTCACATATGTTGGCTGTCTATCTGTTGCTATGTGTGCATAATTCTTGCTCACACAGACTCCTTGAAAGCCATTTTGTGCTGTGTTTCTTTGAATGGTAGCTTCAGGTGTCTGTTCCCGTTGTTTTAATTGCCGCCTATTACGCTGATATATACGACCTTCCATATTCTTTATTATATATGACCGAGGTTGTTCACATTTTTCTATTACCACAGCAGGAAGCCATCTTTCCTTGCGATCATTAGATTGCATCCATACCAAATCCCCTTCTTTTAGTGGTTGAAGGGGTCTTGCTGTTCGATCATAGAAATGTTTTTGTCTTTCCTGGGCTCTTTGTAGATCTTGGCGCACATTAATAGGAATCCTAGGACATAATAAGTCAGTTGTTATGGGGAGTTTACTTCTCAGCATTCTGCCCATCAATATTTGCGCAGGCGAGTACGACAATCCTGTCACAGGCGTGTTCCGATACTTCAACAATGCTGCATACAGATCCCCTCCTGCATTTCCTACTTTACGTATAAGTTGTTTTATGGACTGAATGGCTCTTTCTGCCATCCCATTAGATTGTGGATATCCTGGACTACTAAAACACTGTTCAAATCCCCATTCTTTAGCAAATACCTTGAATTCTTGACTCGCAAATGGCATGTTATCACTCACCACAATTAATGGTGTACCATGTCGAGCAAACATAGATTTCAGCTTAATGATGACTGTTCTTGCAGTTTTATCAGGTAAGCTTAGTACTTCTGGATATTTTGAAAAGTAGTCAACCACCAACAGAAAAGAACTATTGTCTTGCTCAAATATATCCACTCCCACCTTCTCCCATGGCACTTCCGGGATCTCACGGGGTTTGAGTGGTTCCTTTTGATTATTTGGGGCAAAACTAGCACACACAGAACAACTTCCAACAGCCAACTCAATATCTTTTGACATCCCAGGCCAGAACATCAATTGTCTTGCTCTTTCTTTAGTTCTTTGAATCCCTTGATGGGACTCATGCAACTGTTCAATAGGTTCTAACACAATTATTTAATCATACAAGAATATATAAAGCATCATATAATACACCAAATAAACATCACACATTACAATATAACCGCATTGGTACCGTGTCCGAAGGATGGCTGAGTCATAATGTTCATCAATATGTACATAGTTCAGTCCATATAGAACTCAGAGTCAGTGTCCGTAGGCTCTAATGAAGAGCGGTGGGCACGGCAACCGAGGGTGCGGTGAGGAAATCCTTGCAACATAGACCAAAGTAAACCTGAGCCATGCAATCCAGGCTCTCGGAAATGAAATAAGCAAGCCGACGGAGGTATATTCCTTCAAATCTGGGCCGCTGAGATCCGTTTGAATCTTTTTCAAAGGCAAATATCCATTGTGCAGGTTTAGGTCCTACAGGATTACATATTATACATAATACAACTCATAAAGCATGTTGAACATCACATAACCATTGAAAATATATATCATTGCGAAGTCGCAGTACATACCAGGATTAGGGAGAGAAACCACACGCAGCACTCGAAGCGCGGTGACCGGTTAAGGTGAATTACCACCCATGAACATACACATTAAATACATTATCCTAAATTAGGAGAGAATGTAAATTGACCGGCTCATTAAGGCCAAAAGGTAATTCGCTTTTTAATTTTATTGTCCAAGATACTTCAAGCTTACGGAGCACCTGTGAAAGGTTTCCGTGTGGGGGAACAAGAGGTTTTTCCAAAACCATTACTCTTAAAGACGCAGGGGAATGCTTTTTTTCAATACAATGTTGGTAGAAAGGGATTTCTGTGCTATTATTATTAATTTTACTCCTATGTTCAATAAATCTCTGTTTTAATTTCCTCGAAGACATACCTACATAAATTTTTTGACACTCACAAAAAACCGCGTATATGATTGCGGAGGAGGCGCATGTTGCGAAAGATTTAACAGGGAAATGTTTATTTAGTTGGGGACTGTAGATAGTCCTATCAGTACATATGTTTGAACAAATGGAGCAATTCCCACAAGGTCTCGTGCCAGCTGTAAAATTAGATTTAGGTGGTTTAATATGGTTGGCATGGGTCAGGATTTGTCTCAAGTTCCTAGTCCGCTTGTGTGCAATAATTGGAGGGCATTCCAAGCCTTTAATATTAGAAATGAGCGGCCAAAATTTTTTTACTATAGATGTGTATGTTCTGTTTTGAGGAGTCAGGGTGAGGGGCCAGACTACTCTTTCTGGAGACTGTTTAGTAACTGGGTGCAAAAGAGAGAGGCGATCTTTACTATCAGCTTTGCTTCTAGCGTTTTCTACAATATGGTGGGGATATCCCCTTTGGATGAAATCCTTCATCATGTTGTTTGCCTGCGCATTGTAATCAGATAAAGAGGAGCAATTCCGTTTTATCCTGAGGAATTGAGTGTAAGGAAGGTTATATTTTAATTTGTATGAATGGTGGCTTTTAAAGTGTAAGTATGAATTAGTACTTACAGGTTTTTATAATTTTTGCATTTTAGAGCGTTGTTAGCTTTAGAGACCGTGAGGTCTAGGAAATTAACACTGTGTTCGCTGGACACAAACGTAAATGAAATATTGGGGTGCCAGCTATTCATCCATTGTACAAATTCCAACTGTGGGAGGTCCTTATTGGCCACTAGGAAGATATCATCAATAAACCGATGATAGATATTAATATGAGATGTAAAGCGTGTATGGTAAGGCCCAAAAATATATTCCTTTTCCAGAAAGGCCATAAATATGTTGGCCAAGGACGGGGCGGCGGCCTGGCCCATTGAAATTCCATTTTTTTGGACATAGAAATCATATTCAAATTGAAAATAATTATAATCACACAGAATGTCATAAATTTCCATAAGAAAGCTAGTAGGGGTTAATTTTTCTTGCCTATCATCCAGAACGTCCATAAGCATCATACGCAAGTCTATTAAAGGAACATGTGTATATAATGAAACCACATCTATAGTGTATAAGATGTCATTGGGTTGGACTGTCTTATTCTCAACTTTCCTCAAAAAATCAGAAGTATCTTTTAAATATGCGGGTGTAGTCTTTACAAATGGTTGTATATGAAAATCGAGGAACTTAGAAAGCGGTTCGAGGAGCCCTCCGCAGCACGCGAATGGGACTCCCGGGAGGAGGATAAATTTGCTTATGCGTCTTGGGCAAAATATAGAAATGCGGGGTAGTAGGATTACTGACATATAGGTATTCTCCCACTTGGTTGGTAATGTGTCCAAGAGCAACCGCTTCCTCGATAGTGTTGCGCATTATAGTGGCAAATCTTTGTGTTGGATCACATGGAATTTTTCATAAAAATTAACATCACTTAATTGTCTCTGGCACTCCTGGACATAAACATCTCTGTCGAGAATAACTACGGATCCACATTTATCTGCTTTTTTAATTACAATCGAAGGATTATTACCTAATTTATTTAGTATTTCCATATCGGTAGCAGATAAATTACCATAAGATGGTTTTCTAGAGGCATTAGCCTTCTCTATTTCTCTCAAAACAGTATTTTCGAAGGTGCGCACAGCATGAGAAACATTAGATGGGATAAAGGAGCTTTTAGGCTTGAATTTAGCCAGGGGATTTTGGTCGACATTATAGGGAAGAGGGAAAAGTGTTCCTTAAGCCTAATCGTTCTGAATAGAGTGGCCAGGTCTTTGCGAATATCTAAATCATAATTCATAGGAGTATTAACAAAAGAAAAGCCATGATTTAATAATTGGATTTCTTTTTGCGATAAAGAATATTTAGATAAATTTACTACTATGTTTGATTCTGTGGTGGTTTGGCCTTGCGAAAATTCTTTTCTTATAGTATTGCTTTTTCCCTTGATTCCTAAGGTTGTAGGGCTGTGCTTTAGATCCATCAGAATCAGATGAACGGGGCCACCTGTTGAATCATCTGATTCTTGAGAGAAGGTGAGGCGCTTATAGGATTGGCCTGATCTATTAGGAGGTTTAGGAATACGTCCTTCTCTTTTATCTTTTTCATCCCTTTTAATTTTGCCAATTTTTAAGTCTCTGATCTCTTTGTAGAGAGCTTGGCATTGTTGCTGGATTTTGTCTAAATCCGCTTGGGGAGTCGGATCTGGAAGGTTTTGTCTTATATTAGCTATTTCGCATTTTAATTCATCAGCCTCACGTGCCGCTCTTTGAACTATCAAGGTCATAAGGTCACGACTACATTTCTCAGTTATTAATCTCCAGTTATTCAAAAACACATCGTCATCCAAATATACGCCCGAAGGCAAATATACTCTCATGCCTCTTGGAATCAGGCTCTTCCGAATGTATTCGGAAAGAGCCGAGGCATTGAGTTCCACTCTGACTAAGCGCAATTCTTTCTCTTCGAGGTCTTTGAGAGAAGGGGTGGCCGTGGACAATAAAATTAAAAAGCGAATTACCTTTTGGCCTTAATGAGCCGGTCAATTTACATTCTCTCCTAATTTAGGATAATGTATTTAATGTGTATGTTCATGGGTGGTTAAATCATGGCTTTTCTTTTGTTAATACTCCTATGAATTATGATTTAGATATTCGCAAAGACCTGGCCACTCTATTCAGAACGATTAGGCTTAAGGAACACTTTTCCCCTCTTCCCTATAATGTCGACCAAAATCCCTGGCTAAATTCAAGCCTAAAAGCTCCTTTATCCCATCTAATGTTTCTCATGCTGTGCGCACCTTCGAAAATACTGTTTTGAGAGAAATAGAGAAGGCTAATGCCTCTAGAAAACCATCTTATGGTAATTTATCTGCTACCGATATGGAAATACTAAATAAATTAGGTAATAATCCTTCGATTGTAATTTAAAAAGCAGATAAATGTGGATCCGTAGTTATTCTCGACAGAGATGTTTATGTCCAGGAGTGCCAGAGACAATTAAGTGATGTTAATTTTTATGAAAAAATTCCATGTGATC